>CM073761.1:86812745-87412745 GCA_037127475.1 Arma custos | reverse complement strand
ATCTGAATTAATTCAAAACAAACCACATTTTCCTTTTTTTCTTCAGTCTTAATTTTTCTTAAAAAAATATGAAAATTTGCGATTTAGCGAGAACTGAAAAAGATGCAATATGTTATTTTCAAGAGAAAGGTGTTTTTACAAAGAATGCAACATGCGATCAAAATCATGAAATGTAAGCTCTCGTCTATCTCAACTATTTTTTCAGGACCACCGATTTGTTTTGGTAAGGTTCGACTAATACTTCCTACAAACTTCTCTTAAGTAATTTTTCCAATCTACAACTGTATTATGATTCATATTCAATTGTTTTTTACAGCATTTGACAGATGTCATCTCTTCGCTCTAGCCTTAAATAATTCTCAAAGATGTTAGAAAACTCAATCTGAACGATTCGAACCACGTACGCGAATGCTCTTCTTCGTGCGGCATGATGAAAGATTGCACCGCCAACGTACTCCGTCACAAAAAGACCGTTTCATTTCATAATTCTGATCGCATATTACATTCTTTGCCAATATACCTTTCTCTTGAAAACAAGGGACTTTACCTTTTTCAGTTCTAGCTAAATCCCAAATGTTCATATATATATTTTTTTTACAAAACTTAAAACTGAAGAAAACCAGGAAAACGTGCTTTGTTTTAAATTAATTCAGGGAATTGAACACATGGAATAGAACCACAACCTTCAAGACTTCACAAGATTCTAAGATTGGCGGAATTCTACACTATTTGGCGATTTTTCGCTTGCACCCGGCTGAGGGAAAAGTACCATATATATATATATATATATATATATATATATATATATATATATATATATATATATACAAGCTGACCCCGAACAGCCATAATCAATGTATCTAGACCGATTTTCCACTGTCCTTGAACCCGATTGCAAGTCAGTAGGAAGTACACTGATAAATGGACTGGTTATGAAACTCTGGGCAGCCTGTGTGACACTGCATTAGCAACAACATTGTAATGAAAAATATAATATTACATATTTTATGTACATATGCAGAGGACGAGCGAGGAGAGATTAAACAAGAAATTTTTCAGTAAAATTATGGGGTACAAATTCAACTACGGATACACAGTACGAATCAAGCAGAATTTATGTGAAAATAAGACAGAATACAAGAAATTCCTGAAAAATCGGTACTTGTAATAGAAAAAAATGTTCCTCCAACACTTGGACGGAAGAAAGTAGGAAATATTTCAGAGAAATCCTCAGACAAAGATGGAAACCGGAAAAAAAAAACGAAACCTGCATCATAGTTGCGTAGTCCTTAAGGGCTGTTTCGCGTTATATAAATAAATATACTCGTTTATACTTAAATATACATACTATCGTTATTTTTTATTAGCTTTTTCAATGAATTCGAATGTCAATGAATAGCAATGAAGCTAACGTAAAATGTATCAAGTTAATAAGTTAATTTGTTCTACAAAAAAAAAATTAAAACATGGAATGTAAACAACAGTAAAACTATAAACACGAATAAAACGGGATAAAGCAGCCACCGGTTTTAGCTAAGAAATTCGCAATGAGCAGTGAGAGAGAGATGATTGCAGGTTAGGAAAAGGGAAGATAAATGGGAGGGTAAGAGTAAAAATGCCACTATTTAGTGAGGAGAATCATTAATCATAGGGCTATGATTATATCATGTTAGAGCCATCATTATACCGTCCACTCCTCCTTCAACATGTGCTTTAATTCTTACTGACTCCAATTTGTTGCTGGCCACACAAGTGGACTGAGGCGCCTATCCCACTGTTAGCCAACCACTACCCTGCTATTAACCTATCAACTATCTTTTACTTACAACTCCCATTAGCATTTCTATTTCAACCCGCTCCGATCATCTCCTATCTTATTTACAAACATATTATCTATCGATTAACAGACCGAAACATCTATTCACATAGCTCTAACTCTTCCTCTACATAAATCGCAGTAAGGGAGGTATGAATTATTTACTTGATTTTTTGTTTTGTTATTGGTTTTAATGAACTGTATTATTTTTTAATGAAACGTATAATCGTATATTAATTTTAAATAAAAATTATCATAAATTCCTATCAATAGATATGCATATCGATTTAAAGATCTCATATTTTTAATTACTGGCAACTAGCGAAATAGCTGCGAGAAAATGTGAACGAACAATTAGTTGAACTTGCTCTTATTTATTTTAATCAGGTTAGAAGATTTTATTTAAAATTTATAACAGATTTAGAAGAACTCCAACATGGCAGCGAGACAACTATACACCTTTTATCAACACACTACACATCTTTCGATTAGTTTCGAATTGATAATTCCAACAGATTATATGTCAAAAAAGATCGGATGATATGTCAGATTTTGTAACAATTGTTATTCCAAATTAAGCACATATGTTCCAAAAAATACATACATGCTTGTAGAAAAATATATGGAATAAACGAATTTAGTTTGATATTTTTCTTTAATCTTAATTGTATTTCTTAATTTATATTGTTACATCATTAAATTAGTTTTTACAATTCTAAATCTCCATTTACCTCCTAATCAATTATTCTTCTACATGAATTTATACTTTCGTAATTTTTGTTATCTACACCGCTTAATAAACAGAAAAAATACCGGGGATCGTGATTTCAGTGAGTCGGAACAATAAAAATTGTGTTTATTTCGATATTAATTACCTAAGAAGAAATGAATGCGTCAGGGATTATAGCTGACGAACATTAGCCTTAAAAGCCATGTGATATCACCTAAACTTCGAATATATCGCAGCAGGGCGAACTTGTCTGCAATTGCTGATAAGTTAGTTCAAATGTCGGCTCAATATATATTTAAGAAAAATACATACTGAATGAATTTATACACAACACTATCTTGAACTCAATAGATAAATTACACTAAATACTCAATTCAATATGTTTTCACCTCAAGTTGAATCAAAGGGCGGATTTAGTGGAGGAGGGCACGGGGGCACGTACCCCCTGACAGTTTTTTTTGTACTGTGGAGAATTCATTACAGCACATACTTATAGGCAAATCATTTAATTGTTAAAATGTATGAATAAAATAACAGCAAGAACATGAGTGAAACTATTGTTTAGATATTTTAATTAACCTTTGAAACCATTCTACAAATACTAAAAGTTTATTTCTAATTTATTGTTGATTTTTTTGCCTATCTGCACATTGTGGCCCCCCCCAGAAAAAAATCCTGGATTCACCCTTGAATACATCAAATCTTTCTCCAACATTATGGAATAATTAAAATGCACCTATACTTCATATAGAATATGTAGGTGAATTTTCTTAACTAACTAAAGGCAAAGGCTCAACCCTATTAGATCAGTATTAAGTGATAACCGCTTATTTATCCCAGCACGTCAGGTAATTATTTTTTAGGAAATTGAGAGGGCCCAAAAAGACAGTGCTCATATTCCTATCTATACAACACCCACTCCTATTCTATCAAGAGAAAATTTAGTCAAGCCTGGATTTGAACAGGACTTATTTAATAAAGTACTAGAATCCAATTTTTTTTTAATATCACAATTGAAATGTCAAACTTTTCTGAAACACACTTTATTGAATACCACAGGCAGTCATAAAATTGAATATGTTAAATAAACTATAAATTAACAAATCAAACTTCAGAAAATAAAAGCACTATGACAACTATGTGCAAGTAGACTGAACTTTCACAAAACATATTCACAATTGCAATGTTACTATATTCCTACAGGGAAACACATTTCAATGATATTCAAAATACTGTATCATATATAGACTTGCATTAAACTCCTTGGATAGATTACAGTTTCGAATCCCATTAGTACTAATTTAGACCTGAATCAACCTCCAACAACGATGCAAAGATTGAGTCTTGGTGTGGACTACACTTAGACTATAATGCAACATAGAAAAAACTTATAGCAAAACCCTGAACCAAGATACCTGATCATCTAAAACACTTTTCACATTTCTTTGCATTTTAAAAACCTATGTTAATTCACAAACCTATTTTATGTGTGTGTGTGTGTGCGCGCGTGCGCTTGTGTTGACCCTATATTCAATACTAATTTATACTTAGTATCTAAGATAATAAAATAAGTTTTAACTACAAAACAAATATCTGAATGCTGATGATGAATTCATAGATTTAGAAGATTTATTAGAAGTTTTAAAAAAACATATACTAATGCTTCAGGTAATCATAATCTATTTATAACAACTGTGTATAAATTTAAAAAAAATTATTTCTAATCCATATTAATTTGCTATTGTTAATAATATAAGTAGTATTATTTCAGATATAATTTTTTCTAGATAACAGAATGCAACACTTTAGTATAAGTGGTAAATGAGGCCCATTGGTTCAATTTTTTAAGCCTAATATACTCTAGATCAGCGGTTCCCAAACTTTTATGTACCACGCCCCCTTTTGTTGAATTGAAAGCTTCTCGCACCCCCCTTAACAATAAATTGTGTGGGCCTAGGAACAAAACAAAAACAAATAAGTATTATATTGAAAACCAAACATTTATTTATACTGCCATAAGGTACAACAATATCAGTTTTCATAAAATGCAAACATTATTAATAAGAGAAAAATAGAGTAGGTTGGTTAGTGAGATGGATGGGCTTGCATTTTTCTTACAAATATGCCTATTCATGACTGAGCTTTAGTAAGTGCACAACGCAATTCTCTAGCAACATCAAGTTTATTCCGATGCTTTGTTTTAATTGCCACAAGTGTTGAAAATACTTTTTCGCACAAATGGGTGCTTGAAAAAGGCAAATATAAATGAAGAGCTTCCTGTGATACACTAAGATACACTTTAAAATATTTTAACCGAAATGAAGGTTTGTCTATTATATCAAAGTGGTCAATTTTCTAAGCATCATGGTTAATTAAGAATTTTAGAAAGACTACTTAAATTTAATTTAATGTTCAACTTGTCTCGCGCCCCCCCTTGACACGTCCTGACGCCCCCCCCAGGGGAGTGCGCCCCCCAGTTTGGGAACCACTGCTCTAGATAAAACTGTGAAAATGCTGGGTTTGGAACTAAACATACTTTAATTAAAAGTACTTTATAAATTTACGTTTTCTTAATAAAGCTGTTACATATTAATAAATAATTACATTCCCTCCAATAATAATATTATATTGCACAGAAACAAATATTTTTATTTTCTGCTATTATTTAAATTAATCAAAATACAAAACATGACAAAATTAAATTAACATTTCACTGATATATTATTAATGATAAAAAATTCTTATAAAAATAATAATTTAAACCTCAATAGTATCCAAAGAGAAATGTGTAACTAGCCAATAAAGTAAAAGGACGGATCCATGCAAAGCATCTCTTAATTTATTTCGATCTCTTAAATCATGTATTAGTACATAATAAAAACCCATATATTTAAAATAATTTTAATAATGTTCTAATTTTAAATAATCAGAACATATTAAATAAAGGAGATAATCAAGATGAAATATCTGTCGATGCATTTTTTTTTAAAACAATATAAAATGTAGATAATTAATTAATAATTATAGAAAAGTTTGATAGAAAGACATACCTCAGGATCTAGTCTCTTAAACTCATCATCCTCTTCATCCACTTCAAAGTAAAGTTCACTTGATGTTATTGAAATCATACCAGGTGCGACAATGCCAGGAGCAATCAATTTTCCTTTTGTACTCATGTTGACAGGGCCTAAAATTTTTTTTTATAATAAAAATATACCAGAACCTCCAATATTTGTTTTTAAATCAATCATTAACCAAATAATTCAGTTATATAGTTAAATATATAAATAAATACATGGAAACCTATACATACCAGGAAGGTCTATATCCAAATCTCTGTCATCAGTTAACAGATCGCCATCATCCAACAAATCAGTTGATTGGACCTGTTGTGAATATGATGCAGCTAGCTGGGCATGAAATTCATTTCTAGCCTGCAATAAAGTCCTAAGATGATTAGTATCATGTTATGGCCAGAAAAAGAAGATAAACAAGAAATAAACACGTCTATTTATTATAAAATAGCTGTAGCATTTCAAAAGTCAAGAAAAGTAGATTGATGAACCAGGGAGCCGTTCCCAAAAAAGGTTATTTCATAAAAAGGACCGAGCATTTAATGAGCATGTCCAAAATCCTGACATGAAAGTAGTTTACCGTTTTATAGCAGCAGAAATTTAAAATGGCAGGAAAAAAATTCAATAGTTTAGGATTCTAATTGGTTTCTCACATATAATTCCTAATCAGTGCATTGTATAGAAAAATAATGGTACATATAACAAGATAAAATAAGATTCTGTGGGTAATAAGTACATCATAATTATTTGGTTAACAAGTGTGGGCTTAAACCACAGTCAAAACAACAGTTTTATCAAAAAAAAAGATTGAGCACTACATATGAGTCTTCATCATGGAAATGAGGACTCTAAGAAAAACAAAAAAACAAATAAAAGTTGAAGAGCATCAAATTCTGGTTTCTTTAAAAAAAAATTCAATTTGGTCAAGTACACCTCTTGAAATAACCTATCTCCTGATCTCACTAATTGGGATTTTAGCCCAGTAGTGATATCACTTTCACTTATATCCAAATAATTCGCTTTCAATGTAACGAAGGTAAAAATTGGTTATTACAAATTTTAAAAAACATTAAATTCCATAACAATTTTGTATAAAATAAAGGACCCATGAAAATCTGCAACAATCAAGTCAGTAGTTTTGCAATAAAAGTGATATATTTCAAGAGCATATATCAGGCCAGTCCAAAAGTTCATGCACATTAGTAGCATGTATGGGATTAGCGATGACTCATTACCAGATCGATAAGATTCCGAACCTGTTGAAACTTGTCATCGCTTGACTGATGTATGTCAGTTTGTCACCAAATTTAGAAAAGATCAGACGCATATTAGTACCGAAAAAAATGTAATGTAACCCATATAAACGTGCTGTTTTTTTTGTAGGAGTTTTTTTTTCATTTTAAACGCTACAAAAAGTTAATGAACTGAATTGGGAGCTTTTCCGCATCCTGCATACTCCCCAGATATTGCCCCAAGTGATTTTTAATTATTTCGTTCCTTAAAAAATTTTTGCCAAGGGAAAAAGTTCAATTCTAAACAGGACATATCTCAGAAGTTGTTTTGCTTCAAAACCAGAATCTTTTTACACCAATAGCATAAAAAAGCTGCCAGAAAGATGGCGAGATGTTGTAGATGGTTGAGGAATATGTATCATAGATTAAAATGTTAAATTGTATTTTATTTACACCATTTAAAAAATTTTCCAAAATGCGCACGAACTTTTATGTTAATTGTATAAGCCCAAACCATACTATGAAATAAGTCACCTTTTATGCCATGAGCTTCTGAAATAAAATATTTTGGATTGCTATGGATATACAGCCCAATACCACCTCCCACATTATCATATCTATCATGATGAAGAAGTGGTAAGAGATATTTTAGAAGAAGGAATAATATGTTTTAGCCAGGTTTAAGTTAAAGATACAAATATTTCCATGGAAAAACTCTGATTTAGAAAGGTGTCATTTATACCTTGGAGCTTTTCTATGCCCTGAAGCTTGGCCTTAATTTTCTTAAACTCTTCTAGAATCCTCCTTAAAAGTTTAAATATTTGTCAGGTCATTGACTTTTAATGATTTTGCTGCTGATTAGATAAGATAAATCTCCAATATTTATTAATTTCTGAATTTGTAGTTCAGATTTAATGCATTTAATAGTAAAGATGTTTTGACAGAGGATGCAGGGTGTTTTCATTTTGTTAAAACGGCTAACAAATAGGGGAGTTGAAATAAATTAAAAAATTGATTAAATTAAAAGTTGTAATAAATTAAAAAAGTTGAAATAAATTAATAAAGTTGAAATAAAATACTTTTAAGGGGGGGAGGAGGAGGAGGAGATAAACTAAAATAATAATACAATAGTATGAATGCTTACAGGGGTAGACTGATAAAATAGCTATTTTAAATATTAGATTCTAGTATATAAAAATTAATAGATTTATAAAAATATTGAAAGTCAAACATAGATATTACTGATATATCAAAGAAGCACATTCATCATTCTACCCTAACGGACATTATTAAAAACACTAATTAATTTCATTTTGTATATTTTTGTTTAAATATTAATGCAATCTACTGACCTGTAAAATAGCATCGTCTGGAGCACCATGTTCTATAGCTGCCTTAAGGGTTGCCTGAGGATGACTTGAGCCTCTTGGGTTATGAATCAGTCTCTTTCTTCTGCGAGCATCATCTTCCCAAGCATCTAACTTCCAGAACTCAGATAACCTTTTATAATAGTGAAAAAAAATTACACATTTTCCTGATAAAAGAATAGGAATATAATAATGAAAAATTTATATTTATAATTTATTGTTTATTATATCTAAATATTGGAGCTAGAGGCAATCAGACTTACTAGCTTAAATCATTGCATTTATAGAATGCAGCAAAGGTCATTTAATAAATTAAGAGTTTAAAAAGTTAGTAGAGATTCATATTAAGCAATTTATTTTAAATAAATCAATTCTATTGAAATGTACTAAAGAAGAAAATACAGTAGGGTGATCTGGGAAGGCTGGCTCTTACTAGATAAATGGAATGCCTTCTGGAGTGATATGCTCAGCATGATGTGTTCGCATTAACAAAACACTGATATTATAACAATTCAAGAGTCTGCATAAGAAAGGGAAAAAATAGCCATAATGCCATTCAAAGTACTCAAATTAAAACCGAGAGCTCTTACTTTGATAAGTCTATTAGTATTCATCAATATATTGAAACTAGTATGGTAAAAGTGGTTTATATTACACTAACTTATATTTACCCAGGGGGTGTACAGAGATTTACCAAGACCAGTCTGTTTCTTTTTACAAATCATATGAATAAAAATTTTTTTTTTTTTTTTTTAAGGCATATACTGTAATCATTATTAATAAATAAACATTAATCATAGAGAAGTAAGTTTCTTGAAAACACCCTGCTATACTCATCAAAATAAAATTCTGCATCTGCATATACAATGTAGTAGTCAACATGTTAATGGCTTCTACCATATTGATCTTTATAACCCCACAGTGAAAAAAATTCATAAATTCTATGGAATTTTAGATTGTTAAAGTAAGCATTAATAACCTAAACGAAAAATATTTTCAAGACCTCAAATAAAAATTACACAGTCAATATAAGATTTTTTAAATCATATGAACAAAAAATATTACTTTGTTGCATTAGGATCAACATATCCCCAGGCTCCATGTTTGTTGGAAAGAATGTTACAAATTTTTTCGAGTAATCTACCAGCAATAACATTATCCCGCCTTCTTGCTGCTGTGATCAAATGATCACACATTCTTTCCTCTTCTCTGCGATCCAATAATGTTTGAGCACATTGTGACTAAAATGAAAAAAGATTTTAAAATACAATAAAAATATAGATCACAATATTAGAAAAACAAATTAATATTAGTAACCTCAAAATCAGCATGTTTTAATACATCATCAGCTCGCATTCTATTGAGAATAAATTCAGCTTCATTAGCAACTCTAACTATATGATCTTTCATGGCATGTGATAATAACCTATCAAACAAAAAATATGAAATATACTTTTAGTAACAATTTTACCATTAATAATTACAATTTAAATAGTAACTAGCTATTGTATAAATATTTATAAAAGAACACATATTGAAGTAACTGAATTTTAAATATAATTAAATTTAAAAATATTTATTTTAAATTCAAAATATTTTTAAAACACATTCAGTTATAACTGATCGATCTAGTTTAACTGAACCAATAATGCACAGGAAAAAAACAATTTTTTTGATAGGTAAATGAAACAATGAGGCAAAACTGTTGAAAATTAATATATCGAATATAGTAGATTTTTGCTAACAATTAATAATTGAAAAATTGAATAACCCCAAAAATATTATTCTTTTTTAAATTAGTAAATTTATTATGACTTGTTGGTACAAAACCAGGTATAATGAAGATTCATAAAACAATATATAATATGATGGTAAATATATATTATATATACAGTAGAACCTCGATTACCCATCAGGGTATGGGACCAAGATGGTGACGGATTTGGGAAATAGATGTATATGGGAGTGAGTAGTCACATGTCTCATGTATAAATACACATAAATTGAACGATATATTTCAAACATTCGACGTTATATATGTACTCGTAACTTATTTATGCACTAATAAGGTATACATATGTAGTAAAAATATTTTTAAAAAATAAAAATAATTACGTACATCGATGGCTAGAAGCACAATCATTGTATGTCCAATTTTTCCCTCTTGAGAAATTAATATCAATTTAAAGGTGGAGTTTAGCTCTTTTCTCATGCACAAACGTAGTATGCCCCTTCTTAATAATCATTAAATGATTATATAGAAGGGACATACTCTTGGGGTCCTCCGTACGTTTTATATCATTAACTGTCATTCGAGGAATATCATAGATTTTTGCTAAGATTGAAGCACTTTCACCTTTTCGTAAACGTTTTACAATTTTAAACTTAGTAGCGAGATCTAAACTCTTCCTTTGTCTTTTTTTCCGATATTATTATACATACTTTTAAGAAAATTACAAGTACTCGTAAGACAAGAATGAAGACTGAAGGTAGTTCAATTGTGGAAGCTACATTAGGTAGAGATGAGGAGATAATAAATTTCTGAGAAACGTGTGCGAGAAAGCCTTTTTGGATTTGAGTAAACAATAGATTCTAGGAAATGAAGTTGTCAAGACACGATTGATTCTTAGCCGGCGTCTATGACTTTAGCAACTAAACAATATATATAAATTTTTTTTTTTCTCAAACTGAGGTGACGGTTAACAGAGAGTAACGGTAAATAGAGTGACGGATAATAGAGGTTTTACTGTATTTACATACTAACATTTATATATATATATATATATATATATATATATATATATATGTATATATATATATATATATATATATATATATATATATATATATTAATTTAATACAATTTATATACACATTTGAGAAGACTGTTAAATAATATACCTTCCTTCATTGATAAGCTCAATAAATGCTAATCCAGCATGCTTCTGCAATGAATTCTGCCACTCTTGAGAGCATAGTAACATCACTAATTCAACAACTGAATGGCTGTTTTTGAATGTAATGAGACCTGTGAAATTAAATCTTCAAATAATTTTATAATGAAATAAGATATTTAAGAATCACTTATTATCTTATAAAAACTAAAATAGATAAAGAGATTAAATGCTATGATAATGAATTTTTAAGACCAAGAGTATTGAATTTTGATCAATAGAAGATACATAACACTTAAGCAATTACTCAGATAAATTATGAATATAAACCTAGTTATAGTAAATCTTCTTGCATGTGAGATCAACCTTAGGTCACTTTATACCAAAGTTAAAATGACCTTGCATTAGTGCATTAGTAGTATAATCTACTACCGTATATAGACAACCGTATTATCAAAAAACAAAACAAGTGGAAATACTAGACAAAAAATAAAAAATTTTAATTAATTAAGTCACAATGCATAAAAAAAAAAAAAAAATCATAGATCAAATTACTGGTTAGCCACACTAATGGAAAGAAGTTTTTTCAGCAAAACTTCAGATGCTTAGTATTTATTCGCTTTTAATGGACAAGAACATAAGAAAAAGTTTTAACTTGATCATGAAAAACATCCTATCTGAACTTTTTATGAGTATTTAGTAACACACTATTCCGTGGGAAAGAACTACCAAGTATTAAATGCTACATAAGGTACAGAAATCCTTTCTGACGACTGAAATTACTACCATTTGTTATCAAATATTTATCACATATATGACTACTTATATCATAAACTTTCAAATCACTTCCACCCACAATTTATGAAAGATGAAAAACTTGTACTCTCCTAAAGTAGTTAAATCAGTAAACTGGAATATGATAACTATATTTATCTCATTATATAAATAAAAATCGTCATATATAAATATGACAAGTATATCATACTACCATTTCGTTATTTGATAATTGAGATTTGTTATTCAAATAGATTATTTGAACTATTAATATGACTAAATATTCATAGTAGTTGTATATTACATTTTAAATAAAATCATAATATCATATCACATACCTTTTCCTTCCATTAAGAGCTCTTGTCCATGGGAACCGACTAATGTTTTTGATAAGAAAGGAGCAAAATCAACCATTATTTCTCTAAGAAGAGGACACACAGAACCAAGAGCAGTTTCAAGTTTTTGAGTCAATGAAGCCTCGCGAGATGGGGTTGGATTAGGAGTTGATGTTGCTGAAGGAAGAGGAAGACTTTTGATTGCTAATTCATCAGGATGTTGACTTGAAAGAGGAATTTCATTTCCTCCAGGTACTACTACAACACTGATCTCTGAATGTGGTTTCTCACCTCGTGCAATATTTCCTTCACAATCTCTAACCAAACCTGAAATATAACATTGCTAACTAAAAATCTATTAATCTTTAAATTAATAACAAAAAATTAAGACTGTGGAAAAATTTATGTAAGGTCTCTTTTTACCTTTCCCTTTTCAATTTTAATAATGATAACTTTAAATTGTCTAAAGCAAACAAATTTATATTATTAATATAATATATTTATGACGTGATTTCCTAAATTTAGAGTAAAGTACTTTTTTTTTCTTAAGAATATGCAATCCATAGATGAATAGATGTTTACTACTGACCTCTAAACTGTAAATTATGTACATTTCTATGTTCAGTATCTTCATTAAGATTAACATCAGTCCAACTTTCTTCATTGGTAACTATATTGCTAATTTTATTATCTTCATGAATAGTATCTGCCGTAGTATTACTGTCAGCTTCACTTACTGCTAAAGAAGTTACAGAAATTACTTCATCCACAGATCCAATGCTCTGTAAATTACACAAAAATATAAAAATCAGATACAGAATACACAATGATTAACATTTTAAATACAATATAATTTTGGAGAATGGAGATAGTTGGGGGTGCAGTCAAGAAAACACCAAATAAGTCAAGAAAGTTTATGTGCGTAGATGACCTCCTCCTTATCCTAAATCCCAACATTATTCCAGATTAATTATCTTCCTTCAACTCAAACCATCACCGCCTCCATTTCACCGTTGAACTAGAATCTAATAAGTCACTACCCTTTCTTGACCTCCGTATCATTAAAAATCCAGACCACACCTTATCCACAGATTAGTATACTAAACCCACCTATTCTGGCAGACTCCTTAATTATCACTCCGAATATCCGCACCACGTATAAAAATTAACGTCGCCAAAAATATCATTCACCGTGGCCTATCCCTCGCTGACTCCTGCTAACATAAAACCAACACCGCATCAAAGAAATCCTTTTAAAAAACAATTTTCCTCTCTATATTGTTAATAAAATCATCCATGACTACAAAAAACCATCCACCTCCACCCGGTCTCCACATCTGCCATCTATCCCTATATACAGATCCTTGCCATATACACCCTCCCTTTCTAATAACATTCAAAGATCCTTACGTTCTTCTATCCCCAATTTACGTATCACCTTCAAATTCCATAACAAACTCTCCCATATTTATACCCATATCAAAGATCCTATTCCCCTTAAACAACATTCACATGTTGTCTATCTTACCCCCTGTTCTACTCTTAATTGCAACTCTTCCTACATCAGTGAAACTAAAAACTTCCTTAAAGCTCGTATAACCCAACACAAATATGCCATTTCCTCCCATAAACAAACCTCTAAACTCTCCGAACATGCCCTTTCTTTAAACCACATTTTCGATTTCAATAATACGTCTATCCTAGCTTCTGTTTCCAACCATGATAAACGCATCCTCTCTGAAACTATCTACATCAATTTAGATTCCTCCACTATCAATCTTAAGACCGACTCACATCACCTTTCCTCCACCTACTCCTAAATTTTTAATTTACTCAATAAACCTTAAATTCTTTAAATTCCGTTATATTTATATATACTCCCCCCTTTTTCTATGACACATTATGACCCCTTGACATATATTTTATTGTTATTATCTTTCTACCATTTTCTCATTTAAACAGTCATTATTGCTATCTCTCTTTAATCATTATCTTTACTATTTTTATACATTTTTTACGTGTCATATAATTCACCTATTTATTCATTTTCCCTCATTTTCCTATACTCTTTCTCTTAGTTACATTTTTGGCCGTTAGAGATCGCTGCTATCGCTTCCGTCTTGCTTTGTAACGTATTTTCATTGTTTGTAACACGGTTCACCCAGCCGCCTCTCTCATTAGGTTCGTACTCATCTTAATATTTATATCTTCTCTTCATCCTTCTCCATCTCCATTCTTCACAACTATTTCTCCCTTCATCACTTTGGCATCCATCATATGTTGTAATCAAAGAGTTCATATTTATAAGCATTATTTTTAAATTTCAAATTTATTATAATACAAACAACTACATTTATATTACATCCCATACTTATATTTTCAAATTTTACATCCCTACCTGTCATTCTACGAGATATTTATTCATTACTTTCAACATATTTCTTCTATATTTATTCTTTGGCATCATATTTTGTATCGTTTTTCATACATTTTACTTATGTAACCTCTAGGAGTCTATTATCATACATTTTATATTGTATCTGTAATTTAACTAGGTTTTCCAAATACTTTATATCTCACCTTTTTATATTTTAATCTTTTTCTTTTTTTTCCGTATACCTTCTCATTTTTCTTTCTCTTTGTATTATGTTTACATTATCACCCTTCTGTACGTTTATTCTGTATTTTATATTCTTTATCCTTAATTATATAATTATCTGTCACTATTTTACTTTTTTACACTCTATAATTGTTATTATATTCTTGGTACTGTAACGTTTTTTATATTTTTTTGTTTTTTTTGTTTTTTCTCTCATAGCCCAGAAGATGACCTACAAAGTAGGTCGAAACGTCGGCACACATAAAATATAAGTTTTGACTCATTTGGTGTTTTCTTGACTGCACCCCCCCAACTATCTCCATTCTCCATTATATCATCTAGTCAACTATTTCCCTCTCTAACAGTATAATTTTATTCTAACAGTTATTCTTATCAAAATAAAACATTATTACAAAAAGTGATATTATATGATACAATATCCTATGATATAATATCTCTACTGTGGACAGAACCATGTCCAAAACTACTATAGAGAGTTTGGCCAACTTCACAGGGGTAACTAAACATCATCTTGTCTCAAGTCGGTGGGTGCTAACTTCAAAATTTTAAGTTAACCAACAAAAACACAAGAAAAGGCTTAATTTTAGGTAAATATATAAATTATACATAAGCATGATAATACCTTGTTAGATACATTCACAGGATGGTGCCGTCCAATGAATCTCTGGTCCTCTATCTCAAATGTATGATGAGAATATGGAGAACGCTGTATTTAAATAAAATGTTAGTGAACTAGCCATCACCCATGTCATACATATAATGCAATGTTAATACTAAAATTAAATGGTATGAAAAATTGTATTTTAGTACAAATAAAGTGATATTTTGCATATATTAAAGTTGCCATAATATTTAAAAAAATTAATTTAATGAAAATTCAATGTTTCAGAATAAAAATCTATTTTAAAAAATCAAGCAATAAAAAAAATTTATAACAGTACCAATTAGTTAATATTAGAAGAATGGAATTAGAAGAAAAGGATTAGTGAAACCTAAGATTGACAGCTGTTTCCCCCCTATCTCTGTTCACAAACCCCTAACCATGGACTATATCCCAACCCGAATTCTTAAGTTCTTAAGTAATGCTCTCACTAAAGTGTCGGTCTTTCCCTCAAATGTTCAGCAGTCAGCTCTGCACTTATTACCAATTTAGGCTTTCTTTTGTAAATAAGACAACTCTGAGGTTTGTGACTTAACAAACCCAATGAAGGAAAACTTGTTGGGACATAAGATTCCCAGGCAAAACCTGTCAAATTCGAAAAGAAACTTACTACACATTTTGTCATAATCGTATAATAAACAGGAATGACAAAATGCCATAAAGTAGATGCTACATGTGTCGCATCAATTTCTTGAAAGTTAAGATAAATTGAAGGCGTCCAAGGAATTGCTCAATGAAATAAGTTATCACCGCAAATTGAAGACATCCCTATGATTCCTTTGTTTTTTGTTTTGTTCTGTGCATACCAATAATGGAATTGATATCTTCAATTCAATTTTCAAACAGCGTGCCTATTACTCTATCCCAGGCCACCTACGTGGTAAGGAGTTCTTAAACAACCTTCAATTATCGTAACAAAATGTTTGAATTCTGCAATATTTAACCTAAATTCTGTATTGGCATTGTCCTTTTAAGAGTCAAATAGAAGAATGGAATAAAAAAATTGTATGGCAAAAAAACTATGGCTATTAAACAGTTTAGAATAATGGTTTAAAACAGATTCATAGAAACTCAAGACAAAGAATTAACTCCATCACAAATTTAATCTAAGGACAAAAAAAAATCAAAGAATAGAGCACTATATTTACTAACTCCCTTCACACATCCACAACAATCAAAACAATATTTTCAATAAAATTTCATTATTTCTATGAGAACCCATATTCAGTGTTAACAAATTGAAAATACTGATGAAACAAATAAATTATTTAACTGAAAAATTAATCATACTTGCTTAAAAACAAGTAAATGAAAACAACATAGGGGGAGAAATAAATAAAAAGTGGATTGCTTAGTGCAGCTTAATAAAGCTATGCCTAAGCACTAAGTCAATCTCTGAACAATAAACTATGCCTTTTACAATAACAATCAACCACCATACCTATGTTATTACAATTGAAAGTATTAATCATATAAGAGTGATTAAAACAGATAAAGACAGAACAGTTAATTCATTTTTTTTGTTTATTTTTTAGCTATAGCCTATTTAAAACTACAATTGCCATATTATAATCTGACTGTTTTCCTATATAGTAGAATTTACTAATAGGAGAACCATTTCACATATGCTTATGTTCAAGAACATTATCTTGAAGTTGTTAAGATAATTGTTCAGTCTTAAGTGAGCATTACAATGTTCAATCCATTAACTTTCTCAAGAGTGACCTTCCTGTTATCAACAAAAAAACAACATAGAACCAATGATTGGTGTGATTGGGTATTAATAATAGAATGGCGTGAGTATGACACTATAATAGAATATAAAGCAAGCAGATAAGTTTTTAAAAACAATAGGCTTCTTTAAGAGGCTAGATGATTAATTTTATTTCATGCAATATAGTCAACAAAATTTTCATTTTTCAATTAAGCCATGAAACAATTAATTGCAGTGATTGTTATAAATAAATAACCTAGTTTAGAGCAATCACCATGCACATTACAGTTAAATGTGTTTTAAACGCTGTATTAGAAATTGTTTTAGCTACATTTCCTTAGATACAAAATATATTTTAATTTCATTATCAATGACATGCATATACATACCATCAGCTAATATTCATCTAATTTCATAATGCCTTGTTAAAATTACTCATTTTAATAATAAAATGGTGAACAGGAATAGGAGCATCAGAATAACGATTTAATAAACCCAATGAACAATGGCAATTAGACTTTTTGTATTCTTTCAATAAAAATAAATGAACAATAAATAAATAGCTTTCTAATGAACTTTGTAGAAAAGCTATTTTTTATTCAAGTGTAAAATTTGTAATCATTGGAAATTATTATTATACTTTAATTAGATATTACTTTAAATTATTATTGTTGTAAACTTCTACACATAAGATCACTCAAGAGGTAAACAAGAGACAATGGTTTCTTTTCAATTGAGATACAAGGCCTAACTGTAACTTCAATTATTATTGCTTTATTGATGTGGAAATGGTTTACTAGATATATTAGAAGAGTGTAAAATGGTGGGGGGGGGGGTGTGGTCAATAAATTTTACACAAAAACACAGAATAACCTGAATTTGTTGACTGCACCCCTCCCCCGACTATTTCACATTCTTCTATTAATTAGATCCCAGCAGTTGACTTATGCTCACAACACTCGCTCGATAGATTTGGAATTCCTAAAGATATGGTTTTCAGTCGAGATCAGGCCTTGACAATAATTTAAATTATTAGTGCTTAAGGTAAATATACAGACCAAGTGATGTCAACAGCAACAATAATTTGTAAAAATATTAATCAAATTAAAGCAGTAATAATTTCAATAATTCTAACTTAAAGGAATTTCATATCTGAATACAAAACAGTTAGTTACCACAAAGTTGGCTATGTAGCAATAGTGCAGCACCATCCAGCAATAATGTAACCATATTATGGATTTTTGCCAAAATTTTAAATTGGTGAATGAAAAAATTAATGCTGGGAATTTCATAAACAGATTCAATGAATTACTCATTCATTAATACATAAAACCCTGATACTTGAAACTAGTAGTACAAAACAGGAATTACAGCTACTATTGGTCATAAGAATATATATAGAAATGATACTAGATATTCACAATAATAAGAATTGTTTTTACAACTAAATCATCATTCAATAAAGACTTTAACTATTCCTGTTCCTGAGATTTTGTTCTTTACTACTATCCAAAAAGACCCTTAAAAAGTTGTCCATTTGTTTAATACTATTAATAAATTAAAAGTTAAAATACCTTAATGGAAGGTGGGCCATTACTTTCATGAGGAGTTCCTGTAAGGATAGATGGATTATTTTCCTCAACCACAATTACATCACAGTCTCCTTCAGCTAAAAATTAATGATAAAGTATTTATTCATCTCCAAAAAAAGATAGTCCTGAAGAAATATATCATAAGGGAGTTTATTAAGATTTATATCAAATGTTAAATCAATATTAAAGTTTAAAAATTGTGATAAAGTTCACATAAGTACATTTAAAAGAAGATGGCATTATTTCTCACATAATAAAATACATAGTATAATCACTTATCTACTCTGGATTTAAGTAAATTAAGGAATTAATCCAAAAATTAATAATATTTTCTCCTTAGTAAACTAAATAATTACAATTACCACCACTTGGTAATAAATTGAAATACAATTTGATTTATAAGCATAAACAAGATACATAATAATAAAATCTTAAATAAAGTGTAGAAAAATATAAGAATAAACTGTAAATAGACCCAGGGAAGAGGAAATAATTGCAAGCTTATCTCTTTTTTATATAAACTGCTGGTGAATGCCAAATGTCAGCATCAGTTCTGTAGATTGTAGCTTCAAGTTAAGTGACAACTTTTCATTTGCTTCCTTTTTAATATTCTCAAAATAAAAATAATTTTATTACTGATTGTATATAGTAACTATTACTGACCCCCCCCCCCCTCTCTCTCTCTCTCTCTCTCTCTCTCTCCCATAATTACACTCTCTTTTCCATGATAAAACTCACCACAATTATTAATTTTGAGAATATTAAAAGGGAAACAAATGAATAGTTAAAACTTGTTGTTACTTAACACAAAGTGACAACCTGTGGAACTGATTCTAACTATCAACTAAATTAAACAACGAGAATAACATGAAAATGAACTTTTCAAAAAATTGAACATATAGTGTTAATTTAATAAAGTATAATAAGTTAAATGTTAAGAAAAATAAAATTAACAATATTCACGATTATTAAATGATTATAACACATATTATTAATGATTATACATCAAAGCTAATCCCATTACATATTTTTTTCACAACATTGAGAACAATAAACCCATTTAAAATATTTTATTATTATTTTATATTTAATACTATTAAAATGAAATAATTTAGAACAGGGGGAGCAAAAAATACAAAAACAATTTTATTAAAATTATGCAAGGTCTAATGAAAAATATTACAACTTTTTTTCAACAGACCTTATGTTACAAAAATAATAATATCATATAATATTCACAATGCATGTTTTTAAATGATGCATGCATGAAGTTTTAGGAAACAATTATTGTCCCTATTGAACAATAATAATAAAAAAATTAAAAACTAAATAAAATGAGAAGCATAATTAAAATAAAAAAATTGTTACTTCAATTATGTATACAACTTCCATTAAAATTCATTATAAAAAGACAAATTAAATTAATCAAACTGAACTCAAAACACCTCTACAATAATCAGATTTAAACCTCTTTAAAATTAATGTATAACTATTTTAATTCAGTAAATGAAAAATTAAATAAATAAAAAAATAATGAAACAATTCATTGTGATCACAGGCTCAAATTAAAAAAAAATAATTAACTTGTGATTATTTTCATAATATTAAAGTAAAACACAAATATGGGCCCAATGAAGATTTCTTTAAGCAACTCCATAGAGAACCTGGATCTCCAGAGAAAATTCTACATACTGAGCATTATTAAATTAAAGCATCAGGATGTAATGCAATTCATAAGCCATTAAAATTTTGCAACAGACAGACAAAGTTTAATAGTTATTTCTTAGTTCTTCAGTAGATAGAAGTTACAGATTTTTTTCTTACTCTCCCTATTTCGAGTTCTATCTCTTCATTTGCAAAGTCGACTGACAGTAAAATAAGATGTGGAGGAGGAAGATAAAACATTCAAATACTATTTTAATTTTCATTTTCAAGGATAATAATTTTTATTAAGAAGAATTATTTTAGCCAATTTAATTTACTACTTATTAATTATATTATATAATAAATAATTGTATTATATAGATATTAAAATATAATAAAATTATTATATCTTATTTATATATTATATAAATCTGAACCAGACATAAATTGCTTTATGCTATTCTCTGATTTCATTATTTTAAAGAAATATCATCACCAGAATAAGAAAAAATGTCCAAGAAAAATTAAATAAGAATTCAATAATAAAAATTAAAATTAAAAAAGGCAAACCAATTATGATAAAATCGAGCCAGAAATCACCATTAGTTAAATCTAATCACCATTGGTTAAATCCAAAATCTAAATTAACAATTGATGCATATAGTTTTTCTGATGGTGTATACTGCACTGAAAGCTATAATTATCTGTTTCAGATTTCTTTCATAAATAATTAAAGAATATACAAACTAAATTACAACATTAATTAATGTAGCAAACATAGTCAGAATATTAGTTTGATCATATGAGCATATGATCACAAACCAATATGCACCCAGAATACAGGCTATTAAAAGTTTTCATTATTTTATAACCACCATGCATTGATATAATGATATTGAAGAAAGAAGGAAAAATATTTCCTATATTTAACATTTAACAACAGATAGAAAAACAAACGACCAGTATAAGCATTCTTAAAAAAATAAAAACAGAAAAAAAACAATAAATAAATAAATTAAAAATATATATATTTTTTCATTTGGAAAATAATTTAAAGAAGGGGAAAAACTAAAAGAACAAAAAAAGTGTAAAAGTGAAAATAAATAATTTGCAATTTATTATACAGTTTCCATTGTTCCCTTAATTTAATCACAACATTATATTCAACATACATGCAAACATTCCATTCATTTACGCACACACATGCATGGATTAACAGACCACTAAATGAAGGGCTATTGAACGGTAAAGATAAAGATTTAACGACTCATATTGAGTAAACATATGTTTTAGTAATTAAGCTACATTCATTCAAAAAGCAACTATCTGTAGAATATTAAGCAAGTACAACATTTCAAGAAACATTTGATGAACTAAAGGGGAAACTGTACAGAAAAAAATCCAGGAAGGATATCAGAATATGAGAACTACATTTATCCAGCATTGGTATGAACATTGAAATACCTTGACGAGGAAGAATGGGGTATCTTAACACTTTGGTATTGTTGATATTGTTGTTATTATTGTTGGAGCTGCTGCAGTTATTATTGTTGTTTCTAAGAAGGGGTGCTTTGGGGTGAGAGTTAGGTAAAAACTGAGGGTAGACATGATGAGACCACTGAGGAAAAAGTGGTCGTGGTCCACTGCAATCTGAATAAAAATTAAAACTACAGAATTTGAGTTAGTCTGATTAAACTTACAATGTTGTTTTATAATACTTTACAAAAGATGAAAGTACAATTAAAATTCCAATCATTAATCACAAGATTATAAAAGCTCTGAATTCATAGTCCATTAGAGCCTTTTCCAAGCACTCTATAGTTTAGATGAAAATTTTATATCAATACCAACCTACACACAAAAAAGAGTATATGTGTATGTGTGTGTGTTTGATTTTGCATGTTTATGTTTCAATTAATGGACCTACATGATTACCATTTTAAGGGCTAAATGACTGAAAATGTACATAAATGAAATTAGTTTTAAAAATCCTGAAATGGTAATTATTACTATTGACGATGCTATTAATAACATCAAGTACAACATAGACTTCAATGCTGAACAGAAAGAGTGTAACAGAAGATCATGTTAAATCAATTAATAATATTTTACTCGATCATCCATCAATAAGTGATATATATCGATTAAATATATATAAAATTTTGCACCGTAAGATTGGAATAAAAATAATGCTATCAACCTTTCACACCGAAGAATTTATGAATAAAAAATTCATTATCACACAAAGGAAATGATTATAAAACCAAAGTGTGTCGTGGATTATAATTGTTCTATGGGAGCTGTAGATAAAACTGATATGATAAATAATAATCCATTCCCAAAAAAAATTTAAATGGTATCAGAAATATTTTTTCATATATAGGATTACTGCATATGGAATCACTATTGTTTATATCAATTGAAAAGAGGGAAATATTTATTGATGGTTAAATTTCATCTTGAATTAATTAGATAGACTTTAGAAGAATTTTAATAAATCTGGTCCTATTAACACATGTCTCACTGCAAGACATATTTGGTAACTAATATAAAAATATTAATTGTATAACAAAAAAATTTTTTAGATAAAAGATTAGGTCTCAAATGCTGAAGATTGTGCACACATAATATTCCCACTTTTAGCTCAGTGATTCTTTCCGCATGAGACACTCTGTGGCTGTGCCCACCATAGTGAAATGGTAAAAAACAAATTAAAAGCATCTTAGTGATATTTTATACAGATTTGAGATTAAAAAATGAAATCATTAAGCATAATGATAATGGGTGTTTATACACCAACCTGATTCCCACAATAAATTAAAAGGAAAAATAAATGACCAGGAAAAATAATATAAAAAATCAGAGATGACAAAGCGATGGAAAAATTTAGGAAACATCTTTGGCAATATGACATTTAAAGATTCAATTTTTAAAACGCACTGATATAAAAATATTTTCAATGCACTTTAAAGATAAAACCATTTTTTTTTCTAGATACATTGTTTCATTTTTTTAAATCCTTTAACAAGTGTTAGTTACTTCTGTGCCGCAATGTGTAATGTTCAAGTTTCTTAAAATGAATAAAATAATTTTTATATTTCAAACTAATAAGTCATGACATAACTCAAAATTCTGTATTGTTTCTTTTTATATTGTTGAGATGGAATGAGTTAGAAAATTAAGCACTTGTTTATTAAATAAATCACATTCATGATTTTTTATCCTTCAGTGAATTATAGGAAAGAATGAAATAAGATACAATGAAAAAATAACACACTAAATAATTATGGTATTTGTTACTGCTAGATCAATAGATCAAAATATTCTACCTGGAGGACTGTCACTAGACTGTTGACTGTTGAGAGTAACAGGTGGTGTTGGAATCCTAGCCACAGGAGGTTCCAAAATGTCTCTGTATTTACTGACCATCAATACACTAATAAAGTAGACGACAGCAAGTGATAGAAACTGGGCCTGTTTTGTTTCTTCCTAAAGAAAAAAATAAATAGAACATTATTGATAATGTGGATATAGAGAGTGAAAAAGGATATTATATATTTATCATTCGCCTTCATAGTAGTATTAAATTCCTCACCACAATTAATAAACAAATTTCTTATTTAATTCATAAAAAGTGATCATATAAAAACTTTTTTTTTTTTTAGTTCAAGCAAATTAATACACATTAAAAGAAAATATCTTCAATTTAAAATGTGAAATGTTTAGTATTAAACCTATTACCTATTGTTAATTAATGTTGTAAGAATTATTAAAACAGAAAAAAACGTACCACATCTCTATAAATGACTGCTCTTAATCTGTTAACATCCATATCTTGCAGAAGTTTTTCAGGATCTTTAACAGGATTTCCCTGGCTAGACACTGTTTCTCCAACATCCTGGAATGTAGTAACACTTAATTTACAATGAATAACTACATTTAATAACTTATTCATATAAAAAATAAACATATAATTTAATGGAAGTTTTTATTACTTCAATCTTAAAACATAGAATAACTTATGAGCAGAATTGAAACTAATAATATTCGTTCTCTGGTAGATTAGCATAATTTCATCCATTATATTTGTTAAAAAAATATTTATAAATTTTTTTACCTTCTGCGAAGTTTGAGCACCGCGGATCAGTGATTGCAAATGGGTTGATTTAGAATTTATATTTGAAGTGCTCAAAAGTCTATTTCTTTCTTTACATTCAAGACAGTTTCGCACAGCACAAGTGCAAACCTAAAATAATATAATAACATCACAATAAAAAAACAAACTTTTTAAAATATATTTCATGAAAACGTCACTGTTGAACTAGAGTTATCCACCACTTTTAAACAATAACACAGTTAATTTAATAATATTCTTTTTGCTAATATTGTTAAATATTACCAAAAAGAATATTCTTAGAATTTGTTGTTAATGAGTTTACTCCTATAACTATATTTTAACAGATAATCACAGTTAAAAAATAACTGCTTGAGATAGAAACCATTTTGAACAATTGAATTTTGTGTAAAGTAACTTCAAGAGGTGTCATTGGATATTACTTCTTCAATAATGAAACTTAAGCATTTATTGAACTAGTGAAAACAGAAAAACATTCTTCTTCCGGGAGCATTCAGAAAAGTTCTTCAGGAAGCCTACGTGAACATTCGAGAAAAAGTTCTTAAAAGAATTCAAAGCATAGCAAAACGTTTTAAGTACATTTATCTCAGAAGCATAGTAAAAATCTAAACCAATTGCCATTGGTGATTTTAAAGCCATATATTGGGAAAAACCTAAATTACTTTTTCCCCAACCTATTATTAATGGCTAAAATAAAATAAATTAAATATTGAAGTGGAGGAGCCCTCTGTATAGTTAGACCTGGGCCTGGTCTCAGCTGATGGCAACACTTCAAGCCCATTCCTGTATAGTCTCTTTCTTAGTAATTTGGAATCTTTTTTAAGGTTCCGAAGCCTAGAACTGTTCAAGGAGATGAATTTTCTGAAATCACGATTTACTAACAGATTTTTCCCACGAATAAGGATTAACCACTTTATACAGGCTGAGTGAGCTCCAGGAGGGTCTGCAAATACCACAGGGTACTGGGCAAATACCACAGGGCTGTTAACAGATTAAATAATTTATCTGCCACAACTGGATCTTCAGCATAGCAACTCAGCACAAATTGCGAGAACACGGGGATATAGGATCGGTGAAGAGAATGGATTTTTCAAGCCTGGTTATGAGCCTGGTAGCTCAGATGGTTAGAGCTCAGCACTAGAGATGCGGAAGACCCGGGTTCAAATCCCGACCAGGACAAATTTTTTCTCTTCAAAATAAAAATATTTAAAAATAATTATCTTGATTTGAACTCTTTCTCAAACTAATAATACGTATTTTTAAAATCTGTCACATATTTTAATGTACTATAATTAAAACTTAGATGATATTTATTGTAATAATTTATTAATATAATTAATAATAGCTGGAGTATCCACTCACACAATTATCTTTCATGCAACTCTCATTTGAGATATTCATTTTTAACAAGGTTTGTTAACTAAAAAAATAATAAAATAAATTGAATAATCTTTTTTTTAATATTCTAGTTAAATTTTTTCCTCTAAAATTTCGATTCTATTATTGATTATTTTGTAACAAAAGTGTTTTCTTGAGAAACTGATCCCCTGATTCAGAGTTTAAAAATACATGAAAATGCATACATTGAAATTCTCAGGTAATGGTAAGAAAATATTTGCACGAATATTTGCAAGAAAATGAACATAAAATCACAAATAGTTACACTATTCAGTAATTCTAGAATGGTGGAGATACCTTTTCCAATTACATTAAAATTAATAGTAACGCACAATTGCTAGATAATTATTTTTGGTCTAATTATGTGAGAGTAGTCAATTTCTTCTCAAATAATTAGCTACTGTATATAATTCTTGCCTTTGGAAAGCATCTTTTCCCAATAACGGCTACACCAAACTTTCATCATTGGAATATAAAATAATAATCTATTTTACCACAACTTGTTACAAGAATAAATCCTAAAACATACCAAACGAAGACATTGTCTCAATATTCCACCACTTGACATATTTTTTTCAGCTTCTAGTTCTCCAAAGTTCAATGAGCTCGCAAATACCAAAACATCTGCTAGATTAACAAGTCTTTGTAGAAATGATACTGCAATTTCAATCGGCATTCCCTGAGTTGGCTCCATAACATCTAGTTCACTCTGTAAAGATAATACAACAAAAAAATTTTAAATTCATTTAAAAAGTAACAATCAACATAATAAAAATAAAAAAAGTTGATGATTTTAATAAGATAAGATAATGTGAAGAATAGTGTGAACATCTACATCCTGTTTTCTAATTAAAGCATACAACAAAATGAAGGTTAGCAATGCAGAGGGTAACATATACTCTGTCAAAAAGGACGAGGGAGTGCCATGACAGGGTGAAGGGCATATTGAAAATTTTAATTTAATGCATTTTATTTATTTGATCCAACTCGTCTCAAAATATTCATTGCTTAAGACCTTATAACTTAAATATTTTTAAGTTTCATATTTTCTCTTCATTAAATCAAAAAGTTTTTAGTGATCATGGTGTAATATTTTATTTTACATATAAAGTGGAATAATTAAACAATAATAAAGTGGAAATAATAAAGTGGAAGCTTATTAAACAAGAATATTTTTCTTAAAGTGAGGAATTGATAGTTCTGCAGAAGATTATAAATAAAGTCACAAACAATTTATGGTTTTATGAAAACCAGAATTAATACATAATTAGGATGCTCGAAAGCCCTCTCCAGATTAATTAAGCAACGACAAATTCTATTTATTTTATAAAGTCTAATTTACGATGTCTTGTAGTTGAAAATTCAGTCTAGCCAGATTCATATGTAACATCATAACTTTTGTTGGCCTGGATATAAATGAGCTCCTTAAATATCTCTATAGTGTAAAATAGCACTTGTTGGAGTGGTTGGTTCTTTTGTTTATGTCTAAGAACACATCATTAGAAGCACTTATAAGTGCATAATAATGCTTCCTGAAACTCATAAAAGCCTATTTATACAAACTCCTGATTTCCATTGTTAGTAGATTCAATTATCCAAGTTTTCATAGATGTATAAACACATCGCCTCTGCCGCCTTCAATAGCAATACGAGGGGTGATCAAAAAGTTCCAGGACTGTTGAGATTGCGCGGCAATGGAGTGTCATAGAGCAGTGCGGTTGGCAGCATTGTTTAGCGTGACTCTTCCTGAGCTCAGCTGTTTATTCAGTTTGTTGATAACCTTCTTCATTGCAAAGTTACTGCTGTTTTCGTAAAAAAAAGTTTTTTGTGTTCGGCGATTTTGTGAAATGAATGTAAAGGAAGAGCAACGCGTTTGCGTAAAGTTTTGTGTGAAGTTGGGTAAAATGTTTACTGAAACTTTTCAAATGTTGCAAGTGGCTTTCGGTGATGAATGTCTGAGTCGGTCAAGGTGTCATGAGTGGTACAAAAGGTTCAAGGAAGGCCGGACATCGTGTGAAGATGATTCTCGTTCAGGGCGCCCATCAACTTCGACTGACGACGATCATGTTGCAAGATTGAACAGTCTCGTGCGTTCTAATCGTCGACTAACCATTCGTGAGATGGCTGAAGAATTGAACATTTCATTTGGTTCGTGTCAACAGATTTTAACAGAAAATTTGCAGATGAGAAGGGTGGCTGCAAAGTTTGTTCCGAGACTGTTGACTGAGCAGCAGAAAGAACACAGAGTTCAAGTTTGTCAGGAACTTCTTGAAATGGCAAATGCCAATGAAAACTTCTTAAAACAAGTCATTACTGGAGATGAAACGTGGGTTTATGGCTACGACGTGGAAACGAAGGTCCAGTCATCACAATGGAAGACAAAATCCTCCCCAACCCCCAAAAAAGCACGTCAGGTCAAATCAAACGTCAAGGTCATGCTTACTGTTTTTTTCGACTGGAAGGGTGTTGTTTATCATGAATTTCTTCCACGAGGTGAGACCATTAACCGCTTTCGTTATCTTCAAACCCTGAGAAATTTGCGCGAGGCAATAAGGAGGAAGAGACCAGAGTTGTGGCGGAGCGGTGAGTGGGTGCTGCATCATGACAATGCGCCTGTTCATTCCGCACTGCTCATTCGCGACTACTGCACCAAAAATGGAATGACGGTCATTCCCCAGCCTCCATATTCACCTGACCTTGCCCCTGCAGACTTTTTCTTGTTTTCAACACTTAAGAGACCCATGAAGGGAAAGAGATTTGAGTCCGTAGATGACATTAAAAAAAAATCGCTGGAGCAGCTACACACCATTTCACAAGATGATTTCTCAAAGTCCTTCACACAGTGGAAACATCGTTGGGAAAAATGTATAGCTTCCCAAGGAGAGTACTTTGAAGGGGACGACGTCCAATAGCCTGTAGATTTTTTAAATAAATTAATAAAAAATCAGTCCTGGAACTTTTTGATCACCCCTCGTATATGAATGAGCAAGGAACAATGTCCAAATCATCTAAATGCCTAAAAATTGCACAAGCCTGTTGTAAATTATGTTATCGGTCTGAAATTTTGACTTTCGAAAAATCTTTTCTGAGACCTTACTAGGCTAGAGCATCCCCCAGCCTTAGGCTTCTCAAAATCTTGAATTCAAGAGATATATTCCTTAGCATTCGGACAACACAAATTAGAAATGCTTATCGCTGAACAAAGTTTTAATAATTAAAGTGACAAAAGAATCTTCAAAAACCTTTTGAACAATGAATATTCATTGAAATCCACACATTTTCAAAAAATGTAATCACATCTTCATAGTATTTAAATGTAAATAAACATGCTGATGAAGTCAATTCAGAAGTTTTTTTTCCCTTTCTTTTTTTTGATTGGGCATTGGTTATCAGTCATTGTTTTAATTATATATAATTAATTTGGTTAATTTTGGGCAATTAATGCATATTTTATGGTTGTGAAAAAATGGATTAATTTCTAAACAACATAAATACAGAGATCACTTGAAATATTGTTCACAGCTGGCTACTATGTTTTCCCATCTCACAGACAATTTTTGAATTACATCTCAAAAAAAGTTTTATCTTTTGAGACGATCCATTGACTCTGAACTCAATAAACCATTCCTGCAAAATAAGTGAATCATCGCCCAGCCAAATTGTGTAGAAGTTGGGGAAAAAACAAAACAATAATCAGTAGGAATAACGTCTGGCAAATAAAGAGGTTGTGGTAAAATATCCTCTTACCCGAGCCTTTCTAAATCATATTTTGCAACTTTTTAGACATGAGGCCAAGTGCTATCATGCAAAAGAATAACTTTGTTAGGTCTTTTCCCATATTCTAGCCTTCTTGTAAACAAACGAGTTGCTTTAAACTGATTGATCGTAATGGAATCACCAGGTTTTAGCAGTTCAGAATATTTACTATGTTGGTCCCACCATTTCATGTACACTACATGACCTTCGAGCCATGAATATCAGGTTTGGTGTTAATGTTGAAATCAATGGCATCAATTGCCCAGGCTTAGTGTTGTATTTTTTCTTCTTGGCATTATCATAAAGTATTCAATTTTTCACAGCAGTTACAATGCGATACAAAAAAAACACTTTCTTTTTTATATTTTGTATAGGTGTATGTATACACTCAAACACACACACACACTCACACCACTCACAAACACACATATATACTTACACTTGGAGATGTTGCTGAAGCAAGAAGAGGGAGAAGACCACCACAAGCAATAATTAAGTTATCTGCTAACTGTGATATTAAATGAACAGTATTAACAACAAAAATAGCATTCTCACTGCTATTGACGAAATCAAGGACGGATTTGGTAGTATGGCTGAAAATAAAATATATTAGTAATAAAAGTGAAAATACCATAGAATAATTAATTATGCCTAAAGCATAAAACGCGTAAATTTAGTATTTAAGTTTAACAAGACAATAAAATAAGCCAATCATTTTCAAATCTAATATAATATAATAAAGATTATTTAAATATTAAAAAATATAAAACTAAGTTAATTAAAATTAAATTGCTTCATTTCCAGTAATATGATTGAATAAAAGGAATTTTGCATTAATAAAATAAATATTTAAAAAAACATTGGTCCATAGCAAAATTTTATATCTTAGGTTCAGAACAAAAATGTTAAACAAACATTTAATACAACTACATTAGCCAATACATTAAAAAAATAATCATGCATTTCCGAAATAAATGGAATGTAATAATAAGAAAATGTATAAATATTTTCATGAGAACCAAAACTGATAGAAGATAATATTCAACAATAAATATATATAATAAATATAAGTATATTAATGTAGCCTATATTTAACAAGTTGCATAATAGATCTCAAATCCATGCTTAATATTAGAATATGGCAAACTGTTTGAAATATTACAGTTAAAAAGCTAGATAATATTACCTTTTCCAAACTTGAATATCAGTTTCAATTGAAAATAAAACATCCGATAACAATCTCTGGTGAATATAGGACCACTTAAATTCAGGGATACGGAAAGGTGGCCTTGATGGTCCAGGACTGAACATTGGTCGTCCATTGGATTCTTGTACTCCTTTTGTCCTTTTGACTTCTGAAAAAAACATGAGATGTAAATTTTTATTTAAAAATCTTACATTCAATTATTATAATTGAAACGCTAACAATTATTATGTATTAGAAAACACTTCAGCCAACCAAAACAACCCATATTATAAATAAAGAAAAAATAACAGCTTCACGATATCAATTGTATATTATTCTAATATTTTATTGTCCTTTTAGTTGTAAATTGAATAAAAAAAATCTGAGTATCACTAAAATATATACATATGTGCATATGTTTTAGTTTCAGTTCTTGAGATTCAGTTGTATACTTGTTTAACTTTCTTTAGGAGACGTTCTGAGACTGTATGCCAAATTGATGAAAAAATCAACAGTCGAGAAAAGTATATATACATTTTACAATGTTAAATCAAATTTCAAACATGGGCGATCTTAAATATACATTTTTAAAGAATGGAATTAGATCAAAACCAAATAGTAAGGAAAAAAGTTTATTTTACTTATAATGTCTGAAAATAAATTATTAGATATAAAGGATATCTAATAATAAAGATAATACAATTGTATTTAAAACTATCTAAATCAAAATATTAAGGTATTTCATTTATTTAATCTTGATATTATCTGCAGTTTATATACAAGTTGAAAAGTTTCAGTATAATCAGTATAAGCGACATATTGGTATTTTTTAGATATATTATCTTTTTTATACAATTGTTAAACCCAAGTTATTTGTTATTGTCAAACAACTTATAATTTCAATACTTTATTCAAGATAGATAAAATAGAATTTTTACCATGAATCTTTTAACCAACAGAAAAATAGATGTTTTTTAGGTATATACAGTATTATTAACATGCTATCGATCATTCCTAAACTAATATTAGTTTAGGAATATTAATTATCCTAAAAGATAATATTTTTAATATTGTTCCCCTCATTTAAAATTATCAAATGATAGTAAGATGCAAAAGAAAAATAAATAATTAAGTCATAATAATAATAAATAAAAAAAATAATCTCATATGTTTCATACAACTTGGAATAAAATTCCAACATTAACCAACTGGCAAATCATAATTAATGACTTTAAGTACGATGAATATCTGCAACAATTATTATTATTGGAGGAAATATATATTTTTTCATAATAAATGATAATGAATTGAAATAACCAATCTTCTTTGAATCTATAATGGGCATACAATTACTTGTTTTCAAAATTTAGAAGTTTTGTTAATTTATTTCAGCCAATAGCCCTCATAAAAAAAAAAAACTGCCCCTTATTATGAATTGCATAAATAGTAAAAATATTTTATCATTAAGTTTTATTGGATTTTTATAGTCCACCTAAGATGGCATTTAAGAATTCCACTAAAATAGAAACCTTGAAAATGACCAGGTTCAACCTGTGTTGACATTGATGAGCAACTAGGTTTTCTTTCTTGGATCATTTGAACTATAAAAATAAAAACAAAAACATATGTATGTATAATGAAAAAATATAAAAGTTTCTAATAGATAAAAACTGACATACCTTGAATAACAGTACTTTCAACTTTGTTGCTATTGCTGTTATCATCGGTGTTCTGTTCGAGAGGAGCTGTATTTTCTTCATTTTTCTCAGTTGTGATATAAAGTTCACTATCTGTAGTGTATAATTTTACAGTGCTGCTTCCAGAGCTTTCTTCCAATTCACTTGATTCCTGATTTGTAGTACTAGTTGATATATCTGCTTCTACAATTATAGTTTCTTTGTGTTCGATATCCTCTGTAGTTTCTTCCATCACTTTATTACTTCTATCTTCTGCTTGAAGTTGAGATGTATCAGAAATAACAGGTGTTTGTTCTATGTTCTTTTCATTAGATTTTATGTTGTTTTCAACATCATCTACTTTTTTAACATTATCACCAGGCTCATCACATTTTTCAGTATTATTAAATGTAGCAACGATTCCATTTAAAGAATTTACAAAAACTTGAGCTTCTGTTGTTTTAGAATCTGGAAAACTAGATACTTTTGAGGCACCATCTGAATTGTCTATTTCATTATTTTCTAAGATTGTGGACGGTATTTTATTAACTACCTCGGGAATGCTGGATTCTTCATCAGATTTTTCTAACAAGTTATTTGAGCAACTATCATTAGATGTTACAACCTCAGTTACAACAATCTCATTACTTGAAACACAACTCACCTCAGAATCTTCTCTATTTTGGACGGAATAAATTTCACTACTAAGTTCTGTATTTTGTGAGTCATCTTTTCTCTCACCATCAGTCCCAGTTGGTGTTAGGTAAACTTCAGAATTATCGCTGTCTCCTACTCTATTTAATTCACAAAAATTGTCTAAAATTGTCATATCTTCTGCTTCTACTTTCAACATATTCTCATTCTCATTTGCATTCAAAATATTATCTCTGAACTTCATTTCTTCCTCACTCGTTTCCATTTCGAGTTTACCTATTTCCAAACTAACATTACCAGAATCTAATGCAAATGATTCCTGATCTTCATTTTGAATAGTTGTATTATCAACATCAGGTACATTGATTTCGCCAATGTCATGTAAAGTTAAGGTCATAGCAGTTGGTGAGTCTTGAATTTTTTGAAACTTTTGTACATCATCTTTTGACCATTTGGAACTATCATCTGGGCCATCGGTTTTTATCTCACTCTCACCATTAGTGTTTTCAGTCAATTCCTGAGAAAAGAAATACATGAAGTATGAAATTACAAATGAGAAAGTAAACCAACCAAATATATTAATGCTAAGAATAAATAATTGATGATTACCAATTAAATATTTCTAATCCTATATTTATTATTTTCTCTACAATAATTCTCGATATAACCTAACCTATATCCCTTATATACCTAAGACTTATAGTCTCAGGAGTGGTATTTATGAATAATAATAATAATCTTCCATTCTTTTTTCAGCATAATTTCTTGACTTATTGAAAATATATTCATCAATAATAATTCAATCAATAACAGTTCAATAATAATGATTGAAACTTTCCTACTCAAAATTAAACTTTTGATAAAGAAAATCTTTTCACTATCGATAGGTATTAATGATTTCATATCTTACTCGCAAATAATTTAAACTTTACAAAAGATGCTCTCAAAATTGTCTGTCATGATATAGTTGTGAAATTAACAAAAAATGATTCAATATAAATTAAGTATTTTTATATGAACTTCATACTTAGAAGTCTCGTTTTATTCTCAGGAAATTAAATCCAAGTATTGTAAACTTAATTAAAGGAATAAAACCCAGAGAAAGTAAATAAAAATTACTTTATTATTATCATTTTGACAGTTATATTTCTTTATCAATCATGAAAGTTGAAATGCACATTACTTGAAAGTTTAAATAAATTATTATATTAATCATAAAGTGTAACATTGCTTATATTAAGATTGGTTGGTTGCTTATATTAAGATTGGTTAAAATAATATTAAACAATCTTACAAAAAATTTACCTCATAAACAGTTCTTGTAGCTTGCTGTTCCCAGCCAGATATAGTGCTGATAGGTCGTTGTTGTCTCAAAGCCGGATCTGTTATGTTATCTGACCTTTGTCTTTCATAATGTTCATACATCTGAGCAAACTGTAACTTAAATTCTTCATATGATACCTGAAATAATCATTAAACAATAATTAACATAATGGAGGAGAAAATTGTTGGGGTGGTGATCAAAAATAAAATCTTAAACAGTAAACAACTATTTATTAGAACCAACATTTCGACCCACATGCAGGTCTTCTTCAGGTCTAAATAAACATGATACAAAAATATATAAAACTAAAATAATGGGTACATATTGCAAAATAATATGGCCTAATTAATTTCAAAGCTAGAGAAATTAATTATTAACAATTGAGTTAATTAACAATTGACTTGACTAATTAAAAACCAGTCTGGGACATACAAAATTAAAGAAAAGAAAAAATGGTAATATTTTGGTCCTAAAATAAGTAACATATTCATATTTTTATAATTGATTTAAATAGATTGATCAAACTATGTTAACTAACCTACATTCTGCATTAAATATTCATTTAATTATTTGTAAATAATCTCAATTAATGAGACACCAAATGAAGAAGAATTAGGCACAAGATACAAACCCAAACTCAATAGGACTTATCAATGTAAAAAAAAAGAAGAATCATTAGAAACTTCCGGGAATTTTAAATTCTCAAAGTAACTGTGAAATACTTTAACTACGGAAATTTAAGTAATTATTTCTTAAAATACCCTATTTATTAGACTGTGTTTCTAAGCCTGACATACTTTTTTTCTTTTATAAACATTTCAATCAAAGTTGGAGTAGCGCCATCATTAAAGGGAAAGAAATTTGGTAATACTTTGGTTTTAAAACATAAAATCAATAAAGATAAATACTTGAATATAGAAGATTTGAAGCCCAAAAGAGACATAAAATACATGTTTAGACATAATTGGAACAAGTCCAAAAAAGAAGCATAAAGCATAAAGAAATCTAAAATAAAAACAGAAAACAAAAATTCCTATGAATATATAAAAAGGAAGAATTTTTATGAAAATGAAAACCGTTCCATTCATGTCTTGATAAAAACTTGATGTAATTAATATTCTTATTACAATATTAGTATAAATAATAGAAACAAAGAAGATTTAAAAATAAATTTCTTACCTTAGAATGAACAATTGCCAGAGTGTCAACCCATACCCTCCACCCTCCATACTCATGTTTAATGGCATGGTGTAGTAACATTCTAAACAAGGAATAAACCATATCTGAAGTCTTCTGCTCTTCAGAATTCTTAGGATGAATGTAAGCCATTGCGATTAACCATTCCTATTTCAAAACACGAAGTTGAGATCAACTTTATAAAAAAAAATTGTAAATAATAGTGTTGGTGGGTACATCATAAACACACATAAAATCCTAGTTTTATTTAAAGTTACATAAACAATTCGACATTATAAACATAATAAAAGATGTTAATTTAACATGAAAAATAATAAGATAATCCTTATAAATATAACATGATCTATATTATGAAATAGATGTATATGTAACATGATAAAATACCATATAAAATAACCTTAATCATAAACCTTAAATATAAATGTAATTAGGGGGTCCCAGAAGTTTTTTTTTCATGCCATGCTATGTATGACCTCAACCTGCTGTTTGTAAACATGCGGGCAAATATACAATCCATTTATGGCATTGATTTCAGTTGTTTCATACTTCTTTTAAAGTGCGTTTCATTGGTGACAATGTCTCTTTTAATCTTTTTTTTTTTAACAAAAAGAAGAAACTTAAAGGATACCCAACTATATACCTAAATAATTTGAAAAATAATAATGTTTCTGTACAAACTGAAAAGGGACTATACGAAAATTGGGACTGTACATCTTAGGAAATAATGTTCCTTATTTCTATGAAATAAATAAAAGTAAAAACGCTGATAATCTATCTAGTATAAAAAAAAAATTGAGTTATAATAATTCTAAAATCATATGTTTTTTAATCTGTTTGGCATAATCATAATAATCATACAATTAAAAATCTGAAATTCTTCAGCTAACATCTTTTGACTTGCTATTGCAGACTCATTAAATTTTTTTCTACATAATACTAACAAGATAAATTTTTAAATGCTGCCTCCGAGATTATTTTTTATTGATTTTATAAAAGCGCTATTAAAATAAATATTAGTCATAACAGTGACTATTGAAAAAAACACTTTTGTGGTATTTATCACAGGAAAAAAAAAAAAAAAATGTAAAATAGATGATATTCTATTGTAAGTAAAATATTTTAAATATGTAATTATACTCACCTGCCATACAGACATCTGCAGAACAGTTCGCCTATTTTCTCTATTGTTATTACACAGTAATGTCATGTCTTGTAAAAACAATTTTTTTACTTCAAGGAGAGTTTCTGTTTGTTTAGACTGTCTGATCAATGTAGCAACAACTTTGAGAATCACTACATCAAAAAATGAGGACAAAATTTAGATTTGAACAAAATTAAAATATATGACAGAAAATAATAAATAGAATTTTGATATAAATATCATAGATTATTAAAAAATTGTAAATTAACAGAGCCCATTTCAACAATTCTTTCATACATATTGATATATTAAGTGCATGAGTATAGAAACAAAGTAAAAATAATGGAAATAAGATTTATTATGAAGATAAAAGCTAATATTAACTTTCTATAACATATCAGCCTTCAACAAATTGTTATAATAAAAAAAAAAAACAATTTTGGGCTAATATCAGCACATATATTAATCCAGATAATATAAGCCAGATAATATAGTCCATAGCAGATAATATAATCCAGAATAAAAACTATAATAAAAATTAATTTAATAAATATTCCAATTGGTTAAACTTTAGTTTATATTATTATTATAGCGCATTAATTAATAATAATAATTATGGAACAATATTTAATAATAACAATTGCCTAATGAACCTGGATAACAATATTAATTTGATATTTCTAACACCAACAGTCATATCCTATGTATCTCTCTCCATAAAATGTATATGTATAAGCTTCTAAGGAATATTCTTTGCCTTCAATTCATTCCATATTAAAATTTTTTGCATGGAGTCAAAAATAGCTTGTAAGTCCAAGACATTTTTTTTCAGCCAGTAGAATCAAGTCTCTGATATCAATCCAAAATATTAGCAATAAGCATCATTTCTAAAAAGCTTGTTAACTTTTTTACTGTACAGGAAGCAATGGGTAATGCCGTTGGTATTATTTTTCTTGGGCACTAAACCTAATATAGTGGATGTTTATTTGTGAAGAGAAAGGGAGTAACCGATCAAATGCAATACAGAAATCAAATCAATCAGCCCTATTTATTTGTAATTTTCTTGCCACCTGTTTCTTAATCAACCTGTAGGCTTGTCTGAAGTTGTTCTTATTCTTATTCTGTTGTCTGAAGCACTTCTTACATTTGGTTATCCTTTATGATTACCTCCCCACCCATATTTTGCACCATAATAACTACTCATTCCAATTCAACATAAACATTTTTCTGATCAGGTACATTTTTATGCTAATGGAGCATATGTATAGATAATCACAAATTGTATGGTTATGGATATTGTGTATATGTGAAGTGTACCATTAAATAAGATTAAAGGCTCTTTTTTTATATTCTGTTTTTAAAATTTCACAACATTCCTAATAGTTTGATTTTATCATTTAGACAATATAAAAATAAAAATGAGAAATTTTGTAAAAAAAAAAAAAAATAAATGTCTCAAAAGATCAGATGCCAGGAAATAAAATTTTAAGATTTAATCTGAATAAAATATCTTGAATATAAATAAATTAAGACTATTATTAATCGATAATTTAATGTAATGTAAATTAGTATTGAATAATCGATTTCGTAGCCAATGCGTTTTTTGTCTATTGTTCCCAATAGGGATACAGACAATGTAAAGACTTTACCGCATGCTATCCCATTAATTTATTTTATTTAGTAATTGTTGTTATTAATATATTTATTCTAGACAATTAGTTAAAATCCTGCCAATTTTTGTACTTTTTAATTATTTCATTTCTATTTGTATTATGTTTTAGTCACTTTTAATTACTTCATGACCTGTATTATTATGTAGCTTTCTGGCCAGATGTATATTATGTTTATTTTTTTGTTCATGTTTGTTATTCTAAAGAGAGTTGGTCCCAGAATAAAGTTTGTTTTCTATTCTATTCTAATCTTGTTCTCCTGCATTCTAATTATTGGATAACTTGATATTTATTTGTTTATACATTTTTTTTTAATTTTGATAATTTATTTTTTTTTTTTAGTTGTTATAATTTTTAAATATTTTTATAATTTCTATTTTTTTTTTTTTGTTAGTTGTTATAAATTTTAAATTTTTTGTTAGTTGTCATATTTTTTAAATATTTTTATTTTTTGTTAGTTGTTATAATTTTTAAATATCCCAGTCGCTCAATTAAATATCAGATGGCTCAGTTGGTAAAGTACTATGACGGAAACATGGGAGACCCGGGTTCGAGTCCTGGACATATCTTTTCTTTTCAAATAAAAATATTTTTTTATTATGGTTTAATATTATGAAAGATGCAAACATGTATTTTTTTTAGTAAAAGTAAATTTGGTGAAGGCTAGAGATCCCTGACCAATTAGAACCAACAAGGAACTGCAGGAGCTTTTTGGAGAGGGAGACATTGATTCTTATATCCGGTTGGGACATGTGTAGAGAATGAACCCCAATAGAATCCCTCCTACTCCTTGGAAGCCTGGTGGTAGATGACAGTGTGGAAGGGCTCGAATGCATTGGCTGGATGATGTTGAGGCAGAGCTGAAGGCTTTGAATGTAAACAGATGGAAAAGATATGCTGTTGACAGAGCTGAATGGAGCAAGCTACTGATGGAGACAAAGTTCCCATATAGTCTGTAGTGCCAGTATGTGAGAGTAAACATTAATTTACGATGTTAATTAGGTAAACATTGAAATAACATATGAAAGTTGATTTGTTTATATTAATAAAGGAAGGCATTACATTTGTTAGAACAATTTATGCCTTTAAATAAAAATTTATATAGATAAATTATTTAATTTAAGTTTAATTGTTGGTAATTTCGTATTGTTGGCATTATCTTGGTGAAATCAGATCACCAATGATAGAACATTGCATTCTTTCTCTAATTATTCACTTCTAAATTAAAATTAATAATCTGCTAAAAAAATTATTATAACTTTTACCAAATGAAAATGATTCTAAATAGATAATTTCAAATAATAAATTCCAATTGGAGAAAACTATTTTAATGATTACATCTAAAAGTTAGCTCAAAGTATACTCTTACTTACGAAATGAATGCATTCGTTTTTGACAATATTGGTAAAGCATAATACAATTTATATATAGAGACACAAAATATAAAGTTATCCAAAAATTACCAAAACATAATAAAAATATTCTGATACATAATAGTTTGTATATTTAACATCACTTCGTGCAGCTATGGCTAATCGGACTATGTTGCAGTGGGAGCTCTAAATTTTGTCTATCCAGGTTTAATTAGGTTAGGGATTTTTAACGAGTACCTGACATCGTACAGGCTCAGGATCCCTGTTTAGGGTCCCTTCCGAAGGACAGCATAACCAAGGATTTTTTACTCCATTTAAAAAATTCTAGGGCCACCTGCCGGACTACGAACCCGCGATATTGGGCTTAGTAGGTTGCTGTGCTAACCACTACACCATAGGTCACCCCTATATATAATAGTTATGACAGAAACAAGTAAATAAATAGAACTGTAAAGTTTAAAAATTTAATACGGTTGCAAAACCGGTTTATAATTTTTTTAAAGTATAAGTAGGAGAGATGTGTAAATGAGACATAAATGTAATTTTTAAAAGTTTTTGAAATAACACTATTTCACTTTTTGATGCATGTAACCATAAATATAATATAATTCAAATTCTTCTTAATATTTTGAATGTGGAGCCAGGCATTGAAGCACGTTCTACATACTACCAGCGAATTTATAAAGAATCAAAAAATGTTTGCCTTGTTATGCAGTGATACCTTTTAGAAGCTGTAGATATCATCGGCATAGAATAGTTGTCATTTTATAATTTCATTTTCAGTTTTTTCCATAAATAAATGTAAGTCAATAAATTTCACTATTGCTTTAAAGATTTTTAATTTTTAATATATTATTTATCATTACCATATAAATAATATGGTTAGTAGTAATTTAAATATTTTTTTTATTATATATTCATAAATAAATATATATATATATATATATATAATAGAATATATAATTAGTATTTGACATGAATCACCTCTGAAAGACTATGCAACTATGATGCAGGGTTTTTTTTTTCAGTTTTTTCTCCTTGGCCCATCTTTGCCTCATGATGTCACTGAAAGTTTTTCTTCTGAATTAAAGAATTGAAAAGACTAAATCAATCCAACACATAAATTGATGACAGATACCAACACGACTCTAATGTTATTATACTGATATAAAAGCATACAAAAAACTCATAACAAAGTCCCCGACTTTCCCAAAATTATATTCAGTTATAAAAAATCATTAACATGACTGAAACCCAGTCAGACCCATAGTATCATTCATCAGTTCACCGATATCTAAGCTTTAAAAATACTAAGCCAATTTATTAAATGAACTAACCACAAATGAATATAATCTTAAATATTCATTTGAATTTTATCAAAAATTCACAAATAGTAAAGTTTCTAAAGGTTATAAATTAATTTCATTAGATGCATCATCTTTATTTACTAACATTTGCGTTTCCAGAATTAAAACTATAATAGAAATTAATTTAATAAATATTCCAATTGGTTAAACTTTACTATTGAATTTGAAATTGACAATAAAATACCATTTTCAGACGTTCTCTTAGTCAGAAAATCAAATCGGGAAATAGAAACTAAATAGTAGCAAAAATCTATTCATTCTGATCATTACACAAGCCAATGCCCAAAAGATATAAAAAACCATGGCAAAACACCTAATAAATCGCGCAAGAAAATTATCATTCCCAATACACCAAAAAAACAAAACAACTGAAAACAACGTAGTTGACCTCTTATTAAAGAATGGTTATCCACACAGCCTCCTTTGTAATTTACAAAAACACTTTCTAACCAAAAAAACCTAAATAAAACCAATCCTAAAAAATACTATACAATACCTTATATATCAACACTTTCCGAAAGACTAGCAAAAATACTCACTGGTAAAAAATAAAAAAACGGCAATTACTTTCAAAAATACAGCCACAGTGTCAGACTATTTACTAAAACCAAAGATTTGGATAAATCAGAGCAAAAATCAAATGTTGTGTATGAAAAAAAATGAGAAGATAAATTCTATTTCGGAACATCGGAACAATACTTGAAACGTTCAGTGTACCAACACAAATACAGTTGTAATTCGATAATAAAAAACCTCGATAAACCAGATCAAACAGGTCTCACTAAACATTTTAGAAAAATAAAACATACATTTAAATTTGATAACCCTAAAATAATACACCTAGAGAAAAATAGTTAATAACAGAATATAAAAGAAATGATAACTATATAGAAGTATAAAAATCGCACTGTAAATAAAACATCGGATATTCAAGGTCTAAGTTCATGTTATGCAAATTTAATTACTTCTTAATAAAATAATAATAGAAATAAATCTAATATGAATCAACAACCAAATAAAACGGCTGTTCCTAAAAATACATTACTTACTCATTAATCACATCTCTTACAATGTATACATTTCATGAAGTATTGGAAGGAAATTTACTGATTAATGATTTAGTATCAATTCTTCAAAAAACTTGTAAGTACAAATAATCTAATTAACATCTTACACGTGTCAATTTATATTTATTTTAGTGTGCTATTTAATGTATTCACTAAAAGCTCATTTTTTCACAGTTAGGGCATGAGTATAAGACCAACCTAGTCTCGAAAACCTAGTCTTTTGAGGATATGCATGATCAAAACATTAAAAAAAGGTAGGATTAGTAATTATTTTTTGAAGAAGTTCAAGGAAGGCTTTAGTTTAAAACTAGAATTCAATTTTACACTGGAACATTTTATTAGGTAATGTGATACACACCAACAAAAGGTTTGAATATGGGTAGTAAAATATCCATGCCTGGGCAAATGATTGTTTCTGCTGGAGGAAGCAATGGAAACTATATAACTAAATGTTATAAGATTCATGAATGCCAATAATTTTGTAACCAGTAGATGGGAGTCTGTAAACAGTGATTGGTGGTACCAGAATCAATAGGTCAGGTTAGCTAAGCTTTTTGTTACTATTATTACAATGCATTACGCTAAAATGTACATTAAGCAAGCTTTGGTCTGAGGTTGTTTCATTGAAATCTTTCAATAATTTATATAAAATAAAAATATTATCAGCATATTTTATTGATTATCTGGACAAAGTTATAAAACAATAATAACATAACCTACAGGAATTTTCTATGATTAGAATTTACATTTTAAACAAAAGCCTTTCTGTCATGATTTCTTATTATCCAATAAATATGTATTAATGCATTTTTCTGTTAATAGTGATATAATTAGATTAATAGTTAGATCTAAACCACATCGTTTAGAATATATGTTAACCATTCCTACTTTCCCTAATCATTTTAAAAATGATAATGAGGGGGAAAGATGGGAGAAATAATAAAACAACTAATAAGAAGTAATTTTTAAAACTTCATATAAACATATCTAACAAAAGAAAAAAAATCTTTTCTCTTTAAAAAATAAAAATATTTATAACTCATAAAAAATGACCAATAATTATAAAAAATTATAAATAATAATATGACGTAAGTCAATAAGATCCTAAATTAAAATTAATGTTCAAAGAACTTCATTCTAGCGTATTCACCGCTAAAATGGCAGGAGCATTTTTAGGATCTATGAGAGAGAAGGTTGTCCTCGACCGGGAGGGGCCTTGGATAGCTCAATTGGCAGAGCGATGTCACGGTGAGACAAAGGTTCCGGGTTCAAATCCCGGTCGAGGGCCTATCGTTTCTCTTTGAAAAATAAAAAGAAAAAAAAGCTTAAATTAGATACTACAAGATAACTAGCAACATAATATATTATATATATTAGTAAGAAGTTTTAAAATTAGAACATTGCTATGTATCTAAATTAAAACTATAGAATTGATTTCTCATTTTTCATCTTTCTCATCATAAAAGATTATAAATGGCTGATTAGTAGTTCAACAAAAACATGTTGTTTATTTGTAAATTTGTGTGAAGCAATGATGTTTATTTTAATCATTTTTCAAACAATAGAATGGCTATTATATATATATATATTCTGTTGATAATTAAATGCATGTAAGAGCATAATACCACCTATACTCCGATGAACTTGAAATTTACTATTCCTTTTATCCTACCAAGATGCTTGAGACAATCTGAAAATTGGATTTTCGCAGTCGACTTAAGACCTACAGGTTGAAACCTCATATTACAGCAGACAAATTAACCAATATTCAGGCAAATGTGGTAGCCATGTGAACATATATTCCATGTTTCCACAGCATGTAATATCTTCTTTTTTTTTTTAATAGTGTAAGTTTTTTTGGATTAAGCAGAAATCAAGAAAAGCCATTATAGGAGTTTCAGCTTATTCATTGTTTATACTGTACATAAACCTAATTAATTTTGTCAGGTATTATTTATATTAATTATAATAAAAAACTAATGAGAAGGAGGCCCATGACATTTAAAATAAGATCCAAAATTGAGATATAAAGTAAAAATTATTAACAGTTATTCTATTTTTTTTAATAAATCTAATAAAAATAAGAATAACACATTTACCAAGAGGATATTTTGAATTGTGACTCCACTATATCAAATATAAGAATTTTAATTACAAGCAAAATTGTGTTTTTTCTCCACATAAATAAAACCTCATACAATGAATAAAGGCACAACCAGGCTGAGAGTACTTCCAAAATAAGTTTCTATTTACAATCAGAAATAAGACAAAAGTTTTGGTTCAAAAAAAAAAAATAAAAAAGTTATTAGTCCTTTAGTTTTAATGGCAGTGTTTTTAAAAGAAGGAAAAAGAGGTATCATAAAGAAAAGGTTTATGCTCTATAAATACAAAATAGACTCAAAATATATTTTATTAATAATTACAATTTAAAATAATAGATTATAGAAAAATAACAATAATTCAATTTAAATATGTCATGAAAAAATAAATATGATTTCAATTACTATAACCTCTAACAATATTAATTATGACTAGAAATCAACAGATGATCAATAATGAGATCAAATATCACAGATCCTTTATAAAATTTATATAAATAATAATTATTTTTCTTGTATTGAGCTTCTTTATTTATTATTTCTATATGACGGTACAGCAAAGTCTAATTATTCCACCAACTGAAGACCGCAACGAACAAAAATATGTTTTCTAATGAAATTAATACATAACAATATCACATGATTAATAGCTACTAAAAAACTCAGAGATAGAGTCAATTTCAGGATGCAAAACAGTATGTCACTAATGTCTGGAAGTAACCCTGAAACAGAAAAAATAAAACCTTTATTTTAGAAAATATTTCTGTTTTACATAACTCAAAAAATTGGGGTCAGAACATAGCCATGGAATGATCTACAAATAAAACAACCTTCAAAATAAAATAATTGGTAAGTAAAGGAAAAATAAAGATAAAGTAAAAAATCAATGCAGAATTGCAAATACAATATGGAAGATATGTTAGAACTATGTACAGAAAACAGTTATAATTTTAATCAAATTCCTTTACAACTGTAAAAAAGTGATGAATACTACTCTGAGGTTAGAGTTAATAGAAAAAAAAAAAGAAAAGAAGAAGCCTAATGGTTAAGTAAAAAATTACAGACTAAAGAAATAAATAATAAGTACATGGTATCTAAATATATACATTCAAATAAACTTTGATGAATAATTAATTTTCTCAAAACAATAAAAACTAAATTTACAGGTTTACTACAAAAATATTAATGAAAAATAAACTCTCCATGGCTTAAGAGGAATGCATGCTCTATTATATTCTAATTTTATGTAAAACCAGAAACATTTTATTTTTAAAAAAGGTTTTATTTTTTCTGTATTTTAAAGTCCGACAGAATCCAATACCAAATAAGCCTACAAGGACTGTAGGAACTAATGAATAGTATAACTAAATACTAGCTAATAAAACGCATTTTAACTCCAGTTTAAAGGTTTTTTCTGGGAGTAAATGCCTATTTAACATGTTTTTTAATGACAAAAATAAATATATGTACATATAAATACAGCAACAACAAACAAAGAAACAAGGAAAAATTACTGACAAATTTATAAAAATAAGTAAACCCAAACACATATCATAAAATTGTAAATAAGGATTGCAATTTCTAATTGAAATATAAAACAACATTCACGCATAGTGAACCAAACAAAATTTCTTAATAATAGTCAAATTAAACAAATAACAAATACTTTAGAAAATTAAGGAAACACAGATTCTATAAAAAACAATGGCAACCAATATAAAGAGAAAAATTAAGGTTGATAAATATAAAATTAATAGAAGTATATTTAAATATATACACTAATTAAAATTCAATAATTTAAAATGTAAATACAATTACAAATGCAAACCCATAAAAAGAGAAAAATTAAAGTTTATAAAACAAAAATTAATAGAAGTATATCTAAATATATACATTGATTAAAATCAAATAACTCTAAAATTTAAATTAGATTAGAAATCATATTAATTTTTTAAAAATATATATCAAATAAGGCTTTGTAAACTGAAGAAAGGTGTGTCAATGTATTCAAAATAAATAATGCTATTGTAATTTAAGTTTAATTTTAAAGATGGTAAACTTTTAAAAATTGAAATAAGATCCTTTTACTTTATTTATCAATTATACTGTCAGAGATGTTATTAGTTCCAATAAGTTATCAGGAGGGCCAATACTTATTTCACACTTAATTTGTATGTCAATCACATAAATATAAGTAAAGAATACTTCAAATTTAACGGTTCTTTGTATAAATTAGATATTGCTTTTTGTTTGGCTTACAAGACAAAAGTTTTTTATGCCAAGAGATATTGTGTGGTAAGAGTAGAACTGTAACAAATATGACAATAATTTATTACTTGACTTTAACCTAAAGTGACGAGACGTTCCATTTTGGTATTTCCACCTTATACCAAAATAAAAAATATATAAATCCCTACACATATGACATTTTTGACGTGAATGCATCTTTTTATATTTTCCCTACTCTTTTATATTTTTCAGGGTACAAGGGACATTTATGCAAATTTTGAAGATAAAAAAAAAGCATTATAATCACATAACAGACAAACGAAATGCCAAATAGTCCATTTTACAATCAGTCAACTACAAAGTTAATGTTGGATTGGTATTTTAGGATCTGTTTTGAGATTTTTAATTATTAAATTTCAAAATATCTATTTTTAAGCTGGTTAAAGTTAACCTTTTTCTGACATGGTTCTTTTGACATGGCCACAAAGCTAATAATTAATTAAAGTAGCTATGCGAGAAAAACTAATCAGCTCATGCACACAACTTGTGCTAAAAGAGATTCCTTTTATAAAAAAGAACAAAAAAAAAAAAAAAAATCTTGTTCCACTAAAACCCATGAAGATTCTTGGTTTCAGCAGGTGGTGTACTGTTTCTAAGGCAATAGTTACGCAGGGAGATTATTTGTCCAAGATCACGTCCATCCACCAGGTATTTGGTGCTACAGCCCAACAGCAGGCCAATGCTTTAACGCTTTCACCAGTTGTCCCTATGCAGTGCAGTGTGTCAACTATTTTTGATACCAAGAAGGGTACAGGCATCTTCTGCCGAATCATCCAGAAAGCAAAACAAAAAGCACAGTTTTGGCCTTCCTACCCTCCTAGTTTGGTGTGGCTTTTCTTCTACTGATTCCCTTGTGATGTCACTCATGTCCATTCTGGAAACATGACCTACCCATCACAATCTACCGAGATTAATAACTTTAGTTACATCAGGCTTCCAATACTCTGATTTCTTGGTTGGGGACTTCTTCAGCCCGAGGAGCCCTGTACTGCTCTATAAATCCTTCATAAGTAATGTAGATATATAATATACTTTATAGATAATAATTTCTATTGTTATATTATTTAGTGATAACTAAATATAAACTTTTAAAATTGATTTCAAATAGTGTGATAAATGAAAGCTGTGTGGTAGATGCTTTTGTTAACCATTAGGATAGTTTGAAGTCTGGGTTCTGCACATGTATATGGTTGAGTAATGTAACATATCGCTACAAGAAAATATTTTATGTGCCACTACAAAACAATCACTGTAATTTTGATTTTGAATTTTATATTTTGTTGCACCTATATTAATTTTAATTAAGATTTATTGAGAATGAAATAAAACATACTTACTAATTAGAAAATTAAAATAATAGACATAATTATTACATAAACCTAAAAACCATGAAAGTCAAAATATAAAACTCACATTGGACAGTTGATGGCACATAAGATATATTCTCACGGTAACAATTGGTATGTACAACATTCACCATAATAATTATATACAATAAAAACTCACACAATGAGCAAAATTTGTTCCAGAATCTTAATTTTTAAGTGAAAGGATTTTTCCCTAATAGATAAATTAATGTCAAATATGATATTTGACTTATTTATCTAAATCACTAATGATCCTAAAATATAAGAGCTACAAGTGACTGTTTCAGTTCACAAAACACAAAGAGAGAAATGAAGAGAGGACTTCATTCTGTTACTTCATACACGAAGTATCGCTAGTTAAAGAATACATTTTTTTTTTTGTTACAATTTATCTTGCCTTTTATGCAAAATACTGGCTATGATAGATTCTCATTAAGCCAAGTTCAAACACCCTCAACGTTTGCACCTTAAACGTGATGCTAGGAGAGGACAGGCTAACGGAATTTGAAACAGCTATAAAGAAAAGAAAATTGGATATTATTGGTTTATGTGAAGTAAGAAGGGAGGGTCCAATAATAATAGAGTTTAAAGCAGGTAATATATTTATGTACACATCATCCTGGCCACTGTGGGACAGGATTTTTAATTTAAAAACAACATTGCAAAATTTGAAGAGACTAACTTTAGAACTGTCATTTTAATTCTATCTCTAGGAAAAAGTAAAATTATCACTTTGGTTCAGGTTTATGCTCCCAATGCAGACTCCCCAGAACAAGGCAAAGACAATTTCTATAGACAATTAGAAGAAATTCTTAACAATACCAGCAGGAAGGACGGAAGATGGTTCTTAATGACAACAGAATGGACTCCTTATGACTTGAAAAGAAAAAGTGGAAGGCAAAGAAGGCAATCGAGTGACTACATAAGAGCTGCAATGGCCAAACTGGATGAGGACAGCCAGAGACAAAGAAGCCTGGAAGGAACTAAGGAGAGAAACAGCGAACCCCACTTCCCAGTCGCAATTGGTCTCCAGGGAAGTTGGACCATCACTCCCTAAGGGGGAAGGCCTACATAAATTAACAGAAAAAAAAAGTTCATAATATTGTAAATAGCATCTGAAGTAAAAAGTATTATAATGAGTAAAATCCTGTTAATTTTTGTAATGAAAGGCTTTATTCATTCATTCATTCAATATCGAATGATGGATTGAATTATCCAGTCAACTATTTTCCACTCAAATATAGAGTAATATCCTTATTGAGGATTATGCACTGGTTTAAAATCTTTTCAAACATCTTTTTCTAGTGCCTCCTACCATAAGCTAAGAGTTATAGGACCATACCAGAGCAGCTTCAGACGTGGTATTATCCACAACTGATGGGATTTTCAGCCAGAGGACCATCTTAGAGAGCTTAAACTTGTTCATTGACTACAAGCTGGTGTATGATAGCGCCAATAGGAAAGAACTATCAAGTCTAGGCAAACTACAGGGAATCTTACATGACTGATAAAGGTAATGATTAAAACAGTCATGTGCTCAGTCCAAGTAAGTGGAGATATCTCAGAAGAGCTTGATGCCTCAAGAGAGCTAAGGCATGGGGATACCCTAGCTTGCCTGTTCTTTAATATCATCCTAGAAAAAGCAGTGAGGAACTCAGGTATTAAGGTCAGAGATACCATTTTTAACCTGCTACATAAACTCTAAGCATACACCGATGATATATGACCGATGATTAACAATCCTTTCAGGCAGCAAAGAGGGAATTTTCGGCAATAGTAAGACTGACCATGAGACTTCTGCTTGAAGGTAAAACAGGGAAAAATGAAGTATCCTTTGAAAGGCGAAGTGCCTGGACCGAATGAGAGAGTTGTGTTTAGAGAGTACAGCTTTAAAAGGTCCAAGATTTTGAGAACCAAAGCTCTTTGATGGCCTAAGATAATGACAGGAAAGCTGAAGTAAAGAAGAGAATCATCAATGCCAACCGATGTTACTTTGGGCTAAGTAGTTCATCGGTCTCTCAAGACCAACTTCGCCCTATCTATAAAGAATTCGTCCTGTTCTTCTATATGGCTAGGAAACTAGGATTCTGACAAAAGCTATTGAACAGGATAACAAGATCTCCTTATCTTAGAAAGAAAGGTCTTTCGAAGAATGCTTGGTGGTGTATTCTTGGATCGGATTTAGAGAAGACAGACTAACCAGGAAGTATACTAAGCATTTACACAGACCGATATTGTCCAGATTTTAAAATCAGGAAGATTGAGATGGGTGGGACATCTGACACAGATGGAAGAATATGCTTATAGAGCCATTTCATAGAACCAAGAAACAAGATGAGATGAATTAATGGAATGGTGACTTGAGGGACATCATTGTCAAAAATTGGATAACTGCACAGGATCATTACAAAATTGCGAAGGCAGTTGATGGAGGCTAATACTCGCCACTGGGTTGTAGAACCACAATGAAAATAATAATCTCAATGAGAACAAATTTTATTGCCAGCACTTGAAGTCTAAATATGGTATCATTTCAATAATTTTCATAACTTAATTAATGTTAGTTAATTTTCAACTCTGTAACACAAATTCACAATAATAGAAAAAAGTTCCTATAAGTTATCAGTGCCAGGTTATAAGGAGTATTTGTAAAGGTTTAGGTCAACCAAAATAGTAAATAAATCTATAATATTCATTTTCAAGGTTTTGTAAATTCAACAAGTATCCTATTGCTTTTATTAATACTAATTTAATGCTTTGGTAATTTGAATAATAAGGCTTCAATTTTTTCAGCTTTTAAATTAATTTGATAAACGAATCTTCTTAGATACAAGGACATTCCACATTTAAAACAGTTAATAATTTTGTAACGGGCTGAGAATTTTTTTATATAGATAGTTAGTTAATGTGCATTAATTACAGCTTTTGTTCAATGCTAAAAATGTGAGCGAATTTAGATGTATGTAATGAAAGTAATGCGTGTTAACAAATTTTGAACTCTCATCTTTGTGATCAAAAAGAAGTATGTTATCCTTTGAGGTCAAAAGTTTATTTTTAGTTTTACGTATTATAGAAAATGATTAGCATTTATTTGCTTCTTCTCACTAATAGGTTTTAAAAAGACTTTAGGTTGTAAGGATTTCGTACATTAATATGTAGGTATATGTTATCCTATGCCAAATAAGATTTGCTAAGTTTATTTCTTTTGTGACTAATTACATACATTTTCTTTGTATATGGTTTTGGTTAAAGGCATTGTAGGTCCTTAACATATAGTTTTAATAAAATTTTATAATAAAGTTCATTCTTAATAGAAGGTGACGTCTGTTTGTGGAGACGCTGAGCCAAGCGGTTCATAGCTCCGATTTCAACCAGGCAGGCAGTGGCTCAGCGAAAAAAATTCACGACTCTGTTAGGATCTTGGGAACTTTGAATATAATTATTAGATTCTCGGGATAATGATGACCATCAGGGGCAGCACCTGTCAGACGAAGAAGTAAGAATGCTGAGGACAGCTCAGAGAAGCTTAAGTACCCGACAGTTTTCCTCTCATGGTCCAGAGAAGAAGAGTACCTCTGCCGACGGCAGGTGGGGAAGATGGGGCTGGAAACGAGTGAACGCAAGTACTAGCGAGAAGCCTTGGTTCCGGAGCAAGAAGCCAGAGAAAGGTATTATATTCTCTATTTACTGTAGTCTGACTAGACTTGGGGTGAGGCCAGTGGGTGGACAGTTGAAGATAGAGCCAGTAATTATTTTGTTGGCAATCGTCGCATTTGGCCACAAGACAGATAGGAATCTTTCTTTAAGTATTAGAGCACATAGAGTTGTGGTTGGAAAAGAGGGAACTGGTTTTTAAGGGGAGTGATTATGTTAATAGCGGTTATGAGATAAGGATTAGTGATGGTGGATAAATGAGTTGTAATCGTCATCGTTGTATATGGACTTATGGGAAATGTTTTGTAATAAAATTATGGTGTTACAATACAAAATTAACGGTTATGAGGTAATGAGTAGGTTATAAATATTATTAGTGCATAGGCTATTGTTATAAAGGATACTGTTATGGAGGATGGATGGAGGTTTAATTGTAAATTATTAGTGTTATTAATGGTTATAAGATAATGAGTGCTGATGGGGAATGTTGACGTTGTAATTATTAGTGCATAGAATTATTGTTATAGATAAAGGGTTTGATGATTGTTATATATGATGGAACTTGTTTTATTATTATTTTAGTGGATTTTGGGACTATGAGTATTTATGGAGAATCAGGTGTATGAGTCTCGTTCAAATGTTATAATTAAGTACTATTATTGAGGGTGATTCTTAAGTTAAATTAGAGTTTTATTTTCATTATGCTATATGTAACTTTTATTTCAATATACTAGCGTTTGTTTGTTGATAGATAAATGTGTGGGGTTTATTTCTTCACCCAGTTTCCCCATGTACGTTTAAATTCCCCCCTCCCTCACCCCTCCCAGCTCTTTCTAGGTTGCCATAGGGTCCCAGAGAATAGCCGCAGGTAACAATTTTATGAGTGGTCTATAAGTACATAAATATGTAACTAAGCATGATAGTCTAATAATTGTTCTGCTCTAATTCATCAGTCAACTGTTATGATATTTAAATTCCTGAGTTAAATGAAAGCAGCATAAATGCTTTGCATATTTAAATTCAAATAATAAGAAAATTAAAGTAATATGTTATTTAGAAATATGCATACAGATTTAAGGTAAAATTTATAATATTTAATAACTCTTAATTAATCATATAACTGACAGCTAAATCACACTTTTGATGGGTCATGACTTAATATATACAATTGTAAGGGAATATAAAGGTGTATGGACTTAATGCACCTAATATAAAGGATAAAGGGAGCCAAAGCTTCAGACTATAGCTCTAAAGAAAGGCACTGTCAGCAATATGCCAAAATGACAGAGCAAATTCTAATAATCTTATGCATTATATTAGAAACTTCATATTCCTTCAGGATCTATCAAAAATGAACACCTAAACATGTTTCAGATTATTCTATTTCTTAAGCAGCTTTCGGAGTCCTGTACTGATTTATCTTTAGTTCATTTCCTCCCTTAAACCCTTAAGGTACAGGCTCGAGTTAATTCAAGCCCACGAAACGGTCCAAACTGTGCACACTCGAGATAATTCGAGTATTTTATGCTGCTGTAATTTTCGATCTCGAATATATTTGAGAATTTAAATTAAATTTAAATTTTAAAAAATTGTTTATTTTATGTCATTTTTTTTTCAAAAAAAGCGTGCACTAAGGGGTTAAGAAGTAATTTTTCAGATATACCTTCATTATCTATAACTTTAAAATTTTGTTCATTTTGAGGGATTGTCTTGGAAGAGACATCTGAATTTGATAATATGTCTAGTGAAAGAATATATTTTTTAAAAATTGATTTTAAACATCATAAAAATGTTGATGCTTTAAAAAATAAAACAAAATAATTAAAGCGACCATTGGGAACCGTGCATAACTCCTGATATTTTTACTATTACTGGTATTTATAACTGCCAATATATATTAATAAGTTTTAAGATTAACATCCATAACTATAAAACACACAAACAAGCACACTTAAGTGTGCACATCAAAACACTTAACTAAGTAAAAAAATATCAAGATAAAATAATAAATTATAAAAAAAAACTGTATATTAAAATTTACTTTCTACTTACTTGGATTTTCAAGCCGAAAATGTGATTCTGGTTCTGGGTGCCGTGTATACAATATCTGCTGGCTAATATGTTCAGTCATAATCTAAAACATTAAATTGTAAGCAATAAACATAGAAACTAATTGAATTCAAATAAATTATAGTATTTCAAAAGATCAGATATCTTGACTAAAAATGTAATGTCTACTAATGACGATAAATCTTCTTGGTTTGTAAAACAACTTTGGTAACAGTTTAATGTTAATTAATCTTTTTTTTTAGAATTCTTTAGATGCATGCTGCCAACAACAATGTCAAAAATGGCAAACTATTATTGAGCAAAAAGCAATTAGTAACCATTCAGAACTCATGACATATCCACAAGAAGAATATGTCAAGAGTAAGTTTTTTTTAAATAAGGTTATTGATAATACCAGATAAAATGTCTTCCTAATGTCAGTCAAGTATTGAAATATGTAACGACTTGTACAATGAGTAAATACTAATAAGAAATGAATAGGTTACAGAAAATTTAATGATATAGATTTAAATAGCAAAGCCATTATTAAAATATTAATACAAACCTCATAGAGAACATTATATGTAGGTAATGTTAGTGTTTCCTCATTCAGTAAAATTCTTTCTGCTAAGAGGGTATAAAGATTGTGAGGACTCATTACATCATACTTCCTCCTGTTAAATGATTAAAAATACATAAAAAACCTAACTAAAAATGAAAACTTTAAAAAATCCAAGAAAATGAATGTTGTAATAAAATTTTTAAATAAAAGTATACATAATATAAAATTACAGAACTAAATCAAACTGCATTGTTTAAAAATAAAACTGAGAACAGTCATAATTTCAATTTTAATTTTTCTCTCAGAGATAGTAAAAATTGACAGCATCTGTACCTAATTCATAAATTCTATACCATTTAATTTCAATAAACTTCTAAGAAAAAAAAGTTCACTGAAATTATTTTTAAATGCAAAAATATTTACTCAAATCAATTAATGTTATAAAGAAGAATGGGAGTTTTATATGTGATATACATATAAAGATAACTTACTTATGTGTAGATCTACTTAAGAAAAACCCGAGTAACTTCAATGCCTGTAGTCGGATTAGGTGGCTTTGTGACGCCAGGAGTTTAAACACACAGCGCACTCCATGTTTAGCATCAAAAGCTGGTACCATAGCTGCAGGGTGCTCAGATAAAAGAGATATTAATGTCTGAACTACATCATGCAAATTCTCATCTTCATGAACAGTAGAAATATAATTCAGCACACTTTGTAACTCATCTTCACGAACTACACCTGAACCTCCCATCATCAACTGTTTCAGGAGAATCAATATGTATGCACGTACTCCAAGGATATCTTTTTGGGCTGGTCTAGGGCCATCTAAACCGAAGTTAATGTGTTAATCATATATTTTATTAATAATTGTTCATCAATTCATTGAGCAAAATTAGTGTTATAATGGAATAATGAATTTATTCAAAATTCTTTAAGTTTTTTTTTTTTATTGAAAAGTTTTTCAATACAATACATAGATTAAAATAATTCATTGAAAATATAATGTTTACTGTTTAAATAATTAATAAAAAAATATCTTGCTAACAAATGAGTACAGATAATTCACAATTACACATTAATAATAAATATTTACCTAATCCTTTAGGTGTTATTCCACTCTTTGCTCTAGGATTAACTACCCAGTAATAATACTTGAGTGTATGTATAGTTTGCAAAACAGTAGAAACCCTTCGTACATTTGAATAGATTTGAGTATCAGCGAGAAATTCAGTTGCAAGATAAGAATACAATCTTGTATGTACTGCGGCAGGAGTATAAATCCACAGTGCTGGGTTAAACAGTATGTGATCCAACAACTAAAACAATATCATGATTACATGAAAGTCTTAAAACAGAATGCAATTGGAAAAACCACAATGCAAAGCCTTATGTTTGTTCAATACATCCCATAATCAACAGCCCAAACAGGCTCTCAACCTGAGACAGCACCCCACCACCAAGACGTTCAACATACAACTTATATTACAGAGTTGTATGTTGAACATCTTGGTGATGGAGTGTTTGGGCTGTTGATTGTGGGATGTATTGCACTTTCTTCTTCGAGATGTGATTTATCTAACTCTTTTTGTGTCTTGATAATCCCTGAATAGGTGAAACGTTGACTGGTAAGTGTTTGTTTTACTCCAGAATTTTGAAACAAAAGGCTTTGCATTGCGTTTTTTCCAATTGCATTCTAATAAATGTTAGTGTTTCTTTTTGAGTTTTGGCTCTATTTTATTGATTTCGTAAAACAGGATTAAAATATGAAAATATCGTCTTACAAAAGTAAACTAATGTATAACACACACGCAATCACAAAAAAGAATCAGTATAAAATTAAAAAAGAAAACTTTTAAATAGGAAGAAATAGATCAAAAGGATAAAAAAAGGAGGTTGCTTTTCACAATAATGTTCTTATATTTGTAGTAACAACTTAATGTCTTGATTTGACTTTCATGAGACTAAAATAATAATTAATATCAACCTAATTTCAGATAGATGGCCCTCCACTGGTAAAAAGTTGGTCCCCTTAAGAAGTTGTCAAAGCATTAAACTCAAACGAACCATCTTCTCTTCAAGAAGTAGATATAAATTTGTATTTAGTAATCCCAAAACAATTATTATATTTCATTGTGAGTTTTTTTTTCTTTTAAGTTGAAGACCAAATAGTGCAAACCACAAAAATTCTTACTTTCATTTTTTGTAAAAAACATGGTAGCAATAGTTATAATTATTCATATATGTTTAGTTTCACAATAAAGAGTCTATATCGGTTAAAAACTGATTCCTAACTCTATTTTCCTTTGGTTAAAAATCAAAAGTTCTTAATGTATAGACTTCCAAATTACTGACATCACAATTTGAAAAAATGGAAGTAAAGGATATAAACTTTCAAGACCCATAAAAAAAAAAATACAAAGAGCTATGATTGATCTCATATATAACAACAAAAGTGATAATAACAAAGAAAATTGACTAAATGTAAACTGTTAATACCATAAACAATAATTAATAATTAGAAACAAATCAAAACGATAGTTAAGTTAACTGTATTAATAGATTTTTTCAAGTATATAATTTACTTACTTGTTTAAGCAATAGCTCACTATTTGCACACAGACAAGTGACTAAATATTTTGTTAATCCTAGAAAGGAGCTCAATACTTCAAGAGTAAGATGGTCTCGAGAAGATCTTTGAAGCATGTAACTAATTACAAGGAAGCCACGATTTTGTATCATGTGTTGTTGAACAGTGGGTGAACTTTCAACAAGTTCACAAATAAAACCAAGCAGTTTGGAACTGAAACAATAAGATTGAAATTATAATGAGAAAGCAGAGATAATATAGAATTTTTTCAGTATGTTCCAATCCCAAACAAAAATTATTATTTATTTAAATAAATTTCTATAAAAATAAATTAAACAGAAAAACCTGCACAACTACACACCATGAGGTTCAGAACAAATAGAGAATGTATTATTTATAAGCCGAAGATTGTGCAAGGAGGTGACTTGGGCAAGATCACTGTTAACCAATAGGTTTTACCCCTGTTGTAAAATGTGTAGACACATTTATAAACATGAGATATAGAATAAAATGTTTTTACACTACATTTTTTTCCTTTATAGAGAAATAAGATATGATCTAAATGTTATTGGTATGGTTCTATGGGTTAAGGATTTGAAATTTAACTTTCTAACAATTGAAGAAATACTTTTTTTTCTCCCAAAAGCAGAAGCATCTTTTTTTTTTTTAATTCTTAGTACCTCTATTGTCATTAGCAATATTTTTATTTGTTTTGAACAAAAAACAAAACAAAGGAATTGATATATGAGACCTTTGAAATCCAAACAAAACCATGACGCAATACAATAAAAAAAATTTAAATATTACAAAACATTTAAACATTATATTGACCTCAGAAATGTACCAAATATTTTTCTACCTAGCATTACAAAATAAGTTCTTTTAATGAAATCAGTGATGCTGTGCTAAACCCCCCTTGTAAGTTCAAATATAATATAAATATTCACAGATTAAATTGCTACAAAATATATTAGATCTAATTTTTTGGTAATTGCTACACATTTTAATATTTCTTTTATGCTATCAATTTCCTTCATTAATAATTTATATACTTTCTGACACATGTAATTTGAATATTCATGGTAAGTTTTTATGTTATTCCCTTTTCCCCACATAGCAACCACAAGTTCAAAAGTCTGTTTTGTCGAAACGATAAAACTAAGACAAATATGATCCTCTATTAACTTCTATAGAAACAATGCATATATATCAATAGACATAAACACGATCAAACTCCAATAAAACATGTGTTAATCTAAATGGTAATTTAATTTCATGAAAATATATTGCAGTTCCAATACTTTCTTAATATAATTACTAACCATAATGTAGGATCTCTTCTATTATCAACAGAATCATATGGCATGTCCAACTGAGAAAATAATGGAAAAAGCACTTGTATTCCGCCAACAGAGTTTAGAGTACTATGAATAGAATGAGTAATCACAGCTTTGACATCCTGGAAAACACAAAATATAATGTACAGCCATTAGGAATAATTTTAAACAATCCTGAATGGTTAAATAAAAAGAAAAATAATAATAAAAAATTGGCATTCATCTACGTCCAATTCACTGAGCTCACTAATTTTCAAGCATTTAAAACTATTAAGACCTGCTTAAGTTTAAAGTTTATCAAAATAAAAACAAGGCATTAGTATTACCTATATTGTATTTAATAGAAACAATATTGAAAGATATGAAATTTAAAGATGCTGAAACAAGAACTTTAATGCAGAGTTAGACTAAATTATCCATTAGCATGTAGTAGTAACAAATATCCAATTTATTGAATTGGATAAGTGTACCTGCATAAATAAGACAAATGAAACTAAAAGAACTAAAAAAGCACACACACAGATATATATATATATCAGTTTACCTCCCAACCCTCACTTATAGAAATGAAAGCTGGGATATGCTGGGCAAGCAAGCTGCTCATTCAGATTTCCTCAACGAATTACTGCAGAAAGTTGTTGGAAAGGAGTGATGTGGAGTTAGGAATGAAATCACAAGAGAAGAGTTGGAAGTAGCGGAGCTAAGGGCTTCAATGGGAAATATATGAGCTAAAGGCTTCAATAGAAAACCAACTAACAAAACATATTAATAAATAGGGTTCAATTAATTTTGCATATTTAATTGAATGCTAAATTAATTGAACCCTATTTATAAGTTTTGTCATATCACTTCTTATGTTTAAATTTTAAAAAAAGCTTTATTCTTATTTGACATTATATAAAACAGAAAGTTAGAATTTTTAAATAGGAAGTTTAATGACTGTATTAAACTAGCTCCTACTAAAATGATGTTGGTTATTATAATTCTTTTTATAAAAACAATGATTAACAAACTTTTCTAAATTTTAAGTCCAAAAGCTATTATGATTTGAAATAACCTAGAAAAAAAAACTTTGAAGAATTAACTGTTTGTAATCCTTTAATTGTTAAATAAGCTAAAATGTAATTGATAACTTTAAAATTACCTGTAACATCAAAGCATGAGGTGTATGGACAAAATATGAAGTGTTTCCTTTAGGAGCTGACTGCAGACATAGCTGGCTGTCAGTAGCCACTGGGTTGTACATGAAAACGATCGCACTTGAAAGTTTACCATCATAAAGTACCTGAAAATGTATGTTGTTTGCATGGTTAGTATCAGAAAACAAAAATTTAGAAAAATATTTTTATTAAAAAAAAAATACTATGGGATAAAGTATAAAAAAAATTCTAAAAACAATAAAAAATATCCCCCGCCTTCTCTTATGAAGCTACCAAACAAAAAAAAAAAAAAACGTTACTTTAGTATCCACTACTTACTAACCTCTCATCAGGTGTGTGTTTAAAAAATATCAAGTTTAAACAATTTTTTTTACCAAATCCTAAATAATATTACGTTTTTCAAAATACATAGAAGGCTATAAAACCTAAAATAGCTTGGAACACATTGATGACCTTTGCAGGTTTCAACTAAGCCCAAGTTCTTATTAAATATTCCTTTGTAGCAGGGCCTCTTACAACCATAATCTGACAAGCTTATTAAGATTTTTTCAAACCTATCTGATCCTTTGGACAAAAGTAGGAGTCAAGGGAAGCGCTCTGAATTTACGATAAAATGTAGAATGAAATACAATCCTTCTAATTCAAAATCCTCGAAACTACAACCACTACTCCTTACTAAGGTTTCAATCAAAACCTTGGCCTAAAACATAACATCTATATTCCTAATTCCCTAAATACCATAAATATACAATTTTCAAAATTTAATCTATTTTTAATCCATCTTAATCATTTACACATACCTGTATAATCTATAATCTTTCTTGCTTATTGAAATAACAATGATCCAAAGCCATATTAAAATATAAAGGAACCTACGATTGACCAGCATCCCTAATAAGTAGCATGAAGCTATTAGGCTCCAACTCAATCTCTAACTAACTAGTGTACCAATGATAATTCTATTAAAGAAAAGGAAGAATGTTGCTTATTCATGCCTTGCCTCCCATACTCCATAGAACTATACAATGAATATGAAAATACATCTCCATTACTTGTTGATTATAAGGAAAGACGATTGCAATGATTAATAATAAAATAAAATATTCGAACCCAAAACATCATTTGTTTTATTTAATATAATTTTCTTGATGAAGAATTAAAAGGCAAAAGAAATTTTACTTTATTATTTAAAAAATCTTGCTTGCCATCTGTCAAATGATTCAGGTTTCATCTCTTTCTTTCTTTTTCTTTTAAAAATCTTTATTTCTATTGTGAGTTTATGCCTCCCGTATATGCATGTATGTGTGTGAGTGTGTGTGTGTATTATTTCATTTTCTCAATATCAGTTGAGAAATAAGAAATTTAAAATGTATAACTTGTTCATTTTTAAAAATAAAATTATACATATTTCAAAAATATTATTTTTCAAGGTGATGGTTAGGGGGATCAGAAATGAAACACGCAGTAATATAATAAACTATGTATTACATTATGTTACTGTATGTTGGGTTCTGATTGTACACTTAACCATTATTTCCTTGGCTTCATCTACTGTCGACTTGATCTTCATTAACATTTTAAATCACATTAAAAAAAATCCAATGGAATTGAAACTATTGGTAAAGGCATTCCATATAAAAATAATTCTATGCCATGCACTTGACAAAAAAAAAAATAAATATAAAAAAAAACTACTACAAATAAAAACATACAAGCACAAGAACATCAAATAAAAGAGTTATTGATTTCGAAAAACAACAATCATAAACACACAATAAATGGGATTCATGCTAAAACTCAATCATTACTAATAATTGTGAAATACAAAAACATCAAAAGAAAGTGCTTCATCAGAGAAATAAAAAGAACCAAAAAAACTACAATTAAAGAATAATAAAGATAATCAGCATTTAAGTACTACAAATTCAGCACAATTTATCACCAGGCTACCTTTTGATACATTTATATTTCTCAAGGACTCCTAATGTAATAAGTAAAACAGCAGGTTATAATAAAAGAAAAGAGATTCCATTAACTGTTGATACTGAAAAAACAAAGACAAATAATTATTATTTTGTATTAAAGGATTATTTGCAAACCTAATGTCATGTTTTTATTTTATCCTCCTGAATATCTATCAAAAAAAGATGGAAGTAGAATGTATGAACTTAAACAACAAAAAAGATTGAAATTATTGAAACAAAAAAGAAAATTAAACTTTTATTATGTATGATAATGGTCAAAATAATCACCAAACAAAAATAACAGATTGATTAGTGGGAAAATAATAATGTTATTAATTTAATTTGTATAACAGTAACTTCATTAACAAACTTGCATATCTAAGTATTCAAAATTGTAACATTATAACGTATAATTTAAGGAGGACATTAAGATATTTTAAAAAATTAGCTGGATAATGAAATAATGAACCAGATTTCCATGAGGTTTATTGCCAATTAAAAAAGAGTTGAAATGATCCACCAGATATATGATTATTAAGACAAAACCCCAATTTCCATATTTTAGAAAAAAAATAATTTCATTTTAAACCTACTGGAATAGTTACCAGAATCCTACAACCAACAATTTAAGTTTTAATATATTTTAATTTTTAATCTTACAAATAAAAAACAAAAATATTTAAGCAACTAATAAAATTATTTTTTAAATACACATTAATAATCAATATGTTTAACACGAGAACACATTTTTCTAATAAAAGATGAAATAGATTTTTTAAATTTCAACTATGTGTTATATATATTATGCCAACTATGTGTTATATTACCTAGCATGTACTATTATCAATTATCTTCTAGTTTCAATGATGTAACATTAAAAAAAAAAACATAATGTTAAAAATAATTATTAAATAAAAATATCATATAATAGATTTAAATCTAATCTTAATACAATTTTTAATAAATAAAAATGTAGCAGCAAAATAAATAAAAAATCTTAAGTATATTGAGAATGAACTAAAGTCTCATTTATTTCCAATCAGGATACGACCAGATAAGAAAATTAATAGTCTGAATATATTTTAATTAGATTACAGATTATTTATTAAATTATACTCTCCGAAATAGGAATGGTTTGTAATTTTTGTTAATTTATTATTTCATATGATAAATAAAAGAAAGGCAGCTTGGTGATCAAAAAATATCTTACAGAAATCACAGGTGACGTGCTTTGTTGATCAGAAGATTCATCACTCACCCTCTTGTGGTTTTCAGGCAAACTTAGATGGCATTCATTATCAAATCGAAACTGACTCTGTGAAAATAAATGTATTTTCAGAAAAATATAATCATAGATGAAAATCCAACAGAGCAAACGTAACCCATAAAGACAAAAAATTATAACAATGATTTGTGAATTAAATATTGTTAATAACATATGAACATGATCAACTCTATATACCTTATACCCAGGACCAAGTCTGTGCATAGCACAGATTTGATGTGTTGATAAAGCCTCACTGAAGAGATATACTGCAGACATTTGACCACAAAAAACTCGTTCTTCATCAAGCTCTGGTGTAGCTCCAATATAACACTTATCGAAAGGCTATAAATAAATCATAAACACAATAATTCAACAAAAAATCGTAGAAATATTACAAAGATAAAAAAAAATTAATACCTCATTAGCAGAAACAAACCAAGCCATTTCAGTACTGGAAGCTAGTTGTCCATTAACAAGGCACTTAATTTCACTTTTTGTCCACCGATTGTAAATGTACACAATAGCTATCATGTACCACTAAAATGCAATATTGAACATAAATATATATATAAAAAATAAAAAAAAACCTTGGGTATATAATTTGAATAAAAATATACAAAATTCTTAATAAATTCATAACATCCACATGAAAATTAAAACTAATTAATAAATTATTTAAATAACATTGCCTCAAATATTGAATGACAATGTAATATAATAAATATTTTTTTAATTTTAATTCTCTTGTTTATGTAACTGGAGTACATCTTTTTGAGTCATTCATTCAAGTAAGTAAAAAAACCTTTTCCAGTCAAACATTTTTTCTTTATTTAAATACGTTTCAAACATTCTTCAGTCATTTTCAATTTATATCTCTTATAAGTCCCTTTTTTTATTTAATTTAAATATATTTTTTAAATACTTATAAATTTGCACATTTTTAACCTTTTAGTAGATTGTCAAATAATTTAAAATTTTTCTTATAATACTTAGAGTTTACAATGTTGTAATGTTGTAAACTCTAAGTATTATAAGAAAAATTTTAAATTATATATGAGCTGATGATATAGACATTAAGGTGCACTCCTACACTGCTACCAAGGAGTAAAACTGGCTTTGAAACCAATGCTACCAAAATGAAATATTTGGTAACAGGAGAAGTGTCTAGACAAGGAGAGGATATGGCCTTCAGGGATTAAAGAAGGCTAAGGATTTTGTATACATTAGCTCATTGGTGACCCAAGAGAATGCCTCTGAGCAAAAAGTTCAAATTTATACTATTGCTCTAAGGCAGTTATGGAGAGGAGCTCAACTGCATCTCTACAGCCTGACAATGAACCTGTAGTCTGGCTGGATCACTGTTAGGCCTGGGCTACTTCATGGGTTTGATAAAAAAAAAGCTTTTTGAAAAAAAAAATCCGGTAACGGACTTGCAGAAGAGTTCTAGCCCGAGGATAATGTAAAAAGAAGGAACTGTCCACAGAGTTCAAGGTCGTAATAATTGTAAAGATGAAGAAAGGAAGTATAATATTGGCAAGACTGGTTGAAAGGATGGATGGACATTGAGAATTCAGCAAATTATGTGCAGTAGGAACCAATTCACATCCACTTGAAATAAGATGCAGGAAGAGGCAAAGATCTGACAATGGATTGGAGAGCCAATCTAATAATAAATACAGGTAATAAATAATAAATACAAGAAAAAAATAAACATAATTTTTCAAAGAAAGGGAATTGTTCAAGAAATCTTTGTTATCAGAATGTTACTAGATCTTCAAACATTTTAATGTGTCATCAAGGCTTTAACAAACTAACTTAAATTCAACATATAATAAATCATAAATCAATACCATGGTTAATCATTAAGACTAATATAAATTAGATAATTTAAATATTACCTTTCTGGGTTGGAATTCATATTTAACACAATGTTGAAAGCCCTTTCCTTTAATTTTCATGGATGTCAAAACTAAACAGTTTCCTACAAAATGTGCCGAATATCCAATACCTTTACTAGTTTTAAAGCTGAAAAAAAATTTTAAAGTTCTAAATATATGTTTTTTTATTAATTTTCAAAATATAAATAAAAACAGAGAAATATAATGATACATACCAGTATAGGTATGGCTTCTCTCTTTCTATGTTTACTGAATTTATGGGATCTAATCTAAACCAGGTAGTAAAGGTAAAACCATTTTCATAAGGCCACCTAGCAAGCGGAGGTAGAACAAGAGCCTAGAAAATATAAAAAACATAAGAAAACCTGTAATCAAGTAATTATTTAATTTGTGAATAATGTATACCCATAATATAATATGTGTATACACACACACAAACATGTGCATGTTTATACACATATAACAATGGTTAAGGAGTTCCTCATAAAATCGGCAAACTGTCTTTGTCTTTATGTAAACTGGATTTCTAAATTTTGCTGAAAGATTTATAACTAACTTATAATTTATAAGTAATTTATTTATTTATTTATTTTATTTTTTATTTATTTATTTTATTTTTATTTATTTATTTGGTAATTTATTTATTTTATTTATTTATTTACTAATTTATAACTAACTCTTAGATTAAGGACGTTTAGGCCTCAGAAATCAATTGGTTTAATACATTAAGCAAAAGAACAGAAAATATATCATGAAAATCAATTATCAAACTGCAAAGATACTTTCTGTTATAAATGCAACAACTTTATTTTTTTCATTCAAACTAATAAAATAAATGGAAATAAAATAATTTCCAACCAGGGTTATAAACAATTTAAAATAATGATGAATAAAGTGACAGGTAACTAATTAAATACAGCTATTATACTTTTTAGAGTCAAAAGGATATTTATTCAACAACAAAACAATCTAATTAGATGTTGTCCAATTACTAATTGTATTGAATGGAAACTTCTAAAAGTTGATTAGTATCTAATATTTTTAAAGTATGTATATTTGAAATTAAAAATAATACTTACTGATCCTTTTTTGCCTGGAAAACTAAAAAATACATCTGGACCATTTCTATGTGGCATTTGTCGAATAACGCTTAAAAGTTTAGTGGAATGTCTTGGCTGGAAAAATAAAGACAGAACACATAATGGATTAAATTAAAACCAAACAAAAAAAATTGCTTCGTTCAAACCCATAAAGAAGAATGAGATAGTTTATGCCATTTATAACACTTTTAGTATAGTAGTGTAACAGTTGGATTATCCCAATTGCGTTGTTATAATAGATATCTCATTTAAACAAAAACATATGAAATTTTATACACTTACCCATTTACCATTTGTAGCCTTCATTGATCCAAATAAAAGCTTCAATTCTTTAACAGTAATACTGTAGCTAGCCAGAACGCCAAGCATATCAATGAGTAAATCTATAAAAATTCCATAGTAGCATCACATTTTCATATAAAAATCAGAATAATTTAACAATACAAATTTAAAATACAACGTAAACAAGTAAAAAACAAAATGAAAATGAAAGAAAGCAATAGAGAATACAAAATAAAAACAATGTATTGAAAAATACATTGTTACAAATTAAAGTTGTTGAGTTTTATTTTCACTTAAAAAAATTGTGAAGGTCCCATTTTTATTTGCTCTTAGATTATTACTTTATTAAATAAAGTTAAAGTGAACATAAGCTTTAATTTGAATATCTTTTATTTTATTAATTTGATATCCTCCCTAGTCTGCAGTTCTTATCACTAAAAATCTAACATTTCAACTATTACTACATAAATATTTCAAAAATTGAAATAGAAAATTTAATATTGACTAGTTGGGAGAATCCTAAATAATATTACCATGAGATAGCTATTATTTATTAAGTGGCAATAGGTTCCTAAGTCTGAAAATCAATTAAGTTATTAGTTTAAATTTATTATCAAAAGTTATTAAAGACACTGAGCTAAAACTTAATCAAATTTTGTGCCAATCAACATTTATATATTCTAAAAGCTTACTATCACATATTTATATTCCAAGCTTTAGAAACAATTATTATTTTTCAACTATTGTACTTTTAAACCTCAAATTTACCTGTTTACAAAATTAATTATTGTTGTTTAACATTAGTTTATTAATAAGGTCCACATGGTGGCAGTTCAAAGTTGATTTGATATGAAATTTATTATCTTTTTTATATTTTTTGTAATTCGAATAGCTTCCATAGTCTTCCTATTTCTAGTTTTGTTTTTTTCATTATCCAATATTTTTGGGTTATCATAATCTAATTTATGATTGTGTATTATACTGGACCAGCATCCCAGGTAAGTGAGCATTTTGTAATTGAAGTATGAAGAGATGTTTGTAAAAATTCAATGTTGAAAGTTACTTTCAGCTAATTCTGAAAGGATGCAATATTGAGAGCAGCCCACAGGCTAGCTAGAGGGTGTGACTTAAATATCACAAATAGTCATGAATATCTCTGGAGTGAAATTCTCATTATCTAGAAAATGAATTATAAAATAGTACTCTGTTCAGCTTCCATGTGGGAATCACTACAAAGGATTTATGGCACAAGAAAAAATAGGTGTTAGGATTACATTAAGGGTGATCTTATGGATTTGGGTTTGAGAAGTAAACCATGGACAGTCGTTTGTAAACAGCAATTGGCGGGGTTTTTATTATTGTTATTTTACAGTTTGAAACGCGCTGTTTATTCTAGTTAGTAATTTTTGGACGTTTCTCCAATGTACATCAACTCACAATAGATGATCCAATCTATCTATTCTTTAATGGCGTTCTTTATTTCCACTGTTCTTCTTTTTCTTTCATATATTTCTATTTTTTATTATTATTACTGTTTTTAGGTTGCTGGTTTTATATTAAAATAAATGATATTCAAATAGCAGTAAATGTTCAATACATAAGTCAAAAATAGCCTATGTATAAAAAAACAAACTAATCAAAACAATCTCTATGATAAACCAGTAGAATTTTATTACCTGCAACAACAGCATCAGCCAAAGGTAACCTATGGAGAACATGTTCTATTAATCCCACTTCAGTACATGCTTGGAGATTTCTGACACTTTTTCTCAAAATTGCAATAAAGACACTCCAAATTTCAGCCTGAAAAAATATCCTTTTTAATCCATCCTGATTAACAAATATTAGTATTTTAAACATCCATAATCCTGATTGATTTCATTACTACTTGATATGATGAGAACATTTTACTTTCATTCACAATTTATATTAATATACAGCAAATTTATATCTTTCCCTGTTCTTTAACAGGCATATTAACAGTCATAGTAATTATGTATATTAGTTAAATGAGAGCCTAATGAATTCAGAGACTGAAAGTATCAATATTATAAATACAAATGTAGGTAAACATGTGTATATAATTACATACTTGAAGATTAGGTGGACAGTGATCGAGCAATTCCAACATATATTTAATATTGTCTGCTTCTTGGATGACAAAGTTCAATTCCATATCAAATTCACCACCAACCAACTGAAAGATAACAAATAATCAATTATTAAATTGATATTAGAAAACATAAAACAATAATACAAATTAAATAATATATTTTTAAATTTAATGCAATAATATTAGAGAGAAAATAATCCAATGAATTTACTAAATAAAATACTATTACAATTGTATTTAATTATGATTCAATACCCACAAGTATATCAAATATGACAGTAGTTACCAACTTATTTTAAATAGGATTATTGTCTTTTCTGGAAATATTAAAATCCAAGATAAAAGTAATATTATAATAAATATAATTGTTCAGACCCTTTTATGAAAGTATAAAAGGTGTAATAATCCTATAAAAAATCAAGTGATTTCTAATCAAATATCAACATCCATTCCTATTGAATAGATCACAGGAAATGCCCAACGAGATGTGGAAATAACAATAGCAGAAATAAGCTTTGAGAATATTTTCAAGACCATGCCTGTTCTAAATTATTGACACCCAGAACTCTACGTACATTTTCAATCCAGGTTGTAGAGTGCATGTTCTAGGAGCATTATGCTCATTTTTCTGACCTTCATTTATTCATTTGCAAACAATACCATATACTAAAATATTCTTTCCATCACTATCTGGAATGCTCAATATCTGTAATTTAGGTAATACTTTTTCTCTTTATTTTTGACAACTAAGAAATAATAAATTTATTCTTTGTTATTGTATACAATTATACACACAAACGAGCACACGCACATACACACAAAACACCAAATCATATGCATAAACAAATTCATACATGCTGTAGCCTATTACTAATCCACAGCATAGAGATAAATCCTTTCTTTTTTTAATTTTCCAAGTTTAAAAAGATAAACAAATTTCGACACTAATAAGTAAATGCAAAAAATAATAAATATTATACAAAAACTATTAGAAAAAGTTGTACAATCATCTACCTGCAGTTGTTTGACAAATTTTTCAAACTTGGAAGAGCCAGTCTGATGAATCAAATTCATTAAAATGGCGGTCTTTGGTGCCAAAGAATACATAATAAATGACAGGTTAATTTTTAGAATGCTCAAGGAAAACTGAAACTCTCTCAAGGGACTTAAGAAGAAGTAGGGCAGGTGTCAAATATTACCGTTCTATATCGACAGGCTTAGTCCAACTAAACGATAGAAGAAAAAATAGAGCTAATTCCAATCTGGAAGACGATTCTTTAAAAAAAAAATTAAACTAAAAAATTAAGGTAAGATGAATAAAAAAAGAGAAAAGAATGTAAAAATTACTATAAAGGGTAATTAAAAGTTATGCTGAACTGCAAGATTGGTTCACAGCAAAAGATACTTTTTTTTAATAATAAAAGACTAATATGCTAAGAAAATAGTAATTCGGTAAAGCGAACCCACGTAAAATGGTTTGGAGTTTTTTCTTTAATACATTCTGAGTTAACCAGCTTTCGGAATTAGCCGGCGATGTTTAAATTCCGATAAACGGGATCCTGCTATGGTTATTCTGAGATGGGAATGACACATTTTAAACAAAAAATAAAAGGAAATGATATCCTCTGGAAAGGACTGGCATTCGTGCGAGAGTATTCTACGCACATAGCAATGGATTATTTATTTCTGTATGATAATTGATTTAACATAGCACTTTTACAACCAAATATGCAAATTCACATTAGTGATATGTTAATATTTAAATTCTTGATTAATTTTCTAGCAGCTCTGGTCAAACCATAATCTACAATATAAAAAAAAATTCCTACGACTTATTAAACAATTATGCTGACAAGTCAAACTTTATAAGCAAAGTAAATGGAACGTAATTCCCTAAAAATTGCATCTTCGCTCATCTATCTTGATTATGAATCGATAAAGATTCCCTTTATTTTTTAATATAGTAGAGTGTGTAACTTGAGGAAGCTGTTCTTCACCAGTCTACATCAATTTGATATAACATATTTCTTAGCTGCTTATGATAAAAGTATCTACTGTTTTCTTATTTAATCCGTGTTCTTAGAAACGGATAACTATTTCGAGATGATAAAACGGTCGAATATTAATGAAGATCCAATATAAATTATTATTTAAATGGGATTTTAGATTGAAGCGGTGTATTAGTAAAAATCCAGTCATGCCTAATTGATTTAAAAACTTTACTCCAAAATTAAATGTATATATATATATATATATATATATATATATATATATATATATATATATATATATATATATATATATATATATATTATGTAAAATTGTAAAACCACAGTATAATTGTGAAATTTCAAAAATTGTGATCCAAGATTCCTATGATCATTCCTATGATATGATGGCAAACTCCTGAGGTACGCCACAGATAAATTGCAATATGTGGAAGAAATTGGTCCGGGTAGAGGTCACAATGAATTTCTCGTATAATTTGAGAAAAACTTTATAGATAGCCAAAGTTTCGACCTACTTTGTAGATCTTCTTCAGGGCTGTGGGGTAGGTCCTCACTGGCTTGAAACTCAGACTGATTTATTGATTGATTTGACCAAATCAGTCTGAGTTTCAAGCCAGTGAGGACCTACCCCCCAGCCCCCCACAGCCCTGAAGAAGACCTACAAAGTAGATCGAAACGTTGGCAATCAATAAAGTTTTTCTCAAATTATACGAGAAATTCATTGTGACCTCTACCCGGACCAATTTCTTCCACATATATTGTCAAGGTCAACAACTATCATTAAATATAAATTACAATACTTCTAATTTACGTTTTCTAAACTGTAAATCTTATATTTCTTTTAAGAAGCTGTTATTTAATAAAGTTTAATGAGGCTTGTTCTAGGACTGATTCTTTCGGGAAAATGTCGAATATTATATCTCCAAAAAGGATAAAAACTATTAATAATTCAATTGATATTCTTCCAGACGTCGCTCTCTCCTTTACAGAAATGAAATTAAGCTTTATTTTCATTATTTACTTATTATACATAACTACATTAATACTTAATTGCGGCAGATATATCGGGACAATCTTTCGCATGAATCCTAGCGATTTTATTCCTCTAATACAAACCAGTTCCTGAAATTTACCTACACTCAACCTTGAAGCAGCAACTCTTTTCCGCCTTATAAATAGTTCAATACTTCCCGAGAGCCTCATACACACCAAGCGATATTTTTTCCTTGTGTGAAACTTGTCCGAATAAAAAATTCTTTATGTCGCTGGTTTCACAATGAAAATAGTATACAAGGTACAATGTCACACAACTGGGCGAAGCGGCTGTAAATTTAAAGAGGTGCTCCTAATCACAAATGTTGGTCGTCGCTCTTCAATATCTTAAACGATTTCATTTGTGATCAATACTTTATTCTAGAAAGTTTACTTTTCCAGAGATATAACGTGCATCTCTATTATTACTTTTGTTTCTGTAAATTTGTTTAAAAAAAAAAAAAAAGGAATACAACAAAGGAAGAGTCTTGGGTTCAGTGCGTGGTAGAAACTGTGCTGTTTTCTGGAGAACGGTAGTATAGGGAGGTGATTTTCCTATATCACGCTCAACCACCGGATATTTTCCCCTATTTTGGGTACTCACTTTATAGAGGCTGGATGAGATTAAATAAAATCTGTCAGCAGCCGAATATCAACACGGTACCTTCGGCAAGGCAATTCAGCGCTCTACCATCGAGCCGGTTTTCTCCAATAATTTGTTTATAACCAAAACCAAATATGCAAATTCACATTCGTAATATGTTAATATTTTAATTCTTGATTAATTTTCTAGCAGCTTTGGTCAAACCATAATCTACAATATAAAAAATAATTCCTATAACTTATTAAACAATTATGCTGACAAGTCAAACTTTATAAGTATAGTAAATGGAAAGTAATTCCCTAAAAATTGCATCTTCGCTCATCTATCTTGATTAAGAATCGATAAAGATCCCCTTTATTTTTTAATATAATAGAGTGTGATAATATAAGAATATTACTTTTTTATACATAACTAATGAACATGAGAGAAGAATAACTATTCCAAATCGTTTAGAGAATGCCAATTTGAAAATTGACACTGTCGGATTTTTCTAATAAGGATAAAACCAAGTTCATTAATTTTTTACATTTTTTTTTATAATGACTAACAATTAGAAACGGTTAATAATTGTAAATAAAAAATATTTAATGCATTATAAAATAATAAATTTTTAAAAACCGCCATTTAAAAAATATCAACCTATTTTAATTAAAACAGAATCTAGGTAATATTAGAAATCGTTTAATTTTATATGAACTTGGCAGGTTCCATCAAAATCGTCTGAGCCGTGCCTAAGAAAACTCTAAAAATGTATAAAACCTGTGATGCAACGATTTCCAAAGCTAATTTTGGAGTAAAATTTATCGACATATTACAAGAATATACCTACCATAAACTTCAATTTTTTTTTTACAGTGTTTCGTTTTTGAGGTAGAATTACCACATGCAAGACCATTTTGAAAGTCTTAGTAATTTGAATGAAAAAATCATTAAGTCTCTCTCTCTCTCTCTCTCTCTCTCTCTCTCTCTCTCTCTCTCTCTCTCTCTCTCTCTCTCTCTCTCTCTCTCTCTCTCTCTCTCTCTCTATATATATATATATATATATATATATATATATATATATATAAAATTTCGCAATACTTTCTATTTTGATATTTACTGTAAGGTATAGGTAAGTGTACAATTTGTAATTTAAATGTAAATGTAAAATTTTACAATGTTATTTTCGCTCGCCTACAAGGGTATACATATTTTGTCTAAATCTAATAATTCCTCAACAATAATGTCTCTATACTGCGATGATTTTTTGGAAGACCTAGGAAATTAAGCTTTAGGGTAAAAGGAATTGGTTAACCTGAGAAAATAAATTTAACGCCAACACAGTATGGTGAAATAATTATCTATTAGACCATGAGCTGAAAGCAGAAAAATAATCAAAAGTGGCTAATTCATTTATAATAATAAAATTAAGAATGACTAATGGTTATATGGTTTATTGAGATATGATAATAATATAAACAATTATTCATTATCAAACAACTTTCACCAGCCGATGATAAGAAATAAAAGTATTGTTATTCCTGAAAAAAAATCCAATAATTCAAATGAAAACGCTGCAAGGTCATCTGAAACCAAGTGTTGCAAAATGGTCTATTAAGTAAATAATAGATTGGATTCTTTGCACCTGCCACATTTCAGTTATAACAATGATTCTGATTCCACACACACACACACACAAGTGATATCGGAAATAACATTAATTAAGGTATTAATGGTTTCCAGCAGACAAATTCGATATTATTACGACAGAATCAAGCCTAGACCGCAGATTTTATTACACTTCATTAGATAACTTGAGCTGTTTAAATGGAGAATAAGATTTACAGTTTAGAAAATGTAAATCACAGTTACGATAATTACACAGGCCAACGATGAAAAAACTTTTTTAATGAAAATACCTTATTCTTATGTTGTTTAGGTTGCTGAATCCAAATATGATGCTTAAAAAGTTGTATCACCCACCATTTATTCACATTTTATAGTTAAATTCATGAAATAAAGAAATATTTTTAGAATTTAACAGCTTTTTCATAGTTAAGATAACATGAAAAAATAGGTCTAATGAACAAAGATGATGTTGGCAGCACTGCTGAAACACATGCTAAACAGCTGATGTTTTGTTTATTTTCAACATAACCTCACTTTTACGTTTCCTGTACATGTGCTCAGTGCAATGTCTCATCGCGGCTGTAAAAACTCTGCTGACAGTTTTTGTTATATTTGTGGTGAGTTTGTTATTAAAAAGCACCAAAGAAACATTACAGACTTTGTGAAAAAGGTTTATCTAGCATACTTCGGAACCAAACTTGGAGACCAGGATAAACCTTGGGCACCGCATAAGGTATGTTATGTATGTGTTGAAGACCTCAGGAAATGGTCAAAAAAAGAGAAAAAACACTTTAAATTTGCTGTTCCCATGATATGGAGGGAACCAAAAAATCATTCCGATGACTGTTACTTTTGCAGTGTAGATATTACTGGTCATAACTCTAAGAACAAGAAGGTAATAAGCTACCCTAACCTTCCGTCCGCCATCCGACCAGTAGGGCACGGTGTAGATTTGCCAATCCCGGAACCACCAGAGGACTTAAATTCTATTGAAACAGAAGTATTTTCTGATGTACAGTCGGAGTTAGATGAACACGATGAAGAATTCCAATGTGTTACAGAAAATGTAGAGCCTAAATTGTTCACTCAGGTCGAGCTTAATGACTTAGTTAGGGATCTGGGCTTAACAAAAGAAAAAACTGAACTGCTTGGCTCTAGGCTAAAAGAAAAGAACTTGCTGGCGGCTGGAACCAGCATTCATGTGTATAGGAAGAGAGAACAACAATTTTCGAAGTATTTTGAACAAGAGGGTGATTTGGTGTACTGCTCAGACATTCATGGTTTAATGAATGAGTTTGGAATTGAATACAAAACAGAAGATTGGAGGTTGTTTATTGATTCATCCAAAAATAGTTTGAAGGCAGTTTTAGCACACAACGGTAACATTTATGCCTCTGTACCTGTCGGTCATTCTGTACATATGAAAGAGAGTTACGAAAATCTAGAAATAGTGTTAAATAAAATAGGTTATTCTGCACACGGTTGGATGATATGTGGTGATTTGAAAGTTACGTGCATGCTCCTTGGTCAGCAAGGGGGTTTTACCAAATTTCCATGTTTCTTGTGTGAATGGGACAGTAGAGCTCGGAATCAACATTGGTGCAGAAAGAACTGGCCTGCTAGGGAGTCTTTAAAGCCTGGCGAGAAGAACATTTTACGCAAAAACCTTGTAGATCCAAAAAACGTGCTCCTACCACCACTACATATTAAGTTAGGTCTCATGAAACAGTTTGTAAAGGCTTTGCCTAAAGATGGGCTTTGTTTCAAATATCTCTGTCAGAAGTTTCCACACCTTTCAGAAGCTAAACTGAAAGAAGGCGTCTTTACCGGGCCTGATATTAGAAAAATGATGTTTGACGTTAACTTTGAATCCACAATGACCTCAAATGAAAAGGAAGCATGGGTTTCATTCAAGCAAGTTGTCACCAAGTTTTTGGGAAATGAAAAAGACCCAGAATATAAGGCTATTGTTGCTAACATGTTAAAAAAATTTGAACAGTTAGGATGTTTGATGAGCCTGAAAGTTCACTTTTTGAGCAGCCACCTCGATTACTTCCCGGAAAATTTAGGAGATGTTAGTGAGGAGCAAGGTGAGCGTTTTCACCAGGACGTTAAAGTGATGGAAAAACGTTACCAGGGCCGCTGGAATACCAACATGATGGGGGATTACTGTTGGTCACTTCACCGGGAAGTTCAGCAAGCTATTCATCGCAGGAAAAGCTACACAAGAAGCTTCAAGGAAAAAAGGGAAAGAAAATATAAACCAATTCCAGTTGACAAGTGAACCTTGTATCATCACATAAAATTACTATTCCAAGTATTTTACTGTAAATACAAACCATTTTTACGATTCTACAGTGTTTCATTGATTTCCCTATATACTGTAAATGGGTATTAGACTATATAATAAAATACATTTTGCTTGGAAACTAAGGGTGATACATAAAAACTACGAGCAGATTTGGATTCAGCACATAAAAATCTATCAAGATCAGCTATTAAAATTAAAAAAGTTTTCAAAAATGTTTTTTTTGTTGGCCTGTGTTATCTGTGGTGTACCGCAGCACAGTTTGCCATTCTACCAGCATGCCAATTATTGGGTTGTAACAAATGAAATGTCCGATTTTGTAAATCTTAATCTTTATAGAGGATTTAAAGCGTTGCCTCTTGATTCCTAGAAACATATTTACTATCTATAATAATCACTTGTTAATCCTCTATTTGCAAATTGTTTTTGTTTTTTTCCCAAGTAGGCATACAGATTTTAGTATAATTTTAACCATGGCCATGGAAACACGCGATTATCCGAACGATTTTTTTTTTTATGAGTACAAACTCGGTCATTCCGCTGCCCAGGCAGTAAGAAATATTTAGCGTTTTGTGAAGGAAGTGCTAATTAAAGAACCATCCTTCGTTGGTTTACGAATTTTCCTCAGGAGATACGACTTTAGAAAATCTGCTTCGTGGACGGCCTCAAACATCAATAGAGGACGAAGATTGTAAGAATGGTGTGGGAGAAGACCATCATAAAACAGTCAGAGCTAGGCACAAGTCGTACGACAGTTTCCAGGTATTTAAAATTGATCGGAAAGGCAAAAAAGCCTGGGCCCCACACGAGATCAACGAACGTCAGCTGTTGGAACATCTAGAGACGTGTGTTTCTTTGCTGGCTCGTCAAAGAAACGAACCCTTTCTCGGCCGCTTAATAACTTGTGACGAAAAGTGGATCATGTATGTCAATCTACGCCGATCTGGTCAATGGTTAGACGAGGATCAGCACATCCCAAAACCGAATCTCCATCCGAAAAAGTTAATGGTTACTGTATGGTGGTCTATGGCCATGTATGGGGTCATACATTTTTCTTTTCTACCAAAGGGAAAAACAATTGATTCAACATCTTACTGCCAAGAAATTAAAACTGCATCAAAATTTGATCAAGCAACAGCCGGTAGTGGTAAACAGGAAAGAACCTTCATGATAACGCCCGACCTCATGTTTCAATACAGACAGTGAATAAATAAAAGGAGTTGGGCTATGAAGTCTTACCACACCCCCCATATTCCCCTGATCTATTCCCTACAGACTACCATTTTTTTCGGAGTTTGGGCAACTTTTTGCGAGGAAAATTGTGTACCAATGATTTAGATATTAAAAATGCATTTTCTGAATTCCTTGCATCACGTGACTCAACGTTTTTCAAATCTGGGATAGAAAACTAGGTAAGCCGTTGGCAGAAGTGTATCGAAAATTATGGTAAATACTTTGAATAAAAAATATGTTAGATTTGATCTCAAATTTTTATTTTTTTCATGTTTCTAAAAACGGTCATTTCATGTGTGACAACCCAATATATTATATGCCTACATATATTTTTGTAAGAAATATATAGAGTATAATACAAATACAATATAAATTACAATATAGACAGTATAATAGCTAAAAAAAAGTTCGAAACTTACGTATTTATCTTTGGTACAGCAACTTTCCACCAAAATCAACCGACAAAAGTGTCATGTATCAATTTTACACTTTTACAATTTTTATGACTATTTTATCAAAAATGGATCAATTTTTGATAAAACTAATTGACTAGCGATTTTGACCAAACTATTTACATCGATGTAAAATAACAGCCATGTTGTAACCTCATTGAAATAGAATATTTTTCCCACAAGTCTTTCTCTAAAATACCTTTAGTTCTTTCTTTTTTTTTAATAATTTAAAATAATCAACTATCTCTCATTGTTAGTAGTAATAAACATACTTTTTTCAATAATAATTAAAATAATATTTATATTTATATTTTATTAAAATAACAATATTTTTTAATGATAGAAAAAGAATATTTTTCTACATTGAAAACAAATTACAAGAAATGAGTGTAGATTCCAAATGGTGTAAAAGTGGGCGACCACACAGAGCCCCGTAGAATTGAATAATTAAATAAATTACATACATTAACTGAGCATTCCTAACAGAGTAATCCACGTTTCCCGAACCTTCAGGAAGCCCTGAAAATTCTAAATCCGCTACTAATAATAATATGGTTTACAGTTAAAAAAGCTAAATATTTAAGAAAAAATAATCTCTAACAAGTAATTTTATTTCCCTCAAAATGGAGAAAGAAAAATGTAAAGCAAACGATTTTAGGAAAAAAAATCTTTAAAAAAATAATCTCTAACAAATGAAGCCATAATATATAATGCTGAGTGATTAAAAACGCTTGGATTAAGGTGGTCCTAAGAGTTAATAATTTTTATTGTTAAAATAATAATCCTTGATCCCGGGTGTCACATCACTATGAGGAGTTAAAGTGGCTCTTCCCTCCCATTCGGAGACAGAATTTCCTTAGTTTTTTTCTATATCAATCCATTAACTCGCAACACCCTTCATATATCTATAGTCTCCTCCGATTCAAATCCTCAGTCTAGCACCACAAAACAAGATCTCGCCTTTGTACTTCCCACAGAACTAAGGCATTCGAACGTTCCTTCCTCGCCCGCTCCACCACTGTGTGGAACTCAATCCCTCCTTTCATCCGCCATTCTTCTACATTGGCTTCATTTAAATCACTGCTTTTCCATCATCTCTTGGCATCCCAAAAAAACGCTATCCAAGCAGGTCAAACTTCCGCTTGAACAAATTAGTATTGTAAATTCGATCTCGCAACCTATGATTTTTGTTTATTTTTTCAACAACAAAGAAGATACAGACTTTGTAAATACTTTATCGCATGCTATGCCATTCATTTATTTTATTTTAGTTATCGTTATTAAATATTGTATTAATGTTATTTATTATTATTTTGTTAGTATCAATATATTTATTTTCGACAATTAGTTAAAATTCTGTCAAGTTTCATACTTTTTCTTTATTTATTTTCTTATCTATTTCTATTTTCATTATGTTTAGTCAATCTTGATTATTTCATGATTTGTATTATTATGTAGCCTTCTGGCTGGATGAATATTGTTTTTTTTATTTGTTCATTATTGTTATTCTAAAGGGACTTGGTCCCAGAATAAAGTTTGTTTTCTATTCTATTCTAATATATTAATTTTTTAAATTAGTTTTTTATTTACTATTTTGCATGAAAAATACTATTTCCTAGTATTAATATGAATATAATGTTCTATTTAAGCATGCTATCATTTACATAATCGAATCTATATTAAATAAATGATTTTGTTGTTTAGTATTTTTTTTGTAAGAAGAAGATGTACTTGTACATTATGTAAAGAAATGATAACAACCTAGCTCATGAATCTATTGGTTGTTATAAATTTATTTATTCTCTTTAGCTGCTTAATATTTTGTCATGATTCGTACTTTTTATTTAATTTCTGGCACTTCATAAATACTTCATGATTTTTATTATGTAGCCTTTTGGCCAGGTATATATTATGTTTCTTTTTCTGTTCATGTTTGTTATTTTTAAGGGACTTAGTAGCAGAATAAAGTTACTTTTCTATTCTATTGTTTACTTCTATTATTAACGCTTCTATAATAAACAAATATATTAAGAATCAACAATATATTTATTATTCATTAGCGAATAATATAAAATCAGTGGAAGTTGTGTGATGCGCGTACTGAACCAGATTTATTATTACTTTCAAACTCTATGTATATAGGAAAATATTGCGATCTTGAAAAATTTCGGTTTCGAGATATCAACATTTTAAGGTTATCTGAATCCAAATAAACGAGTTTTTGTGAGTGACAAGTATAATCCAAAAAAGAAAATTTGTACAAATTAGAAATTATATATTTAAGGCAAGATGACTGTAAGCTACACAGCACTATTACTTATTGCCCACAAGTGGCAGATTGTAATATTTCAATAAAGTGTTAATATACATATAAGGCAAGAAGTATTGAACAGTGCCTTTATGACGGACTTTCAGAATTTATTGGTTTAAAATAGCTTTAATATTGTTTATTTGATATAATTTACAGACTATAATTGTTAGGAGTAACAAATAACTCGCTTATAAATATGACCTGTGAAATAAATTTTTAATTAAATGCACGATTAATATTTATCTATGTTGAGCACAAATTTTTGGAAATAAGACAAGAATCAATAAAATATTTCGAGATGATTTTTAATCTGATATTCTATTTGTTGTTTAGATTGAGAGGAAAATAACTGACTGGAATATCTAATGTCGGAGTTAGATAGTCTGGGGGTGCAGTAAAAAAAAAACCACTAAATAAGACAAACTTATTTATTGTAAGTACCTATCACTTACAATAAATAAGTTTGTCTTATTTAGTGTTTTTTTTTTTTACTGCACCCCCGGACTATCTAACTCCCATATTTGTTGTTTACTATTTTTTTTTAAATGGGTATACATTTTCCATATATTCTGAATTTGTCTTGTTCTATTTATATTTTAAAATAAAAACTGTCACAATTCAATTCATGATTCATAAATAAGCTATACAAAAAAAAAATATTAAAGTTTTTTAAAACTACAACGTTGAGTAGAATCGACTAAAAAAGGTCCAACGTGATGTTTTATCAGCGAGCTCTGGAATATCCATTAACCTAAATATGCAAACTTCAAACGCTTCTAATTACAAAGTCTAGTAAAACGGGGTGTGAGTGTGGGTTTTTATGTGTTTACGCGCGCGTGCTCTTGTGGTAAATATGGCTCAAAAACAAAAATTTGTAAAAGAGTATTGTGGCGGAGATATTGAAAGAACTCAACTAGTCATGGAGAACATTCATTGTTTTTGAAGTGGAGAAGCCTTACCGAGGCAGTGGAAGTATGCTGAGAAAGAACTAGAAACATTTGACTATTTAACTATAATATGAGTATTTAAACATATGAATCATTTAAAGAACTTTGTGGATTTGACTGATACGATTGTATCAGTCACATGATCCATAAAGTTTATGTGAATTCGTTTGAAGATACAATGAACAGGATGTTTTTCTTCTTGAAAGAAAACTTCAAGTCATGTTGGAATTTACCGTTCTAGAGTTACAGCCCTTTATGTGTCTTCATTATAAATGTTTCTTATACAGTGTGGAAACTTTACAAAAAATAGTTGGGGGGTGCAGTCAAAAAAACAACACCAACACACCACAGTGTGAGTGTTGGTTATCTGGTCCACCCAGCCGCCTCACCCATTTGTCCTGAAGATTGCCTATAAGGTGGGTCGAAACGTTGGCACACATTAAATATAAGTCTTGTACTTATTTGGTGTTGTTTTTTTGACTGCACCCCCCAACTATCTCCATTCTCCATTGCATCATCCAGTCAACTATTTTCCTCTCATATACAAAAAATAGTACAAAGCGGTACGTACATAAAAGAACAAAACATTTATTATTGTAGGATACCAATTTCTTTTATTTCATTGTTATTGTTTATATATATATGTATATACGTTACTAAGAATATATAGTTACAATTTTTGCTTATTTTATTATTATTTTTTTCTCTGTTGGACATTTTTTCTTTCATTGTAAAATATAATTATGCACAGTTACACTTAAATTTGTACAATAGTTTTTAATTTGAGACTGGTCTATTTGGTACAACATGTAATTTTGCGAATTGTAGCAAATTATACAAGAAATAAATAAATAAATGTTTCTTGTTTCATCATTTTACAAAACTAAAATAATTTTTTTAATTACCAATACATATAATTTTTTTATCCAATTGTTCCTAAGCTAAATTGTAGTTCTGAAAATTAACAGAAGACCATGCAGCTTTAAATAAAATATTATATAGTTCCTAACGACGAAACCTTGTGGATTCTGCATAATTTTACCTACATATTGAATTGGATGATTATAATTATTCAATTATTTAAATACGAAAATTGTTGTTCAGATATTGGTTCTTTAATGTCATTCATAAGTCATAAGGGATTAGTAGGAATATAACAGTACTTTGTATATTTTATTATTTAAAAGAAATTTATAACAATTTATACTTCAACATATTTTATTTATTCTTATTCATGTCAATTATTGTAATAGAATTAATCTTAATAAGTAATTGCGCATTATGGTTATGAGAGTGGGTCAAGGGGATTCAACGAAAGGTGGGAGATTCTTTCACAATTCTTTAATTTTTGCATAGATTATTAATATAATTGAATCTATACAGACAGCTTTATTATTTTTTAAATTATTTAAAGTATATTTATAGACCAAGAAATATTTGCATACTACAGTAACTAATTTCAACAGCAACTAGGTATTGTATATTAGATAAAAATTTTACGCGAAACTAACATATTTCTTAATTTCCTTTTATAACCGAAGATGTTTTGACGTTTGTACTAATGAAATTTCTATTCTCAACGGTTCATGTACGGTTTTATCATTTGGCATTGAAATATAGCATATGACATAAGATCAGGGTATTTTCCTTATGCAATCTCGCATATAAATATATAACATGCTCCTGAATAAGAGAATTTGTTTGATCATATTGTTTACCAAAGGTTTAAAGAAGTATATTTTTCACTGTTGGACGTTCTGATGAAATGAATTGTATTATTTCGACGGGTGATTGAAAACAAAACCTGTACCACTATAAGCCGTGAAGGGTCTGGGGTCCAGTATTTGGTACTGTACTATTTCTTGGCCAACGTTTGTGCAGGGAGGTGATTTGTCCTCAACCTCCAGATTTTCCCCCTTATCTTGGTTACCCCCTTTATAGAGGATGGGTGAGCCCCAGGAGGGTCCTAGACCCCATAGGCTGCTAGCAGATTTAATAACAGTCTTGCCAGCTGAGGGATTTGAACCCAGGACCGTAAATTTTTTTATAACCTGGGAAAATATTTCTCATATATGTTTCAATATATTCCAGGTAAATTAGAAAATTGAGTGGAATATAGAATGAGTCGATGACATTCATGCGATAAATACTCTACGTGAAGAATTGGAAAATCTCGCTGATAACGTTAAAATACGGAGAGGTTACGAACCATATCAACTGCCAGTGGGATTGTTCTATGTCTAAAAAACTAAAAAAATATATACTATTATAAACCTCGAAGGGTTTTGGATTCCGTACATGGTATAGGGACTGTACTGTTTCTAAGCCAGCGGTTGTGGTTTTGGATCGAGATGATTTTGGCTGTGATGAGACTCAACTGCCATGTTATCCCTCCCAATTAAGGTTGCCCACTGAGCTGAAAGGGCTCCAGGGAGGTTCTGCTGATCCCACAGGGTCAATCTATGAATATTAACAGATTAAATAATATATCTACCACAGCTGGATTAGAATCCAGGAACTACAGTTTAACAATTCATAGCTCTACACCCTGAGCCATACCCACTCCCCATGTCTAAAGAGAAAGAACAATTATTAAATACTCATTTAGTTTCTCATTTCAGTCCTGAAGAAGTCAGCAGAATGGCTGGCGAAAAATTTATCAACACGGTCTAAACCAGAAGAAACCAATACAGTCTTTAGTAATTATCAAATAATTGTATGCAAAAATGCGGTGATGAAGAATTGGTAGAGCCATACAAGTTCATAATAAAACTGTAACTACAGTCCAAGGCCTTAGCTAAGGGGGGGGGAGGGGGTTAGGGGGTCAAGCCCCACCGAAATCCCGAAATTTAGTTAGTATTAAAAATTAATACTAGGTTAAAAAAGTGCAAATTAAATTAAAAACAACACAAACAACAGAGGATCCAACACATTTTACATCATTGTGCATTGCAACAAGCATACTTATATTTATATTTGCTTGACAATGTCCTCCAACAACTTTAACAATCGTATCGAAAAAAATAATTGAAGTATTGTTGTTGTTGCATTTAAAGCATGCGTATTGCATTTAAATTATTCATCATCCAATAATATTATATATGGGCAAATTTATCCAAATTTTAAAAATTATGATGAATAATGGTATTAAAATCCTCGATCTTGACCTGACCCCCACCCGACAGGTTTTCCCGGCTACGGCCTTGCTACAGTCCCTGTGCAATTATTATTTAGTGCAGGAGTTAGCGTCGAATTTCTACGAGGGGTAAAAACTACTTACATCGTCGATGAAATATATCTCTTACAACCGTTATGTGGGATCGAGCGTAAAAATGTTGGTCGTAGAATGACTATAATATTTGATTTTACTGATAATTAGAAAAACATTAAATGTGCAGGACAACGTCCACTAACTACAAAACATCATCTTATTCTGATGTTTTTCATCAATTTAGTACAGTGATAACTTTATTTCATAGTTAAGTGAAAAACTTCGAACATTTTAGTGAAACAAGCTGATAATTGAAACAGAAATAGAAAAATTCAATACAGTAATCGCTTTTGGTTACTTTTTGAAACTTGGGAAGGCACAAAAACAAATAGAAATAGATTTATTTAAAAGTTTACCTGCTTATACAAAATAACAAATCTTATTTTCACATGCAATAACAGATCGATAATTTTTCAAAGGAGTAAAACAAAAAGATTTAAAATTTCTGAAACAACTAATGGTTTAATGGATAGAACTGGAGTATTTAGAAAGTTTGAATCTTCTCCAGTTCCGCAGGGGCAAGTCAAAGGCTAGTGGGAATTAACAAACCCCCGGACTCCCGAGTTCAGTGCACGGTTACACACAACAGAACAGTACACTAATCAATTATTCTGACATAAGGTCATGTACAGTACACACCTCAGGGCCACCTTCCCTGGGAAGACTTAACTTTGGAGAGTACAACCAAACAACCAGTTGTCCCGAGGTTTACGGGACCTTTTTTGCTGGGCTCCGTAATCACCCGTAAAAGAATACATTTGATTCAAAGAAACTCAACGAAATGGCTAATCGCTCCCCTACGCTGGAGGCACATAAAGGCATTGTAAAAGAAGAAGAATAATCTTCTCCAGTCATCACAAACGGGATTCGCTTTTTTCTACCTATATATGAATCTCTTTAAAAACAAATACAGTATAGGCAAGTATAGACACTAAAATACTTGATTTTATAGGGACTTAAAACATGCTTATATATTTATAAATAAAATAGTACAACTATCTTATCGTCCTTCAACTTTTGCTTCTGCTTATCAACACACATCGATTATACTATCAAATTCATATGTGGCTAGGTTTTGGGAATAAATAGATGTTACTTTAGAACCGACTCGAATTTTACTCCCAACTGCTCCAGATAAACTTCTTACGCCATTTTCCCAATTGCAAAAAACTTGTTGAGCAAGCTATTGCTTTAAAAAAAATTCAGATTATATTTTTCACCTGTACGTACCAATTTCCTAGCCTTGCTCTAACGTTAAATCAAATGCAACATATCAGGATTCTTATAATATCAATGAGGAGGCAACTAGTAAACTTTTCTTAGATAACTTACAGGTATCCAGGATGAAAAAAGTGGAGAAGACGTGTGGTAACATTAAAAGATTATTAGTTAGACTGAAATCTTCCCGAGCATAACAATACCATTTTTAATTTACTGATTTTTATATTTCCTTTTAACAATAACTCTCAATAGATCAGTAAGTATGTCTAGCCGAGAAATCACGAATACATAAAAAAAAAACTGCGTTAAGCTACCTAGAAAAAATCCTGTACTAATACAACCCATGAAGGATTTTGGGTTCAGTATGTGATGGAGACTGGACTGTTTATCAGACAACCTTAGCGCAGGATGATGATCTCGGACATGCTTATCTGCCAAATATCCCCCTCCGATTAAGGGTAGCCACAGCTATGTGCAAACTGAGGTTCCCCGCTGCCAGACAATTATATATAAGCTTTAGTATTATGTTAGAGGAATAGTCATGGTTAACACCAAGATATTTTAAATAAGAACTATTTAAGTAATATGTGAATACATACATTTTTTTTTCTAAAAAGGATCATACAAATGGAGGTAAAATACGGGATAATCCCATGATCCCGGCCCGGGGCATATCTTTTCTCTTTAAAATAAAAATATTTAAAATTCAAAACAGCTGACCAATAATTATAAAAAAATTATAAACAGTAATATCATGATCCAAAAATTAAAAGTAATTTTCAAAGAACATTCTTTCTCGTGTTTACATCGCAAAAAGTTGCGAGAACACGGGGACATGGGATCGGATAAGAGAAAAGATTTGTCCCTTGCCGGCAGGCGACCCTGGTGGCTCAATTGGTCGGAGCGCTGTCACGGAGAGATAGAGGTTCCGGGTTCGAATCCCGGCTGGGGGCATATCTTTTCTCTTTAAAATAAAAATATTTAAAATTCATAACAGCTCACCAATAATTATTAAAAAATAATAATAATATAGTACTTCATTAGTTGTGCCGTCCTTCGGAAGGGACGTAAAATGTGAGCCTCGAGCCTGTACAGAGTCGTTAAAGATCTCTCATCTAATTATACCTGTATTGGCAAAATTCAGGAATCCTACTATAGCATCGTCCGATTAGCCATAGTAGCATAAAGTCACAATGAATGAATAAACAACCACTGAAGTACCACCACAGCAGTTTTGCGGAAATTTATGCATATTATGTATAATACTACATCATGTATAAATAGAATCGAGATATCTCAGGAAATATGATTCGTAGGGAAATAAAGTAAAAGAACAATTTCTGCGGACATTTCATGATATATATTATTTGTCTGACCTACTTCTAGGAAAACTTTTATCTTAGACGAAAAAAATGCAAATAAAAAATTGTGCTTTTAACTTTTGCATAAATGTTACTAAAACGTAGAATAGGGTAGTTGATATTTTATTTGTAATAGTGTACATAAGATCTGACCTAAGATAGACTTTCAGCTCAAGCGGATTATATTAAATAAAAATGAATATTAATGGACTACATGTAAATTTTTCAGGAATGCTGCCTAAAAGCATAATAAGATGCTTACAAAGGTTAGCAGATATTTTCAAGATACCAGACTCCAGTTTCCACAAAAGGGAACCGCCCCTAGTGAAATTTTCGGTCGGATCGTACAATAGAATAGGATCAAAAGGAGAGTGGGGACAAATATCCAGAGAAATATAAGGCCAAGAAATAAGAGGGGGAGATAATAATAGAGAGGAGCGAGAAGAGGAATACAGAGCAGTCTAACTTAGAGTAGTAATCAATGAGATCAAAAGGTGTTCCAGAGTCAAAGGAAAAGCAGACTCTTGAGACATCAATGGCGTAGGCAAATGCCTACCAAGTGCTTGTGTATATTCCCACGAATAATGCTTTAATGTTATAATATTTTATTACAAACTCTTTATATTTAAATAATTTTATCAGAATTAAATCAATACTGCAATTTATAAATCCCTTTTTAATTAAAATAAAACCAATTTAAACTCTGGTACTGTTTTCCTCAATAGATGAATTCAAGCAGAGTTTCCTTATTAAAGAAAACTGGTAAACACCACACATATGGAAAATACATATATAATATTAATAAATATTTAGAGACCATAACAGGGGAGGGGGTCTGTGTTCTCTATACATATATGGAAAATATATATACAAAATTAATAAATACAGTAATAATAAAAATAAATATTTAGAAACCATACCAGGGGAGGGGTCTGTGTTCTCTGGCATTTCTAGTTATATAGAATATACAGTGGCTCACTGTATTCAAACTGATATAACTGTATATTGATAGGAATCTTTGAATAAAAAAATAGCACAAATTGGATTACATTAAAAACAATAACTTAAGTAATTATTCCGTAGGTTGTCGCTTCGAGTGGAGTCACAAGTTTTAACATTTCATTCGTTTAACTTTTAATATTTTCCAAAAACGCAAATTATCATGAGCTTTAGTATGAAAAAGAGAATGTAATTATGGGAAATGTTTGGTTATCTAGAAAAAAACATTTCAACAAACATATAGCATCTATACATAAATGAAGATTGAAACTTTTATTTCTCGGTGAATTGATTACCGAAATCTACTTTTTATTTTAAAACTAGCACCATGAAATTTTAGTTTAGCTTACTTTGCGAAACGCATGGGAATATTAAATTTTTTTCAGCTGCAAATTCATTATTATTTACTGCACATTGATTTTAATTCGATTAGTTACCACGATTTTTGTTTTACTTGATTAATGTTCTTCGTGAAATAAAAAACAGTTTTTAAGTTAGGTTATTAAATATTTTTTCTATAGTTGGGTCGTTTTTTGTTTATTTCATTCGTCAAAAGAAAATTACTTTTGAATTTAGTTGGATGTTATTACGTCATTATTCTTTGTTGTACATTTGGATATCAGGTAGGTACCTAATAACGGTAACTCCTTCAGTTTATTTTGTAATAACAAACAATCTCAGTACAATTTTTCGTTTTCTTAAGCTAATTTAAATAAACTAGATTTTTGTATAGAATCATTCGTAAAATACCATTGTTTTCGTTAATTTTGTAGTTCGTTTGCGTGTGTATTTTCTTAACGAAGTTTTCATAACCATTCTTTAATTCACTCAGATTCTACTACATAAAATACGTTTTTATAACGTTGAAAGTGCACTAAATAAAATATATAAAATTAATAATTATTCTATTCCCCTCTACTCCGTGAACACTGAACATGTACTTCCTACCCTAGCCTCTCAGTTAGTTCCCTGCTGCGAAACTGCGCACAACGCTGCAATTTATAATTTAACTATTGAAACTAAAGTCAAGCAATATATACAGATAAAATAAACTATACTACTATAAGAGAAGGTAATGAACGAATTTTTACTATTGAAAATTACAAATGATATAGTTTTAATATACTTTAATAACTCCGATGTCTGTTAAATTAACCATTCTTAAATTCACTTCGATTTTACTGCATAAAATACGTTTTGGCAAAATCTCTATGTTTTGACAAAAGATGGGAAAACAAAAAACGTTGTTTATAAAAATGTACTTAAATAAAATATGTTCAGTAAAACACATATTTTAATGTATGTATTTTATTTACAAAGTAATAGCCTAAAAAATTAAAAATGCTGCCCAAAGTCACTATTCCACGCGGACGAAGTCGCGGGGACAGCTAGTGTTTATATTAAACTTGAGATGTGTCTATTTTATTTAAAACTATCGAAATAAATTATTGTGGTATCGTAAGAGCTAATAACAATTTATTATCAAAGTGTTAAGTATGTTGTTATTAACAAACATATTGTTAAGCAATTATACTAATATTGTGTTATTCGTAAATGTTAACAAATCAATACATTTGTGTTTGCAACACGCTATTTATGAATATTTTATCGTTGCTATTAAACTATTATAGACCTAAGAATTGTTAATATTTATTAACCCTGTCCTCCAATTGAAAATAAAACCTTATCTATCTACTGCTTTTTAAAGAAACATCGATATTTCCATCTAGAACAGAACTACTATTTCTATGCATTTGAAAACTCTCGATAAGGTTCACATCAATAGTTTTGTTCGATATTTACAAACCAAACGAAAAACCATTACAACATAATTGATAAACGGACACCACAAAATTCTTTACTAGTCATTCCCTTTGTGTTTTTTAATTTTTTACATTTTACTATTTCTAAATAAAATTTTAATGTTAGTTTACGATACTTAATACGTCGGTTACTACAACATCTAGACAAATTATATGGAATAAAACCATTGATGGGATTAAAAAAAAAGCTATAGATGTAAAGATCGGACCTGTGTAGCTCAGTAAAGTAGGGCACTGAGTTGGCATGCTAAAGATTTCGAGTTTAAATCCAGCAATGGCAGATAAATTATTTATTTATCATAACAGGCACAAAAGAATCCTTGTAGGATATACAGGACCTCGTTCTCTATAAATGCATAGTCGTCCTTGAAATGGTACAGTTTCTGCCACCAACTGTACCCAAGACCCTTCATGGGTTGAAGTGGTACAGATATATATTCCCTGTTGCCGAATCTGTTGCCGTTCACAACAAGAATGTATATTATAATATATATATATCTATATATATATATATATATATATATATATATATATATATATATATATATATATAAATTATATTTAATAAAAAATAGAATTTATCACCATAAAAATAATTTATAACCCACACCCAGAACTAATACTGCACTATCAACCGATTGCAAAAAAGAATTACATACATTTAATTTTGAAAAACCAAACATTTTACACAAGGAAGATAACACAATTAAACGAAAATTCTTAGAAGCTCTGTACATAAATGATAACTTAAATAATATTATAATATTTAAATGATACTTAAATAATAATATTTAACTCGTTTTAAAGAGTATGAGCTTCTTGACACATCAGATGATGAGGAAGTCGAGGATGCAATTCGGAAGCTTAGGAACAATCGAGCGCCAGGATGTGATGGCATACCAGCTGAACCTCTGAAGGCTGGTGGAAATGAAGTGATAAAGGTAATCCGAGATCTTCTACATAGTGTTTGGTTAAACAAAACTCTCCCTTGCTTTGGCCTTATCCTCTCTCATCACAAGAAAGGAGAACAGATACATTGTGATAACTATCGTGGCATAACTTTCTTTAGCTCTGCCTACAAAGTCCTCTCCAATGTTACATACCAAAGACTACTCCCCCATGCCCACAGAGAGATAGAAATGTACCAATGCGGCTTTATGTTGATCTTGTATTAATCAAATATTTTCGCTGAGAATTCTAATGGAAAGGATCAGAGCATACAATATAATGACCCACCACCTTATCGTGGATTTCAGCAATGCCTATGACAGTATCTTCAGGGGAAACTGTATCAGAGTATGGAAGAAATGAATGTTCCCAGAGCATTGATAAGCCATGTGGAATTGCTGATGAAGGAGTCGAGAAGCCAGGTCAAGATCCAGAATGACTTGTCTGTAGTATTTAAGACAATTAGGTGTCTGAGACAAGGGAACGGACTCTCGTGCCTGTTATTTAATTTCGCACTTGAAAAGGTCATAAGAGACTCGGGATTGCAAGTCATTGGTACGATTCTGACTAAGTCCATCCAAATAATGGCCTACGCGGATGACATAGATATAGTCGGAAGAACACAGAGGGACTTACAGCAAGTGTTTCTTACTTTAGAGAAAGCTGGACGGCAAACGGGTCTTCAACCCATCAACTTGGCCCAGACAGTTTTTTGTTTTATGTGGAGAATCCATTATAGTACATAATCAAAGGCAAATCAGGAACTTAGCATCTTGAAATTTGCAGAAAGGATAAGAAAGAAATTTGGACGATTCCATCCCCAAGAGATTCCCCCTTAATATAACAGGGGTTCAAAGATTGAATGATCAGTTTTGAAGATAGACATCTGAAATTTTGGATGTACGAGTAAATTATAGTTTTAAAAAAAATTAAATTATTGATTTAAAATTATCTGTCACGAAACTTTATGTGGCAGACCAAATTCCACGCGAGCGAAGCCGCGGGCAAAAGCTAGTTATTCAAATAATTATATTCATAATCGTTCGATCTCGTCTACCACACTAGCAGTGGAGTAGTGGAGTGGACCTATACATATAATTTATAACAAAATTAAATATTATATAACTAAAAATAAATAGTAATTCTATATTCTTTTAAATTAAATTTGCAGCTGTATTGCGTCACATCCAGAAAATTTGATAATGACAATTTATTTATATAATCGATTCGCATGAATATAAAAAATTCTATGATTAATTAATAGTCAACCAGTATGTCTTTAGACTATTTTTTTTTTTAATGTTCTTACAAGTAGACTGGGTAACAGAATAAAGAAAAGCGTAATAACCAGATAATTTTGTTTAGACAAGATACATTTAATTAGTTTTCACAGTTAAATTGCATTTAATTTACATTCGGAATATTCCTAATTGTAGTAATGAATTTGAATTTAATTTATTGTTAGTTAATACAACAAATTAGCCGTTGTTAGTAATTTATTTATTCTCTATAATTGGTTAATATCCCGTCACCATTCGTACTTTTTAGTTCTTTCATTTTTATTTCATTTATTTTTCGTCACTTTTTCTTGTTTCTTTTTCTGTTCATGTCCTCGTTATAGAACCTGGGTGAGGAACTGAAGATCTTACAGGATCGATCCACGGCTGATAACAGACTAAATAATTTGTCTGCATTCTACAATGTCTACTTCCAATGACAAATTATTTAATAAAATTATTTTGTTGCACCCCATCAGTCTGCCTAATGGCAATAAACTTAATCTCATCCGAACATTCCTTTCAATAACCTCATGGTTTTAAAATGAACTAATATAATTTAAATAAATAAATTAGTATTAATAATCAATATTACATCGGGCAAAATATATCAAAATACATAAAGCATCTAAGATCAATTTATTTGTCATACTCAGCAAATTTGATAATGACAATTTATTTATTCCCTCGATTTGCATGAACATGAAAAATTCTATGATAAATTAATCGTCAATCAGTAAAGCTCTAGGCTATTATTTTTTAAATTCTTTGGGATCTGCAGATCCTCCAGGGACTCACCCAGCTTCTATAATGAGGATACTCTAAATTGGGGGAAAACCTAGTGGTTGAAGTAATACACCCTTTACCTTACAATAATAACTACAATTAGTTATATTCCGATTGTAGATTAAATACAATTTAAGGAAGAATATGGTGTACGGGTAGAGGTCAAGAAAATTCTGTTATATAGGGAGAACTTTTTATTGGTAAGCCAACGTTTCGAACACCATTGCAGGTCTTCTTCAGGGCTAGTTGATGGATAGGGGGTTGACACCAGACTATTTTTAGATCTCCAAATAATAAATACAATTTAAGTGTTAATAAATTACATTTCAATTGTATACACAAAATTCTCTCGTTCTTTCGATTTTCTTTATTCTAAAACAAGAATTTAAAAAATATCAGTAGAGCTCTACTGATTGACGATTAATTGATCATAGAATTTTTCATGTTCAGTGGCTTAGTGCACTGCACCGAAGATGCAGACGACCCGGGTTCGAATCCCGGCCAGGGCAAATCTTTTCTCTTCAAAACAAAAATATTTAAAAATAATCACCATCAAAATAACAATTAATAAAAATTAATTAATTTATATTTAAAAGGATATAAATTATAATAATAATAATTATAATGTAAGTAAAAATAATATATCTGTCATTTCTAATTAAGCGAACTAAGTAATTTTACATTTGAGAAATAATAAGCATTAGCTGGCTTTATTTCCTTCTGAACATCGTTTATTTTAGTTACAGTAGACGCGAGAGACTTGAGTTGATTTAAAATAATGAACCTAAGAACAATGCCAACCCCTACTCAAGCATGTTCCTAATTAAGAAAACACTCACGTGTGCTCTCAATTAAGAATACGTTAGCGCGTGGGGTAATTTAGTTGGAGACTCACGGTTGAACAAGCCGCTGGAAGGGATATTGGATTCGAATAAATAATAATAATATTGAAATATGTATTCGATTGGAAGCGCCCTTTTGGATCTATAAATCGATAACTGCAAACGTTTGAAAATTGTATGGTTTTTTTTTACCTGTAACATAAGGTCAAGTGAAGGGACTGTGCAAACCTAACGTATAAATAGAAACCTGAGAAAAGGCCCAACCTATTCCTCAAAATGTCTTTTTCTGTCAATCATTTTCAACTAACATCCTTGAACAAATTTAAATTTCAACTAATCATTAATCGCAAAATTTGAATAAACTATACTTTTTATTCTATATGAAACATCGTTTTAGAGATATAAATAAAAGGCTAAAAAAATCCAAAATTTGTGGCAGATCTCGTTCTTCGATCGTCGATTTAAACCATATCTGAAATGTTGGGCACTTATTCGAGTCAGAATTTAATGCTCATAAACCCTTTAATACTTAGTAACTTTTTTGTTGGGAAAATTATATATTATAAATCATTTTGCATTAATATAACAATAAGTAATAGAAGTTTTAAAATTTTTTTTTTTTATTTTCATGCTGCAACAATGGACCATGCAAACCTAGCTCACTTCTGTTTTGACGTCAAATAAAACCTACAAAACATAATGTTTATATCATTCTTTTCCAATAAAAATGTTAAGATTATTGGATCCATTGGAGTATATTTAATCGTGTACACTATAAGTCAAGTAAATTATCTGTTTTTAGCTCAGGGTATACATAATATAACATAAATAACCGGAAATAGTAGGATCAGTTTTGAGTTAAAATTCTCTCATTAGATGAATGAATGATGTTTTTTCATGTACACTTGTATGTGTGATTATGTATGTATATATATTAGTGTGCGGGATATAAACCACGTACATATGTATTAATATCATCTAGTGAGATATTTTAAAGGAGAAATGAAAGAAATAGGTGTAATTCACTGATAGTATTGTTTGAATTTTTCTTCATTATTTTTTGTTTTTTCCTTGGCATAAATTTGATATATATGTAACTATAAATTGTTTCTCTTATATAAGTATTGTTAACTTATTTTAATTTTTCTCTTGTTCTTCTTCTAATCTGTTTTTAAAATTGTTATTGGAGGTAGTTTGCATTTTTTTTCATTATAAATTTTTGTTTTTTACTCTTTCTCACTCACTAAATTATTTGTAATAATTAATTAATTGTAATTATTTTTACACTCTACGGCATAATAGCTTACAATACCTGTATTGCTATTCTAAAGGGACTTATCCCAGAATAAATAAATATACTATTATTATTATTATTATTATATTAGCATTTCTATTTTAAGTACTATTAACAAATTTTGCGATTATATTTATTGCAAAATTTTATTTATAAAGCAAAGACTATCAACGGACTGATTGGAGTTGTGTGTTCATTTTGGTAGTATCAACAATTACAAATGTTCTATAAACCATTTGTAATTGTCGATTGTTGTATTTTCGTTGAATGGGATCGTCGACAAATCCTGTAAAGGAAGAAGTCTCAGATTCAAGGGCAGTTTTTTAACATAGCATTGAATTTATCATATAATAGTTCTTCAATATATTCACACAATCTTTTTTTTTTTTCATAAATTAAAAAGGACTTTTCTTGGTTGGATTCAAAACAACACACGATCAGTTTAGAATGAAAAGTGGGACTTAGTCAAGCATGCATGATTCGAATTGATCCATCCCGCGACTTGTTCTACAACAATACTGAATACAATGACTACGGACAAAACCATGCATGCTTTAAGAGAACGATTGATCAAGCACACTTATAAAACATGCTTCACCGTGCATGGCCACCTTGAGACTTAAATATAAACAAACAATAGCAAGTTATTGTTACTACTTTGGGACAAATCCAAAACCAGTCACTATTAATATTATCAAATTAAATTAAATAATTCAAATTCCATTTTGAACGTAGTTAATTGAATACTTTCAAAATTATTTTACTTTATTTAGATCATACAACTTGAGAGTGAAAAATAACTTTTAACAACTACAATAACATGCACTTCTTTACTATTCAGTAACACAATATTTTGACCATGACACGGCTATTTTTATTATGTTTGACAGCTATTTGTAACGTGCTAACTTAACACTAAAAACCAAAGTTCCATTTTATTCATGTTTAAATACTACAATAAATTTTCAGGATCCATAAACGTCCATAACCATTTTAAAAAATTATTAAATTTTATAGATTTCAAATAACCAAAATAGTAACAATAATCTCGTATAAAATTTAATTCTGCACCTGTATAATACAGGACTAGGAAATATCTATGTATTGATTATATAATAAATACAGAAATAAGAATTAATAATGTATGGTATATAAAATACCTTTGATGGTATCGGCATTGGCTATTCGAGCTCGTTATGTATTTTATAATTATTATTAATTTATTATTTCATACATTAATTCTAAACGTTTTGAAGTGTTAATGTAACCAATAACTTAGAAAATAAATAATTTATTAATACTATAGAGCGAAATAATGATTTATGACGAATCCTCTTGAGCTACGTTATAATTCCGATCGATTAACGGTTACCTAGATTAGTTAAAACTTTTATCAGGCTTTGATTCTAACCGAATAAAAGAACAATAAAGCCCCGTCAGATCATTATCTATCAAAGGTAGAAGAAATATAAGTTGCTGGTAAGATAAAATTGACAAAAGTATTTAAAAAACAAAAAAACTATAGTATTAATTTAAAGCAAAAATATTATAAATTTAAATTATTCTTCCTTAAATCACACGCGTTTCATGTAAATCAAGAACATAATAATGAAGAAATATTCGTAATAAGCGCTATTGGCAATAGCCATAACCCCAAACGTAAAATTTAAAATATTATGAAATTATAAAATTCAATAAAGTAAGTAATCTTTACAATTGACTTTACGGTCTAAAAAAAATAATAAATAAATATCCAAATAGTTATTGAAGTTTCAAATTTAATCGATATTTCTTCACTAAACGAATATCTTACTTATTCAAACGAAATAAATAATTCAGAATTCACTATGGAACTTTCAGTTCTCAGAAAGAGTAAAATTGAACAAAAGTAAAAAAAGTTTTTTTATATAAAAAAATATAGTATAATTAAAAACATATATTATACTCTATTTTTTCTTTCTCTAATCAGAACGTTTCTCCACGTAAAATTTAACACAGCCAGGACAACTTCAAAATTGAAATAACATAATAACAGCTTTTTGAATAAGATGAAATGAAATAAATAAAAACATATTTTCAATTCTACATTTTCTTTCTCATATAAAAGCGTTCCTTACTGGCAAAATTTAACAACAAGGAGAATTAAGAATTTGAATTAACATAATAAAAGCTTTTAACTTGAAAGTAAAATCATTAAAAAATATATTTCAACTCGAATTTTTCTTTCCCATATCAAAACGTTTCAGCTGGTAAAATTTAATATAGCCAGGACAACCACAAATCAAACGCCTATGACAATTGAGCCTACTTAATACCCATAAAGGGTATAATTGAATTAATATATTAAAAGTTTTCTGTATCAGGTAAAACAAAACATATTTTCAAATCAAATTTTTCTTTCTCATAACATGACGTTTCTGATGGTAAAATCGAACACAAACGGGACAAATGCAATATTGAACTAAAATGTTAAAAACTTTTTGCATAAGATAAAATAAAATAATTGTTTAAAAATTTATTTATTGTAATTTACAGCTGTATAATAATAATACATCGATTTTATAGAATAAAATCATTAAAAACATATTTTCAACTCTAATTTTTCTTTCTACTGCTAAATTTTAACACAGTCGAGAACAACTACAAAATCCAACTAATATAAAAAATCTTTAATAAAGTAACAAAAGCTTTTTGCATAGGATAAAATAAAAAATTTAATCAATTTCCCGCTATAATTTTTATTCTTCACATCAAAACGTATTTTTACATACATATATTTTTTTATATATTTAACGTATTTTTTCTTTCTCATATCGAAACGGTTGTGCTGGTAAAACTTAGCACAGCAAGAACATCTAAAACATTGAAACAACATAAAAAAACTTCACGAAAACATTGAAAGCTTATTGCATAAAATAAAATAATTAAAAACATATTTTCAAATCTAGTTTTTCTTTCGCATATCTAGTTTGCTGGGAAAATTTAGCAGTCAGGACAAATAAGAAATTGAACTAAGATAATAAAATCTTTTTGCATAAGACAAAATAATAAAAGAAAATATTTTCAACTCTACTTTTTTCTATCTCATGAAAAAACGGTTCGGCAGATAAAATTTATAACAGCCACGACGACTACAAAACTAATGCTATTGGCGATGGATTCAACGCCAAACGCCGTTCGTCAATATTGAGAAAAATAAAAGTCTGCGAAGCTTTAACAGGATTGGCGAGAATTAATAGATCAGGCGTGACAGGGTACATATGGATCCCATCCATGCCATCGACAATGGAGATATGTCAGGTATATCGCCAAAACATATCGTCCTCCCTGTGGTGGGGACGATTCCAAAACCGTGCGGACCCCCTAAAATCGACTATATGGTCTCAAAGAGGTGGGGGGAGAAGACGACGGCGGTGTGGAGTATAGTCCGTTGTTGAAACTTTTGGCTATATGAGGCTGAACTTGGGGGTGGAGGGAGGAACCTCTCACAAAGGAACAATGTGCCAAAAATCAAACAGGGAAATAGCAGCAACGTAAATAGAGCGGCCTCAGTTTGCTGTACAACACCACACCGGGAGCCATGGTAAGTACCAATGTACCCACCATACCCGCAATAACAATTCCCTATTTTGAATATTTTCTTGTGAATTAACAGAATTTTTCTTCTTCGTTAACATTCAATACCATCCCGCGTCGAAATGTTTTATTCAACAGCTACTTGCATACATCCTGACGTACACCCACTTAGGCGACAAAACATCGGAAGGCTTCTGAGCTGTTGCTCACAAATGACGGGAATAATAAATATTTCGCAGTAACGGGGGAACTTGTCGAAGAAATTATTATTCATACTGACTTAATTAAATAAACGAAGATCGTTCAAAAAAAAAAGTAAATGGTTGGGTTGACTGTAATTAAGCGGGGACAGAAACTTAAAACATACATCGAAGAAAGGCACAAAAGAAAAACTTTATGGCATTCTCTCAGTTCACTGGTAGTTTGTCAAATTAGATGAAATAAAATAGTAATACCCCTCCATTAAATAAATATTTCTTTATTGGATAACGATTGTATTATATCTGAAACAAGCAAAGGGAATAAGTGTTAATAATAAAAAAACAAAGGGACAGCAGCTCAAACTATACATCGATGAAGGGCACAAAAGAAAAGATTCATGACATTATCACAGTTCACGGGTAGTTTTAAAATTTTTGTTTTTTAAATATCAGATAAAATAAAATAATAATAACCCTTCTATATAGAGATGATTGTAACATGAAAATAAAATAAATATTTGTTTATTGGATAGCAATATAATACAATCGGTCACAGTTTAGGGCAATAAGTATTAGAGATTTAATTAAATAAGACAGCACTATAAGGGTAAACCCAACCCTATATACTTGTAATAATTCATTGAACACCTAATTATTAAAAACGCCTCAACAATTTTCGAAATAATAGTCGTAGTAGTAAGATAAAAAATAAATTTTAAAAAACGGGAACAGCAGATTAAACCATATATTGATGAAAGGCCAAAAAGAAAAACTTGACGGCGTTATCACAGTTCACTGGAATTTTTCAAAGTATCAAATAAAATAAAATAACATTATTAGTATACAGATAAGATTGTACCATTAGGATTAAATAAATATGTCTTTATTGGATAGCAATATAATACAATCTGTCACAGTCAAGTGCAATATGTATACTGATCTAGGAACGCATCAATCAATCAACTACGAAATTGAACAAAGATAATAAAATCTTTTTGCATAAGACAAAATAATAAAAGAAAATATTTTCAACTCTATTTTTTTCTATCTCATAACAAATTAAAAAAAAAAATTCTACCAGCTTTATCATCGATTTCAAATCGTTAATATATTTAATTAAATATGATAACAATATATAGGTATATACAACCTTATATAATAATTCATTAAACCCTTAATTATTAAAAACATCTCAATCATTTCCGAAATAGAGAATAATCCTAATCAACTATAATAAGGATCATCAAAATATTAATCTCTTAACCGGGCGGGACGAATAAATACGTCAAACGTAATTTTGTATTTTCCTTTGTGCTCTATATATCTATATATATATATATATATATATATATATATATATATATATATATATATATATATATATATACAAACGAAAACGTATATATTTCATAGTCTTTTCAATTATTTTAAGCATAAATAAAAAAAAATAATAATATGAAATTACGTTCTCCAAGCATGACGTACTGACACGTCCTAGTGAAAGAGCACGTTACATGCTGAGTAATTTTTTTTTTGGATTAATTTATTGATATTTACAGCTGTAATAATATTACAAGTGAATTTGCTAATAAGCACAAATGACATGAAAACAAAAAACACTTGTGGAGAAACTACCCATCGGTAGAACTCCAATAAAGTTCTTTAGTAGAAGGTCTCGAGGCCATTTTCTTTTCAGACGCCTCGGAGGGTTATCAGGAATAGTATGGGAAGCAAGTTAAGAGACTAGCGGATTCAAGTGTGTATGGAGCTTGTCATGAAAGGATAGGTATCTAGTTTGGGACAACTCAGCAACATATGGGATATTAAGATCACGATGGATGAGTTTGTTTGTGACACAATAAGGAGCATTGAGCATTTTACGAAGGATTTTGGATTGTAAGGATTGGATATGAGATGAATTGGATGGTTTAATAGAGTCCCAAAGCTCAACTCCGGATGTCCAAATAGGTCTGATAACTGTCATGTAAATGAGTCTTTTGTAATTAATTGGGAGCTTAGAACGTTTTTCCAGTGAATGTTGAAGTAGGCGAAAACGTCGAGCAGTTTCTTGTATTTTCAGTCTTGTATGAGGATGCTACGTAATTAAAAAGAGAATTCCCCGGTTAACAGGTTAATAAATCCAGATTTATTCCAAAGTTTAAATTATTTCAAAATAGAAAATACGAGAGTACGATAAAAAGAAAAAAACGTGGACAACCACTTAAACCATTTATTGATGAAAGGGCCGAAAGAAAAACTTATGGTATTCTTATAGTTAACTGGTAGTTTTTTAACTTCTGTATACAGATTGTACCATTAAAAAAAAAAAGTTGTATACATGCTTTATCACCGATTTCAAAGAGATAATGTATTTAATTAAATATGATAACAATATATGGCTCCTTCAAAAGGACGACATAACTCGAAACATTTTTTAGTTTAGCCTATATTAGCAATTGTATTGGTTGAAGCTTTTCGATTCAGGAATTACATATCTGATATCGCAATGCCATGGTATGATATGATGATTTGTTGTAAGTCATATTTTAAATTCAATCATGTTTGAATCTGAAGTTTTATCGGAAAAAATGAAATAAGTTAAAATAAAAAAAGTTTAAAGCTTTTAAAAATGTTCGAATGATTAATAAAAGAATTTCAATACCATCATTTCAATTTTTTATTTTTTTAACTCATCTGGTTTAATTTTGACAAGATATGAAACTTTCATGTATCTCTATTGAAAACTTGAGTTTTTTTAATTATGAGTAAGACATTATTCTTTATGGGTATACCCAACCCGAAATAATAATTCATTGAACACCTATTTATTAAAAACGTTTCAATCATTTCGGATACAGAGTATAACAGTAGTCCTAATCATTATTCCAAATCCTAAATAATTTCAAATTAGAAAATGGAAGAGTATGATAAATGAATTAGGAAAAATTATTTGTTGCCAATAAGTTCAGAAATATCGATATATTGAGATACAGCATTACAGAAAAATAAATATAAATTCTTATAAGCATCCATATAATTTAGACAGGTCAAGTAATAAAATAAAATGGGACTTTGTTAACAAGAGTATAAATATATTCCTGTAATGTGTGTACATCGTAAACGGGGAAAAATATAGGAGCGACCATAATTTTCTCTAAAAGATACGACACTAAAAAAGTTTAGAAGACATTTAAGAACCATAACATAGAAAATTCTGGTAAGTTGCCAGTTGGAATAAATTTAAAAAAAATAGCCCGTTGCGTCAATTAAATATGGAATGAAATAGGTTTAAAAAACAATAGACATAAAATTGTATATAATATATACAAATTATTTATACACATGTCACGGAGGCATATGAGTGTCAGTGTCGATTTATGTACACATACTAACACATATTTTCATTCTGTTATATGTGTAAACTATAAAACGGAGAAAATATATAAGTGTTATAAAAAGACTTAAATTTGTAACAATTTTATCGGCTAACAGAATTTTAAGTTAAAAACATTAAATAATCCTATTTAATGCCAGAACCGTCAACAGGTGGTTATAAAATATCTTAATAATGTAACAAATAAAACAAAATAAAATTTAAGATTTGTTAAAATTATAATGTGACAGATTGATTTAAAAATTTAACCTCCAACAGAGCAAACTTGAATTAGGATAAAAATACAGGAATGCTGGTCTAAAAATTCAAATCAGATTAATACGTGAATTTTATTAATATCTAACCTACACAGCAATTTGGGCACCTTTTGCCAAAATGACGTCCTTGTGGGGGGATAGGTATTCTGCGATGACCGACTTGGCACGTGTTGAACTATTTCACACCCCAGACAGGTCTACTCACCTTAGAGTCTTTGTTTATATTTATCATTGTGCAATTTTACTTATTATATTAATATCACTCGAACGATAAAAAAATAAAATAGAAACATTAGATAGGGTGAAAAAATTGCCCGGGTGGAGGTTAAAGAATTCATTCCTCAAATAGTGATAAAACTATTTATCAGAAACCGACGTTTCGAACCACATTGCAAAAAATGTATGATATAAATAAAATAAAATATAAAAATCAATCTATTGGATTGTGGTTAGGTTACGAAGGATGATGGTTTTTTTTTTGTCTTAGTTGAAGTCGTGACTCGAGGTACTCCGTACATATCTGTCCAGATAATTTCAATTTCTGGTTTAGTTTGGAGACTAAGGGCTTTTCGTTGGAATTTTTCCACGGTCTTAATATAAATTATGTTTTATTTGTGAGCAAAATACGCCCTGTGTATATTATACCTCTGCGAGGTTTAATATTTATTCATTTTAAAAAGATTAAAATTAAACGAGAACGTCTCTGAAAGATTAAATTAGAGGCCATGTTTCAAATAATAAACCTAAACTACTGGTAATTTAAAAAATTACAAAACTAATTAACACAAGCATTAACAGATGATATTTAAATGCAACCCCCAAAACAGACGTGATGCAATAAGTTTTAAATAAATCATTCATTTATTTAAAACACAAAACAAAGTATACATCAATAAATTAAAACTTCAATTACTTAAACATCATGTTGACACAGCAAGTAAAACTAGCCTTGATTTTGACTTCACTTTATTTAATTAAACCAAGTGTAACATGATTATTAAGTAAAGTGGATTATTATTGTTTTTCATTTCCAGGTTTATAAACATAAAATAGTATGCGAATTCACAAAACTTAAAAAATCCTTTAAAGTATCAAAAAAAAATAAAATAATAATTCACCTAAACTAGAATTTTACTTAAATCCTGCTTAACAGAAAAGAAATTTTAATAAGACTGATTGAGTGAAAAGGCAGTATAGGTAATCAATCGCTAAGTAATAAACAATGGATTTAATTTTTTTTTCTTTATAATGAATATTACATTCGATGAAAATGCTCTTAATAATTCATAAATGTTGTAATCCTTCTTTTTTTATTTTTTATAATAATTAATTTGTAGTTATTCTGTGAATACACTAAGAGCACCAATTCCTCCCATGGAAATTTACGCAAATTCCTATCTCAACAAATATTGATAGAGTTAAAATACGTTCAATTGTCGCTGTTGTACAGTGCGATTTATCTCTTCTAACTAGATTTTATAAGAACACCATTATAAAACAAATCCAACAATTAAAAAACTTTAGTTGTTTAGGAGGACTCGAATCTTCCAAGATAACCTGTAAATGATATTTACAAAGTATTATGGTTTAAGAAGGATTAGTATTTCTTAATAAATGTACAATATGATTTTTTAAAATATTAGCGTGATTTATTGAGATCCATGACACATTTTTACCTTCTGAAGTCTAAATAGGACGGAAGGAAATTCATCTCATTAAGAACTTCTGCTTTTAAACATTCTTCACAAGATTAAAGTTGCAAACAAATCTTACTCTATAATCGAAGCGGGAGATGTTACGGTAAAAAAATAAATAAGAGAAAATATGAATTTAGTGATTTTCATTCTTGATTTCAGACATAATCACTTAATCTTAAACTTCTGAAAACAAATACAATAATATTTAGACAAATTGAACAAGGTTGTTTAAATGCTACAGAGAAATAAGCATTTAAAATAATTCACTAAGCCCTGGTTCATTGTTAATTGTTAATTGATCTCTAAAAACTGCTACTTTTCTTTCTTAAATTCAAATTCATAATCCTCTATATTGAATAGAGGCGTTTGTGTCATATACATCAAAACTAACATACTTCACTAGTCTTGAACAGTTGTAGCAACTGCTTAATAAGAATTTCTCCTAAAACGTTACTGATTCAGATAGATTCATAAATAGCTTTTTCTTATCATATTCAATATTCTCCAATTTCAATAAAATGATATAAAACATACTTTCAAAACTATGTTGTTGGGTTTATTTCAATTATCTATTGAATTTTAAAATAATTTGGCTTCTTTCATATGTTATTTATAATGCTTTATTTTAACATAATGCAATTGGGAAAAACCACAATTCAAAGCCTTATGTTTCAAAAATACACCCACTTACCAGTCGACGTTTCGCCTATTCAGGCATTATCAAGACACCAAAAACAAAAAGGGGTTATGTGAATAACATCTCGAAGAAAAAGGTGCAATACATCCCTTACTTTACATTACTTTCGTTCAGTTGTATGTTGAACGTCTTGGTGGTGAGGTGCTGTCTCATGTTTGGGCTGTTGACCGTTGGGATGTATTGCACCTTTTTCTTCGAGATGTTATTCACATAACCCCTTTTTGATTTTGGTGTCTTGATAATGCCTGAATAGGCGAAACGTCGACTGGTAAGTGGGTGTATTTTTGAAACATAAGGCTTTGCATTGTGGTTTTTCCCAATTGCATTATAATAAATAATAGTGTTTCTTTTTGAGTTTTTGGCTCTATTTTAGTGCTTTATTTTAACTTTTTGGATATCATCAACCTTTTGTCTAGATATTGTTATATAGATATACCTTTTTTTTCTGGAATTACAATGGGTATAATGGATCATATATATATATATATATATATATATATATATATATATATATATATATATATATATATATATATATATATATATATATATATATATATATATTAAACTTTTTGAAAAAAAAAAAAAAATGTTTCCTTATTCGAAAGATAATCGTGAGGAATGTTTTAGATGAACGTTAGGATATTTTGAATAATAATGGAATATTTTATCAAAATATATCCACTTCTCAAAAAAAAAAAATGATTATTCAGTTTGTTAAAATTCATAAATTTCCTTTATTAAAAGAGTGCTCCAATTAAATACTTTAAATTTTAAAAATTGCAATACATCCATCAATTGCTCCTTAATTAGAAAATTAGAGAAATATGATGAATGATGAAGTATTGAAAATTCTATCCGTCGTCTGTGTATTCACGAACTGTGGGCGAATAAACAGCCGCTGATTACCTTTAACAGAAAGCAACGCCGAAATCTTTTGAGTATTCCGAAGCATGAGGATATTCGGTAATGCAAATTTCGGGGACTTAAGTTGATTTACGAATCAGGCATTTCACGAGATCATCAAATTATTAAAAAAAAATCCTCAAAAAAGACTTGTCTCTTTCCTAACTGAAGTGTAAGATGGAGGGCGTAATCGATTACGCAAAATACGAGGACAGCATTTTGTGGATGTCAGCTGAAAATAGTTCAAAGAGATTAATAATCTGGTTGCTTTCGGCACATTTTCTTTGTTTTACCCCTCCTAATAAGATTAAACGAATACTGTACTAAATTAATTTTAAAAAGCTGAAATTATTTTAATACACTTTGGGTAAACACAAAAAATTTTTCTTGAAATTTTTGTCTTTCAAAATTTCTATTTCATCGAAAATTTAAAAAAAATAACGAAAACATAACAATTCCCCTGAACTAGAAACATCTATTAAAATTGGCGACTAGCGTTAAATTACACTCGTGCAAAAATCATAACCGTTTGACATACAGTAATACGATAGAGATGAATTAAAATTAAATAATTCTATGAAGACATTTAAGGTAATATTTCGTACAAAACTTATTAAATGTTTTACCATGATTTTAATCCCGAAATATTTGTTTACAAATAAAATTGTGAAAACCAATTTAACATAATACAAATATCTTAAAAGTAAACATTAATAAAGAAAAAAGAAATTTTAAATTATTATTTAATTTTGTTACAGGATGACCTAACTAAAGATCAAATGCAACGTAAGTATTTACCCTCCATTCTAAAACGTTAATAACAAAATTATAAATAATACATTTATAACACATACAATTTATTTATTTATTATTTACAATTTTTATTTATTATATACATATATTTAATTCTTATAACAAATAATACATTTCTAAATCATGAATTTTAAAATAATTTGGCTTCTTTCATATGGTATTTATAATGCTTTATTTTAACTTTTTGGATATCATCAACCTTTTTCTAGATATTGTTATATATGCAACATTAGTGTTTTTTTTTTAATTTTCGAAAAAAAATTGTCATCTGTGGCATAAATTCACACACAAAATAATCTTTGAATTCCATTAAAAAGTGTAGCCGTTATATGTGAATGAAACCTGTGGGAGAAGAAAAACAGATTGAGTTAATTTTATTTTTGGCGTATAGATTTATTGAGTTGGGATGACTAATAATACATAAAATGAATTGTATGTTCAATACAATGAAGTTATTTATATCACATAACAATGCTTTAATAATTGATTTTCACCTATTAACAAATGTAAGAGTGTATGATGTATTTTACATTTCATTCATTTGGTGTGAGATGAAAGTTCAAAACATGGAGTAAGAAAAACGAGGAATTACTTATGATTAAATTGAATTCAGGTTTGTTAATATTTTTTATTTCTTTTCATCGAATATTATGTAATATTCGTCTTCTTTTTACCATTTCTCTGAAAAGGGCTGACAGATGCCTTTCCATCAAGAAATGATTAACATAATAATGTTTCCAAGCATTATGTAAGACGATAACGTCCATTTTGAAGAACAAGGGAAAATCATCCACCAGCCCAATGGAAAAACACAGGCGTGTCAACTCAATCGACAACGAAAGTAAAAGTCGGGAATAATCGTAGAATTTTATAAGATATGTTAAAGGAAAGCCGAATTTTTAATATATATAAAGAAAAACTAATAACATTCTGGGTTAAGTTTGTTATTTTCCATTTGCCTCCCGATTCCAAATACAAATTTCAAACTCTCAGAATTTTGACAAAACGAATTGCTGAGATACATTTATATATATTCCACTACAAACTATGTGATAGTAACAGAGCAATCAACATAAAAAACTGTGAAAAAATAGATATTTTAACACTATTTTTCAAATTTTAGTTTTATTATTTACTTTAATTTAAAACAAATATAAGACTTTTACAACTTAACACGATTTTTTTAACGAGATTATTATATTTTTAGTGCTCAAGAGGGCATTTGATGCCTTTGCCCAGAACAGAGGTTACATTGAATGCAACATGGTAGGAACAATCCTGCAGATGTTAGGTCATGAGCTCTCTGATGCAAGGCTAAAGGAGATCGTCGATGAAGTAGATGCTGATGGTAAGTTCAGATAGATAAAAATAATTTTTAACAGATAAATGTAAGTTAAAACAAAAGTTAACTTATATGTTTTAATGAAATTTATATGCGTTAAAAAGATATACCAAAGTTAGTTTTCCAAATACATTTCAAAACATTGCTATTTTTCTTTATGAAAAATATCAAGAAATCTGAAATTATTACAAACCTAAGGCAGCAGATAATAGTTTTTTAAAATTCCTACTCAACATTACCTACATTCTATATTTTTAAAATACCCAAAAGGCTCACCAAGCCTATCTGAATGAAAATAAAGAACATAAAAGCTGTTTTATCTGAATGGGCTGTCTTTGCTCATGATTGTTTCCTACAACAGAATATTGTGTGCTCTAAAATCTGTTGTTTTATATGAATTTCCCATAAATGTTACTTATTTAGATAGGCTCATAAGTACCTTTATTAAAGTTATATTCAAACTTTACCGGGTCACATTTCACTTTTTCCACATAAAATTCAATATTCTCCAATTTCAATTAATATAAACCATATTTACAAAATTATGTGTGTTTAGGCTTATTTTAATCATCTACAGGAATTTAAATAATTTGGCCTGTTTTCATATGGTATTTGTATGGCTCTATTTTAACTCTTTAGATATCATCTATATTTAGAACCTTTTTCTGAAAATGCAATGAGTTTTAAGATCATACCCTCGCATATATATTTATTTTCAACTTTTCGAAAAAAAAAAAAGTTTCTGTTTTCTTCATTAAAAAGAAAGTACTTGAAACACACCGATCTAATTCTAGATAAATAATGTTCAAAGGCAAATAATTGCCAGAACAATTAATTATATGTCCGACAGACAAAAAAGAAAGAATATAAAACAAGACAAAAATACTAATGCGAGAACTTTCTCCAGGTTCTGGGCAGTTAGAATTTGAGGAGTTTGTAGCTCTTGCTGCAGGATTCCTAACAGAAGATGATCAAGATGCTGAAGCTATGCAACAAGAACTTAGAGAAGCTTTTAGGCTCTATGACAAGGAAGGTAAATTTAAGAATAATTCTTATGAGTATTTTGTTAAAATTTAAAACAACTAATGCTTATAAATGGATTAAAACCTAAACTCTTTCAAGGACTGCTTTCAAATGAAAAAAAATTCAAAACAAGATTTGTTGTTTAATATTGTTTTTTTTTAAAGTAATAATTAAATTTAAAAAATACTTATCAGCCATAAAAACTAATCGACAAGTATTAAAAACTGATCAATTTAATGTAAAAGTGATAAGCGGTGATAAATATAAATTAAATATTTTCTTCCAGGTAATGGTTACATAACCACTGATGTTTTAAGGGAAATTCTCAAAGAACTAGATGATAAAATAACATCTCAAGAATTGGACATGATGATTGCTGAAATTGATTCAGATGGTTCTGGCACAGTTGACTTTGATGGTAATAATATCTACAATAATGCAAAGAACAATTACTTTTTTCTGAATTTATAAAATTAACAAAATTTGAATCTTCTTCTGGTTTCTCTTCCTCTATTGTTCCTTTCAGCATAGGAGTGCCTAATCCCTGCATCCTAAGTATTTTGGTATTATGGGGAATTCTACACGTCCTTGAATTAAAAGCCTCTTTTCAGCACTATCTTGTTAATATCCATACACAATAATCTAGAATTCCCTTTTAAAAAATGCATCTTAACATCCTTCTCTACCTCCCTTTTCCCAATTAATGTACTGAAAAGTCTCTATCATATAGACATTATTGGTCTTTTTAATTCTATCATAAACCAATCTCCCTCCCAAATATGTACCCTTCCATTCTTGGTAATTCCTGTACCTAGATAGGTGTGATCCTTCATTTTCCACCCTGAAAAGACATTACTATCTTTATTAACTGTTTAAATCTGATGCGAGAATGATTTCATTTGCTGAGACCATCATTTGTTTCAAAAAGGCCCTCACATTCCACTTTCCTACAATTGTTCACACAGTCCATTAGAATTTTAATAATTGGTTAATAAAAAATGTTGAAAATTGTTTAAAGTTAAAGGATAAATTAAGTATAATTGTTTAAAACACTTAGTTTTATTCAACTCAAAGTAATGGCAAATTAAAATTTACTTAAGTGATGGTCAATTAAAACGATTTTAGTAAAATATATAAATAAAAATCATTAAAAATTACATAATTAAAACTGTTTAGTTCAATGAAAACATATTTCATTAATGTAATAAAAACATATTTTCCATTGGAATAGGATTTTGCTTTTACAATATTCACTTGTATGTAATTCTAAGCCTACTTTATTTAACATACACATGTATGACTGATAAAAATGTGAATTATAAAATATGTAATTTAAATATATTATGTGATAATATTAGGATAGGAAATTCCACAACTTTATTAAATTTATTATATACAAATTACTTGGTGCAAAATAATAGTTCAGGTCTAATACTTAATAGATTTTAAAGAATATGCAGATTATAATTTCTTTAATTAAGAAATAGTTACTGATTGTGTTCTTTATTTCTAGAATTTATGGAAGTAATGACTGGAGGTGATGATGAGCGGTAATCAAGATAAATATTTTTAATGAAAAATTTCCAGAAACAATAGACCATCATCCTTGTATAGCCAAAGTTTCATAATGTATAAAAATTGATATAAAAACAAATACAAACCTTATAAAACACATATTATTTTTATTAAACTTGTGAATCATATTTTTATATGAAAATAAATGTATAAGAACTATACTCTCTAAAAATGATTAATGAACTAAAACATCCCCAATCATTTATTATTTCAGGAAATCAAATAGCAATTTATGCTGAAGAAAAATGATTTCATTTGTATGTTTGTTTATTGATTTTGTTTAAAATTCACTACCTTAATTAACAAGGAAATAAAAAGAATTGTAAGAAATTTAGAATTTGATATTTATCTAAAATACTTTTATTTTCTAATTACTGCTTATTAAGACTTTTTTCATACACATAACAAGGTTTGTTGCTGTAAGTCCTAACCTATAAGCTACTAATGTTTATTTGTATGGAATGCAGATAAACCATACAAGGTAAAAAATAACACATAGATCTTCCTGAAGAAAATCCCTTATTCACCTTTATATTTATTACAGACTTATCTCAATCTTCAATTTTTTACGAATACCTTAAGAGATTGTTAAACTTTCAAACTTAACGACCACGTTTCATATTCATATAGACCAGAATATAGTTTTCAAGTTTTGTGAGTTTATTTAGATCGTTGTCTTAACTGGAACCAGCATATCAACACCAAATTAACACAGGCCTATGCACAATTAGCTCTACTTTACCCGATAATTAATAGAAAATCTAGATTAAAACCAGAAACAGCCTTATTAATTTATAAAACCATGCTTAGACCTCTACTAATGTACGGTTGTGAAGTGTGGGGTGCAGTGTCAACAACTAAGCGAAAAAATTGCAAACTTTCCAAAATAAAATCCTACGGATCAAGGAGTCAAAGGAAATGTAGCATTCAACATAGGCGAACCTATTTCATCCTCAAGACTAAAACCGAGACTCTTAAAAGATATTCTGATGATGAACTTTATTACCTTTCTCACTAATCGTTTTAACAAATTGTAATATAATCATGTTTTCTTTTAGTTTTCCGTTTTGTAGTACTATAGTTCTATTTATTATTACATTATAAGTATTTTATATGAAAAAAACTATTATATATTTAAAAATTCTCTTTTTAATAATCTGGCAATGTACACAGTTAGGGATGTCTCTTGCATGAGACGAAACCCACACTTTTACCTTTTGTTAAAGTTTAAAATTCATTATTAAAAAAAACCATGTAAGGCTATGAATAGCTGATCTGGAAATAAAGGATATAAAAAAAAATTATTTTTAGCAGAAAAGATTTGCCCTGGCCGAGATTCGAACCTGGGTCATCCGTCTCTCTGTGACAGCGCTCTTACCATTTGAGCTACCAGGGGTCACTTCACAGTCAGGACGAATCCGTTCTCTTCACCGATTTGTCCTGACTGTGAAGCAACCCCTGGTAGCTCAAATGGAAAGAGTGCTGTCACGGAGAGACGGACGACCCGGGTTCAAATCCCGGCCAGGGCAAATCTTTTCTCTTCAAAATAAAAATATTTAAAAATTAAAACAATCAACAAAAAATTAAAAAAAAAAAAGTTTTGGGAAAAAATGAGTGAGCTAATTAATGTTGAAATATTCCTTTTGAATACAGTTATCATAGACCTAAGTACTTAAATTTCTCAACATATTCAAACTGATTCCCTCGTATATGTATTTCACCAAAATCACCCGTTTCTGCTACTAACCATATACTTTTTCTTATAAAAATTTACTTTGAGTATTTCTTCATAACAGGCTTTCACTGACATAATTGTATTTAGTTTTATAGTTCCTGCTTCACTCAACAGAATGAAATTATCCACAAACCGAAGCACAGGGCCTTACTACCTAGATTCAAAAATTTTTGCAGTGCATCATCATGTTTTGAACCCGAGTGAAACTCGAACTTCTCTGAAAAAAATATTAATGTTTCAGTCATGCACATGTCTACTAGATTTACTAACTTCATTGGTATATTATGTTCGATCAACATGTTAAACAGCGTATGGTATAACAAGGTACTTTCAAGGGAGAAGCAGAGGACTGGACTTAGGTTAGCCACTCTAATGGTAAAAAAGATGTAAAAATGGTAAAAAATAACAGCTGAAAAAGGAATTAATGTAAGGCCGTTTATTTCCACCACTTATGTCATTTTATTTATTTTTAGATACATGAAGTAATAAATAATAAATAATTAGAAATTGAAATAAAAAAATCTTGAAAACACAGGGAAATGGGATGGCTGGGGGTAATAGAAAATGGTAATCAAAGTAACATCGATTGTAAGTGGATATGTGATCGCCTGGAATGTGAGACCACTGATAATGGAAGAACTCACAGTTTTTACCCTAACTCTCAAGATCTTTAGAGCCATCAGTCAATTGGAAAAAATCATAGAACTGATGAGCCAAACTCATAACTATAATTGAGAATTGTATTTGAACTCTAACAACTAAGATGTAGATTAAAAAAAAAAATTTATTTCTACACATTAAACACTTCAAGAGTGTTAACCTGAATTGCAAAACATGAATTCATTTATTGTTTTAACTTCAAGAATAAACATTTTTCAATAAAAACGATACTTCTCATAACTATTTACTTTTCGGGTTACTGTCACTTTTAAGTGAACAAATAAATTATGACATACAAACAAAGTATATCCAGTGAAAGATGAAAAACATAAAAATCAGTGAGAAACTAATTGTTTATTTACAAAAACTATAATTCAAGAATAAGGTAATAACTTGATCACAAAATATAACATAAGGAAATTAAAAAAATATATATAAACAAATTAAAAAATCAAAATACTAATAGAATTATAACAATTAAACAACTTTTAAAGTGGTGTCAGTGATTGAGTGTTTATATAAATAGATGAGTTTAATAAGAAAATTTTATTTATTTTTTTAATATTCAAAATTAAATGATACTATATAATTTGAAACGTAAGAAAAGAAGAAGAATCAATTAATTAAATAGAAAAAAAAACTATCTATCTATGCACACACACTATCTATCTATCTATATATATATATATATATATATATATAGACACACACACACACACACACATATGAAGTTTCCTCACTTCTAATGAACTGAAACTAAGTAGTTTTCTCATTGAAACCTACAAACTGATCTACTGATAAACTTTGTTAACCATAATGCACAAACAATGTTAACGGTATGTCCACTAAGAGCAAAACCACTATGGCCAATGTAATGAGCATGGATAGTGGAAATACCAATGACCATTCCTCTACTTCTACCCTCTATTGCCATTAACTCTCAATCGAGTGCTTTCCACATGACTATTATTTTATTATCATTATTTTTGGAGGCCTTCTGGCAGATGTTAATAGGGCTTTATTTCATAATAAAAGTACAAAATTACAAGTAAAAGTAGAAAGATTTAGGTTATAGAGGTTACAAGTTACTTATCTTGATTAGATAACAAAAAAATCGAATACAATTATTTTCATCTAATAACAGTAATAATAACCTCTAAAAATGTGCATTTACATTTGTATTTGTACTTTGTAATGAAATAGGGCTCCAAGGGTCAATATTTAAAATAAATATTAAATTTTTTTTAAACTTAACATAAACATGATAAAAAAGAAAAAAACAGTATCACATAAAATAACAATTTCTGTTATATATAAACTTTCTAGGAACAAAAAAAATCATTAACTGAAAAAACTCGCTATTCCTTTTCAATGATTAAAAAATAAGGGGTAAAGCTACTGAGCATGTTAAAATTATCGACAGATTCCTGGCCACTGTCATTGAAATTTTGCTATGTTAACAAACATAGTCAACTCAACTTTGTGTAGGCGATGTTTATAAACCATGATATAATTTACATCAAATCAAGAAGAGAAAACATAATAAGTCAAAAGTCAAAGCCAGTTTAGAGGAAGGAAAGCCTCAATAGTCAAGCACTTGAAGCATAGGCTGTAACCCTTATGTCTATTTACAAATATCATAGTCTTATTATGGTCTGTTCTTAATCTTGAAATGACTGAGGGTTTTGGTTAAGGTTTGAAAGCGAGATAAATTTGTTTTTTACTTATTTCTGAAAACTTCCAACAATATATGTCATATCTGATTAAAGAGATAAAAATTGTCGTTTACTTTGTTCTATTTTTTTGCATATTTAATTAAAAAATAATTTTAATAAATTTACTTAAACTGAATGGTACAATTTCATGAACACTTAAATATTCTTCTCCCTACTTAGTGTCTTTTTCATGGAAGGGCCTTTACTCAACTCATGTATACAAATAAATTAAATACATTTAAATTATTAATGAAAAACATTCATCGTGTTTGGCTCTGCATCTCATAAATCATTATCAGCTGGCCAGTAATAACTCATAACACATCACACAAATAAATCGCTAAAGAAAGAGATGGATATTTGGGGATGAAAAAATATAGAATTTAGTAAGGGTCAAAGCCTTCAAGGAGTCAGAAAGAAAGGGTCCGAACCCAATCTTTTAAATCTTTAGCTTATATTCTTGCTTCAATTTATCTAACGAATCGACTCAAGAGAGGGATAATCATATTAAACTTTAATTAAAGGGGTAAGAATTTTAAGGTATTCATAACTACATGTCAAACATATTAAAAACATTAGGAAAAAAATTAGATATAATATATTTTATTTAAATATGCATTACTAAATTAAAAATATTTTTACAATCATCCTCCTGAAATACACACACAAACAATTGCATATTTAAATCTACCGAAGGCAAATAAAGTAGTAGTCCTTTTTCAGAAGATTTAAATTTTAATTATCAAATAATGGGAATGTAAAACAAGGAGTCTATCTATTCGGTCATAAGATAATCTAAAATTTCCGAAACATGATTTAATATTTAGACAGCAACCAAAATAAGTAGTATACGCAACATGAGCAACAGAATTCAAAGGATAATTCTAATCAAAGATGTAACATGATAAAATTAGTTGCAAAATAAAAATAAGCAGAAAATGCAACTGAAATATCAATCATCAATATGAAATATCATAAAGTTAATTAAACAAGTAATTATGAGAACAATTTTATTGAACAAAAAGAGAATAAATTTCAAACCCATAGATGGCCAAACAACCCACCGCGTTGACTGATATCGAAAGGCATTAAACCCATAAAACTAGGAGGGCGCAATATTAATTACTAACAACAGGTATAATATAATAAACAAACAGATTTACTGGGTTAAATGAGAAATATTATAACAAATATTAGCATAAATAATGAAAAGTACAAACTGAAAGGAATAATGACAACTCTATGATAACAAACATAACACACAATTCTTAACTATTAGACTGTACACCATAATGCCATTCAAACCAGGTGCTCATTGAAATGTTCAATACTTACCAAATGCAATACGGTGTTCACAACTTCTCTGTTTGTCACTTGTCCAACTTCAACCAGTCCGATAAGAACAGCAAACTTCAAGTTATCATTCATGTCCATTCGCACCACATCTTCGGGTTTCTTTATATCACTCGCTATTTCTGACGGCATTGTTCCTGCCATGGTTTTAGCAGTTCGAAATTCGGCAAGACAAAAATCGGTTATCACATAATATGGAATGATATGTAGCCGGGAAAACGAAACTGAAACCGTCCTCACCTCCCTGGTGCCATGTTGGAAACTGAAGTACTTTTGTTAAGACAACTTCATTATCATCAACTGCTAAAGGAGAGTGAATCCAATACACTTTTTCATCTTAATTTCTTTCGAATATATTAAAAAACATTATACAACATTATTTTTTATAAATAAATAAGAAATAAAAATACAACTGCATTTATTTAATCCCAATTTATTAATATTCATCCATTTTAATATATTCAACCAAAACATTGATTGTTATGAAATTACATAAATATAATCGTAGTCTATCATGTTTCATAACTTTTAACTTTTGATATTTCTTTAAAAGCTATTCCAAAAGCATAAAACACAGGTGATGATGGGGGGGGGCATGTCTGTTTATATTTCCTATCTTAACTTGTCTTTATATACTTTCAATCGTAACTAGAAATGTGACATGCATGTTATGAATTTATTTTAAAAAATATAAACCAGATAGTGGGTAAGTTATATTAATAAAAAGGTGTTTTTGGATTACTACACTATTTATTAAACAATTCACAATCTGACGCCACTAAATACAAATACTAATTAACTAAACTAATCAACAGCTGTTTACATCATTAAGGTTTATTAGTCAACTGTAATCGATATATAAAATTGATTATAACATTGATTTTATTTTAAATTAAATAATATATAAATATTTGCGGTCTCTTACATCACTCCCCTCTCAGTAACTTGATATCCAGTTACGATAGGTTTAAACACAAATGTTTGTTCAAAGTTAACACTAAACAAAAAAAAGTAACTTCTACAACAAAAAGAACTTATCCATCAAAGCCAAAGTCTGACACTTTAACACCGTGATCAAACCCGTGATACTCTATGGGACGGAGACCTCCTGTCACCCTAGCGTTGAAAAGCTTCTGAAAGTAGAAAGAAAAATCCTTAGGAAAATCTACGGGCCCAAAAAGACACCCGAAGGATACAGGCTAAAGTCCAACAAATAAATATACAGTAACAACAAAAGCCTGGAGATAGACAACAGGGTAATTAGACTTAAATTCTATAGACAGATGATGAGGATGAGCCCTGAAAGGTTAAACCGGGAAATCTTCCGGCGATTCCACCAGCGCAAGAACACGACGGGTTTTTTTAAGCAGATGAGAGTCGACATGGATTCAGTAGGACTGAAGGACTTAGACTGTCAGGATAGAGAAACCTATAGAAAGTCACTGAACGATTTAAAGGTCTTCGTGGACAAAGAACGCCCAAAAAGGGGTTGTGCGTGGTAAGAGGATATCAGACACGCAGAGCTCATAAGAAAGAGGATAGAGAAAGAGGAAGTTGAGGAGGAAAACCTAAACATCATATTCGCATGGTCTTTAAGGCCTTTTCGCGCTAAAAAAAAAAACAATCTGGTCATTCGAATCTGGCTACCTCGTTGAGGATATGTTGGTACTGGTGCGTCAACTGGAAGCGCAGTGTCGGCTGTAGTCAGGTATGTGTCAGAATTCCTTGCCATTAATCCAAAGAGTGAAAAATTTTGGGTTACGCTGCATCATTTAAAAAGCTCCTTCGTAAGGTGGTTCTAGAGGTTTCTTTGTTCGATCCACACGGACAAACACATGCGACGATGTTACAAGATCCTTGTGGATGTAAATTTTGTGTAATGTCTTATGGTGAATATTCAGGGGTCTAAGGGGATTTATTTTTCGCATAAGATTCTTGGAAAAAATCTCCAAGTAATCTAATAGATTTACCATATGCCATTTGAGCAATAGAGTGTTTTGCATCTTCGCGGATTGCAGAGCGGAGTTCCAAGTGTATCATTGGCAGCGTTGAGGTCCAATTCATTGAATTGTGAGCTTAAATTGCCGTCTCTAGGGTCCTATGTAATCGCTCTACATTGCCATTCGCTTGTGGGTGGTATGTTGAACCTTGATTCCACAAATTGCAGCAAGACCACAGAGTAAATCCAATTCAAGTTGTGTCCCTTGATCCGTAATATTTCGGGTCGGAACGCAAATCGTGCGATCCAGTTTTGAATTAATACCTTACGTATTGTCCCAGCATTGATATTGCTTACTGTTATTCAAGAGGTGTATCGATCAATAATAGTGATACAGCAGGAATACCATTCCGAAGGAGGTTCCTGTGGTATTGTCCAACTATATCAATATACAAATATCAAATCTCTCATCTGACTCAGTTTACCCTACTGATTTCAAGCTTGGTATGTTTATTGATCTTGTTTCTTTGACAGGCGATACAAACACGGGTCCATTTTCTAACATCATTCTTAATATTAGGCCAAATAAATCGAACTGCTACCTGTTTGATTATTGATTTAATACCAAGATGAGCAAGGTCATGGATTTGATGAAAAGCAGACATTCTATAACCTTTTGGAAGAAATGGTCGAATGTTTTCAGTCGATACATCACACCAGAGAAATTTACCGGAAGACAATAGACGCTTTTTGAAATCGAGAAGGGAATCTTCATCCTACATTAACTTTTTGAGGTCCATATCTCAGTTCATTGAGCACTTGCAATTAAATTGTAAATCTGTACTTCTATTCGCGATAGCGTATCATACACGATATTATCCTGTCCATTAATGGAATGGATTCTGGACTGAACTGCGATACGTACAATAGACAGTAGAATAGTTGTTGCCTGGAGATGTTTTATCATTTTTTTGCTTGAACGGTTTATGATCTGTCAATATTGTAAAGTCTCGTCTCACAGCAAGTATTTGAAATGTTCCAATGCAAGATAAACAACAGTAGCATACGAAATTATTGCATTAACTTATCCAGTACCAGAATAAGTTCTATTTTAAGTTATGGATCGGTCACAGTAAAGGGCACTGGAACAGGTGTCTCCTGTCGCAACCAATGCTTATCACATGGAAAAAATATAAACAATTTTATGGAAAAGTCTTGGTAATGAGTAAAGCAGTTGATGCACTGATTTAAAGAAAACAATTGTTTTTCAGTTAGAGTCTTAGCTGCATCAAGGTCCCATAAGATGGCTTGTGACTTGATTATACATTGTCGTGCAAGGTTACTAAATTTTTGAGCATCCATAGAATCCGCTAACAATGGGCATCTGGACTTTTCTATTTCCATAGGAATGAGAAAGACGACAGACTGGCAAAGGTTGTATATTGAAGCAGCCCTAAGATAATAAATGCAACGCAGTTTCGTATTGTGAAATAAAGCTATTGCATATTCAAGGATAACAGCCGCAGTCGGAAAAATATGAGAACCGATTAACCAAAAGCTATCCCCGACCACCTGTCCCGAGGGACAGCAGTGGCCATCTTTATTAGCTATGATTACTTGCAGACCTAGTTACATAAGGTTGGCTTTGTTGACTCCTCTGCCCCGTTAGCTTCCAGGAGAGTGAGACTTCAGATCACCTCTTTCGTAGTGTAGCTCTGCAGGACACCGGAGAAGACACTTGTACAGTAGTTATTTGGAGAGGACTTGAATGATGTCCGATTGAACTATAAGGTTCTACCAATTTTTAGATCTAACATTAATCCAAATGTCTCATTTGGTGACATACAGTTTTTCTATAGGTTTACACCAATTAGTTTTCCTTACTTAAAAGTGGGAATGTGGTCGATTCAATGTAACAAAAATGGCTACAGAAACTTCTAATCTATATAATTAAATCCAGCTTCATTTCATTTCAGTCAATTTCAACTGTACCTTAAAGACATTTATAATATTCTCAATTTATACTCCTAGTGTCAAGGAAAAATTCTAAATGCGCTTGTTGTTCTTTTAGTTCCTTTTACCTTCCTATAAGAATATTTATATCTCTTATTCTTATCACTAAGTCGGGTTACCTTTAGTTTTCATTCACTAACGAAGTGCTAAATTTATTTACAAACTGTCGGCTTTAAGAGGTTTATTTTTGGTTAATTGTTAATTTAATTAACATGTAAATAATTGTAGGGGGTTTACATATCAATTAATGCAGAGATCAGTAAATATTTTTTTAAAAAGTGAGCTAATTATTGTTTTATTTTATTCTTTATCCTGTACTCGATTTTATAAAAAAATACATGACATTTTAGACTTGTATATCTAGAGAAGATTTTTCACTGATTTTGCAAATTTTGAAAAAATAAGTGTTAATTAGATTTGATTTTTGTTATTATAGTGAATATAATTTCTTGATAAAACTGTTTGAGAGGAAAACATGACTCTCATTACTGAATGTATGGTTCTATAGTTGATAATATATTTGTTACCATTGGTATTTAATCTTTCAATGTTGTATTTTGGAACTTAAGATAAGATTGACAAAATTTGTGTAACATTTTTGCTATAATACTGTTGTGTTTTTATTTATTTTAATAAATAGTTGCATTTTTTTTCAGTTATATTAGTTTCATTGACATGTCCACAAAGTTAAAATTCAAATCATTTTTGAAAAAAGTAATTACCCCGGTTGAATGGCTTGTGGTGTTCAAGCTGCATAAAACCTTTTATGTGATAACATAATTTCAGAAGTTATCTCAATATAATTTCTCTTGATTCTAAACTCATCTTCATTATAAATATTATATTTAGCACAGTTTTAATGAATTTGTATTTTTCTTATTGGATGGCATTTGTTTTTAGATGCCACACCCCAAGACCAAATACTTTATTTTTATTTATTTATCCCCTGTTAAATTTAATACACTTTCTATATTTTTAATCATCAAAAGTATTATTTCTCATCCCAGTGCACATCCATACTCACAAATATATAGGATTTCTACTTGACTGAGATGATGATTAATATTAAGGTTAAACTTAGTTTACGTTAAAGCGTTCAGTTTAAGGTGGTATTTGTTAAAATTAGAAGCCAGGTTTTATACAAAATAAATATTCCTGGATAAATAATAAATAATAAACTATATTGTTAAACACTGCTGTATTAAATTATAGTATAGAATCTTCCCCCTTCTAGAGAAATTAAAATATTTAGGGAAAATATAAATAATAAAAATTTTATAAGTAGGATATTCTATAAAGTAAAGAGGTTTCTGATTCTTAGAGCTTCTTTTTATTCACTTATAAGTCTAAATTATGTGGGAGAAAGAGTCTAGCCATCATCTCTCATTTGGCTCTTCCAGTTCATTTATGATTAAGCTTGAATGTGTCATTTATTAAACCAGTTTTTTTAAATTATTATGCCATAGCATACTTCTTTACTGCAATGTGAACGTGACTAAGCTGTAATGATTTTTTTCTTGAATAATTGATTAGAATTATTATTATTATGCTGGCAATACAACCCGGAAGTGAGTCCTGGCCTCCTCCAACACCAATTGACATGCTCTTCTATAGCAGGCTCTTGTTATCTTGCTGTTCACTCCCGCCCTCTTGGTATCACCCTCTGTGCAATCCATCCATCTTAGTCTTGGCCTACCAATCGCTTGACATCCCTGCAACTGTTTTGTCATCAGCATCCTTGAAGTAGCATTTTCCATTCTGGTGACGAGTTTCCATTTTCTACTAAAGACGATTTATTTTTATCACTTTTTGAGTAGGTAATAAATTTCTTTGTTTGTATTCCATGGCCATTCCCCTCTATTAGTAACGGGGCCAAAGATTTGTCGGAGTACTTTTCTTTCAAATGTTTAAAGCTTGTTTCTTCTGACTTTTGGTAATTCTAATTTCAGAACTGTAGGTTAGCACAGGATGATAAGGGTCTTATAAAGAATTAATATAGTTTGCCTAAAGATTAATTTATTTGGAATGATACTTCTCATTGCTAAGTTGCATTTTTTTTGCAGCCTTTAGTCAGTTTTTAATTTCTGCCCCTGCACTATTGTCATATGTTACCTGCGATCTAAGGTAATTAAATTCGAACACTTGTTCAAAGTTATATGTTCTCATTGAAACTTTTGCCTCAGGGTGTCTCTTCAGAGACTATATCTTTTATACCTAAGCCTAAAAATTTAGCTGCAGTTTCCTGGATTGATTGTTGCAAGCCATCAATAGAGCGACCTGTAATGTCAACATCATCCACAGAAGCGAGGAGCTGTAATAAATGATCAAATATAGTACCATTGGTTGGATACCAGGGTCTTTTGCCGCCTTTTCCTGAAGAGGTTAAAGAGCATATGTGCGAGAGCGTCTCCTTGTCTGACCACTTTTTCTAAAGGGAACCTTCCTGACAAATTTCCCCAGATTTGTACCATACATTCCACACCTGTCAGTACCATACATTTCCAGTCGTATCAGTTTTGTGGTTATTTAAAATTCATTCATAGGCATATACGACTGATCCCTATGAATCGAATCTTATGCCGATTGAAAATTTTGTATGTGTATACTCCGGAAATCATTTCATCTAGAAATGAACGTTTGAACAACTTTGAAATGTCAGTTGAAACTTTTATTTCTTGATAAAATTATAATCAAAATCTTCTCATTACCCATAATTACATTTTTTTTCCATACTAAAGCTTAAAATAACTTGTATTCTTGGAAAGTATTTTAAATGAAAGAAATAAACAGTTAAAACTATTAGCTTAATTCGAAGCGACAACCTGTGGAACAGAAACTTATTTTTTACTAAACTTTCAATCAAATTCTTGATGTTGAATTTAATTATTTTTTATCCTTTACAAGTATGTGAACTGTTGAATAGAAATTAATTCACTTTATAAATTTGTGAATATAGAATAGAATAGATAAATAATTTTATTCTGGGACCAGGTCCCCTTAGAATAACAGAGATGAAAAAAATTAAATAAATATATATCTATACATATTTTAATTTAAACTTTTAAAATAATTTTCAGAATGGCTACTGACAAAGTTACACTAACTGATGCTCTTTCCAATGTTGATGTTCTTGATGAACTTACATTACCTGATGAACAACCTTGCATTGAAGCACAGCCATGTTCAATTGTATACCAAGCCAACTTCGACACAAATTTTGAAGATAGAAATGGTTTTGTTACTGGCATAGCTAAATATATTGAGGAAGCAACTGTACATGCTAGTTTGGTGAGATCTGTATAAAATGCTTGTAGTAGCTAATATGTTATAAGTTCATTCATTTGATGTTCGAGCCATCTGGTTATCCATTTTTAAATTGAAATGATTATAGTGTCACCCAAAAACAGAATTAAAATTGGGGCCATTTGATCTTTTTTATCGATAAATAAATTAACATATAAAACAAAATATTAGTACACCAACCATTGTGAAATATTTATCCATAGGTAAAGACAATGAACAATTAATACAACGAAATAATAATTTACAGGACAGACCATTGTGATAAAGATGTTTTGATAGATAAAATGAATAACATACACATATGTTTGTGTAAAATGAAATTAATGTTGACAATACATCTATTACCAATATATTAAAATAATTACTGTTTACAAGAATATGATGAAGAGTACTTGTTTACAAATAGGCATTGAATGAATGTACAGTCAATAGTATTTAGGAAAAAATGTGGGATGGTTTAGAAAATCCCTACGAAACACATTTGATTAATATATATATATACTTGCATGGAAGTATTGTTCTTCACATACATAAAGCCATTATTTTCTTAACTGCTAAGATAATAAATAAAAGTTTAAAAAAAAAAGAAAGAAAGAATTTTCATGTAAATTTATTCAGCTGCTATTATATGTATGTATATGTATATAAAGAACTAAATATCTCTAAATAATAATAAATTCGGGTTTTTTGATTCTCTTCTATTATATTTGATTATGTAGATTTTATTCTATTTTAAAGTGCAATAGAACTGCTTTAAATCTTCTTATTACTGCAATGTAATGGAATAGTTGAAATCGTTGTTGTCATTTGTAAAACGGGACAAGATCAGCATCGCTAGCTAATGTTTAAATAATTTTGGTTTGGATCCCTAGTGTATGTATTATAAATATAAGAAATGATGAGGAAATGGTTGACTGGATGTATCTTGAGAAATATTGAAAATAGTCTGGGGGTGCAGTCCTTAAATTTTACATAAATAAGTACAATCTATTTTATTTGAGCCAATGTTTCGGCCTAATTTTTAGGCCCTCGTCAGGGCTGAGAATAAACCAAACAGAATAACAATATCCACAGTGTAGTGCCAAAGAAAATATAGCACTTTGTATTGACAGAAATGATAGGAATGAAGAGAATGAAATGCAATACAACAAAGTTTGAAGTACAATTAATTGATTTGATGAGAAATGAAAAAAATAACAAGAGTGAAATGAAATCTTCGAAAATAATAAAGCATAGTAAAATTACATGCGAAATGATTTTATAACAATATATATGAATGGCATGTTATTGGTGAAAGACAAAATGAGTTTGGATTGGTTACTAATAAAATGAATATGTAGATTATTATTATTATCACTGGCTCTACAACCCAGCACGGGTCCTGGCCGCATCAAGGCGTCGCCTCCACTCTTCTCTGTCCTGGGCCAAGGTCTTCCAAGCTCTGGATCCAATGATGCTGCCTGCATCACTCTCGACTTCATCTGACCATCTAAGTCGTGGACGCCCACGTTTTCTTTTTCCATCAACGAATCCAAACAGAAGTCTTTTTAAGATAGCGTTGTCCTCCATTCTGGCCACATGTCCAGCCCATCTCAATCTAGCTATTCTTATGTGCTTCACCACGTCAGGCTCCTGATACAAAAGATACAGCTCTGCATTTTGTCTGAGTCTAAATTGATCGCCAACTCTTACAGCTCCAAACATTCTTCTTAATATTTTTCTTTCGAAGAGCAGCAAACTGTTGGCATCTGCCCTGGACAGAGGCCAGGTTTCCGATCCATAAGTCAAAACAGGCCTGATGATTGTTTTGTACAGCATGACCTTGGCTCTTCTTGATATCAGACGACTTCGTAAAATTTTCGCCATCCCAAAATAACATCTATTAGCGGCCAATATTCTTCTTTGAACTTCTGGGCTGGTTGAGCCATCTGCTTTGACCAAAGAACCGAGGTAGACAAAACTGTCGACACTTTCAAATGTGTAGGAACCAAACGTGATGGTGGGATCCGATTGTCTTGAAGGGTTAGCCACCATATACTTAGTCTTTACTTGGTTTACCTGAAGACCTATACGCCGTCCAGCATTCTCCAATGCAAGAAAAGCCTGTTGTAGATCCCTTGGTGTTCTTCCCACTATGTCTATGTCATCTGCATAGGCCAGTATTTGGATGGACTTAGTCAGAATCGTACCAGTGACTTGTAATCCTGCGTCTCTTATGACCTTTTCTAGAGCAAAATTAAATAACAGGCACGAGAGTCCATCCCCTTGTCTCAGACCCCTAGTTGTCTTGAATTCTTCAGACAAGTCATTCTGGATCTTGACCTGGCTTCTCGACTCGCTCATCAGCAATTCCACGAGGCTTATCAATTGTCTGGGGACATTCATTTCTTCCATACTTTGAAACAGTTTTCCCCTGATGATACAGTCATAGGCATTGCTGAAATCCACGAAAAGGTGGTGGGTTGTTATGTTGTACTCTCTAGTCCTTTCCATAAGAGTTCTCAGGGAGAATATTTGATCAATACAAGATCTACCATTAATAAATCCGCACTGGTACATTCCAATCTCTCTCTGGGCATGGGGAAGTAGTCTTTGGAATGCCACATTCGAAAGTACTTTGTAGGCAGAGCTCAGGAGTGTTATACCACGGTAGTTATCACAAAGCATCTGGTCTCCTTTCTTGTGAAGAGGGAGGATAAGGCCAATGCACCAGTCATGCGGGAGAGTTTTGCTTATCCATACACTGTGTAGCAGATCTCGAATTACCTTTATCATTTCATTTCCACCAGCCTTCAGAAGTTCAGCTGGTATGCCATCACATCCGGGTGCTCGATTATTTCTAAGCTTCTGGATTGCAGCCTCAATTTCCTCATCATCTGGCGGGTCAAGAAGCTCACACTCTTTGTAATTTTGGATAGTGTCAGAGCCATAACTATCTTCTAGGGCAGGGTTCCGAACACTCCCCAGCAGACTACCGAAATGGTCGGACCATCTTTCCAGGATCCCTTCTTTATCTGTGATCAATTGACCGTCCTTACCTCTACAAGTATTGGATCTTGGATTAAATCCCTGGGCATTGATTGTCTTGTAGAAAGCTCTAGTATTAGCTTGTCTACTCAAGACCTCAATCTCTCTTATTCTTTCTTCTTCTTTCTCCCTCTTTTTTCTCCTATGCAGGTGTTTCTCCTCCAATCTTAACACTCTGTAATCAGAAACAGCCTGGCGAGTCCTATGCACATTTATCATCTTCCTATAGGCCTTGTTTTTCCTGTCTGTAGCCTCTTGACATTCTTGATCAAACCATGTAGACCTCTGAGGCGGCCCCTCTATGCCCAGTACTTCTTCAGCAATTTGTTTAATAGCATCCCTACACTGGCACCATATTTTATCAGCACCATTCTCCTCAGACCCACGTTCCAAAGCTACATCCAACCTTTGGGCAAACTGGAGTTTGTACTCTGGCTCCTGCAGCTTTCGAGTATTTATTCTCCTTGAGCGGGTACCTCTAGTCTTATGTACGTTGCTAATTTTGGCATGGATACGTGCTACTACCAGGTAATGATCGCTATCTAAATTTGCTCCTCTGTATGTTCTAACCGCCATAAGTATAGAACGCTGTCTTCTGCTGATAAGAACATGGTCAATCTGGTTCCTGAAGTTATTGTCTGGAGAAACCCATGTTGCCTTGTAGATATCTTTCCTATCAAACATGGTACTCCCAACAACCATATTATGTGATGCTGCAAAATTGACCAAAATATGTAGATAAAATAGGATTATATTCTATATCAACACTTTAATGGCCACTCACACATGTGTGAACTACTCTTAGCGTCCCCTCACACAAAAACAAGTTAGGATTTTTTTTTCTTCTTTGATTTTAGATAATTATTGTTGTTTTTTGTTCTTAATTAATTTTTTTAAAATTAACTCTGCTTTTTGGGTCAAAACAGGTGAGATACGGGACAAAAAAAATAAAAAATATAATGGACTTATCAAATTTCAAAAAACTAAAAAACGGACAAATAAACTTTCTTTTTATTTAGTAAATTATACTATAATTAACTCGTTTCATGTATTAGAACATCTGAATATTGATTGTATTCCGAAATAAAAATGTATATACAAAGGGATTATTGTGTTTGTTCTGCGAATAGAATTAGAAAACCTACATATTTTATGAGTAAGATTTGACAAATACCAATAGGTAAATGTGTTGTACAGGTTGTAAATATGTTATTTAAAGTGTTTATTTGCACACATTGAATTATTGCATTATTGAACACAAGTTTTTAAAATTAATTCTTCTATAATACTGCCGGCCCCTGTCAACATTTAACTCCGTAGACTTGTTCACTTGTATAAAATAAGCTTTGTTCTTTGTTTTTGCATTGAACTTTGCTTGTATGAAAGCAATTTCAAGATACAATAAAAAAATTGATATAACTAATTTAGAATATCAAGATTTGTTGCTAAGCATAAATAAGATATTACATATCTTTCTTATTCTAACCATTGTAAAATGGCATTACTAAATGATTTATTTTGTTAAGAAACATAAATAAGTCATAATTTTTTTAATTTCATTTGCTTTTTTTTAATATAGCTAATAAAAATGTCATACAATTTATTGCATTCATTAATTTCTTCAGAATGAACTGTTGGAAGAAGGCCAGGAACATGCTGTCATGTTATATACTTGGAGATGTTGCTCACGGGCTATACCACAGCCCAAATCAAATGAACAACCAAATCGTGTTGAAATATATGAAAAGACTGTGGAAGTTTTAGCTCCTGAAGTTAATAAACTTCTAAATTTTATGTATTTCCAGGTAAATAAATAATCATAGTTTATGTTATGCTTTTATCATAAAGAATTGTTTGCAATAGTTATATTTTATCAACTTATATTAATTTTGTCACAGTTTATTTATTACAGATTAACATATCTATTTTTTTCAGCGTAAAGCTATAGAGAGGTTTTCTGCAGAGGTTAAACGGTTATGCCATACAGAAAAAAGAAAAGATTTTGTGTCAGAGGCATATCTATTGACTTTAGGAAAATTCATCAATATGTTTGCTGTTCTTGATGAATTAAAAAATATGAAATCCAGTGTCAAAAATGATTATTCTACTTATAGAAGGTTTGTTTGATTATATTTTGTTATTTTAATTACTGTGATATTTAAAAATATGTATCACAATAATTATTTTACTTTCACCCATCTGCATAAACCTATATTTGGTAAATAGTTTATTCTTATGAATTGATTGTTTTTATTTAATTTAAATAAATTTAGTTTAATGGTGAATGGCATAATTTCACAGAGCTGCTCAGTTCTTGAAGGTTTTGGCTGATTCTCATACATTACAAGAGTCACAAAATCTATCCATGTTTCTTGCAACACAAAATAAAATACGTGATACTGTAAAGGAAAATCTGGAAAAAATTGTTGGATATGAAGATCTTCTTTCTGATGTAGTTAATTTAGCAGTTCATATGTTTGATACACGAATGTATTTAACTCCTAATGAAAAACATATGCTTGTGAAGGTAATTTGTGGAAAGTACATCTTGTCATCTATTTCAGCCTTGTTTGTTTTTTTACTTATATTTTCATTTTATTTAGGTAATGGGCTTTGGTCTTTTTCTAATGGACAATGAAGCATGCAACATTAATAAACTTGATCAAAAAAAGAAGTTGAATTTGGGAAAAATAGATAGAATATTCAAGGTAAGCCTATGAACACTTATCTAATCAATTATATGATTGAATTTACATCAGCTTGGGAACCTATTGATTTGCTTATTTTATTTATCTTTTAGAATCTTGAAGTTGTTCCTCTTTTCGGTGATATGCAAATAGCACCTTTCAATTACATTAAACGAAGTGCTCATTTTGATGCTAGCAAATGGCCTCTTTCTAGTTCTCCAGCTATTAGCCCTCAAGCAGAACTGATGATACATTTACCTCAAATTCGAGAGGATCATGGAAAATATATAAGCGAACTAGCAAGATATAGTAATGAGGTACTTAGTTTGTATTTTAAATAGTTTTGATTCATGATAATTTTATTGTTATAATTACTTTAACCCCTTATTGCACGCTTTTTTTAAAAAAAAAAAAACGCCAAAAAATAAACAATTTTTTTAATTTAATTTAAATTTTCGAATATATTCGAGTGCGAAAATTACAGCAGCATAAAATACGGCACAGCTCGAATTATCTCAAGTGTGCACAGTTTGGACCGTTTCGTGGGCTCAAATTAACTTGAGCCTGTACCTCAAGGGGTTAAGTTACTTCTGAATTTGAGCCTTAAAAGTGTTCGAGAGAGAATCCTAGAATGTCAGTTCTGGAGCGTTGTGAAATAACATTGAGGTCAATAAATGTTTATTTTGTGGTGATCTCACAATTTAGTTTTGTACAGTATGGCAATCTCTTGGTTGCTGTCAGAGTTGGATGAGGCTAAAAGGCTGACTTGCCACATTATCTTCCAACTTCTGTACCAGTACTTTCTCTTCTTTTTTCATACTCTCCCAGTGTGACTAAATGTGATTTTCAGACATCTCTATTTTCAGTTGATTTTTTTATTGGTTTAAGTATTTTTCTGCTATGTGTTGCTAAATTTTCTTTTTGGTCATTGAATGATATAACATCCTTGGGTTTGTTTCCAGTTAAGTCATTCATATTTTTTACAGTTTCTTGTTTCTCACAACCATCTCCCATCTCCACAGTGTTTTCTTATTACTTTCCTTGACCAAGCACCCCTTCATTGATTTTCTGATCTTGTCATCTCAAACCCGATTCCTTGTTGGATATCTAATAACTCTCGTCATATAAATTAACCTTTCTGGCACTTAGGAGACATTATGATTTAGCTCTCAGCACTGTAGAAATAAAGGGGAAAAAAGAGCAACTAAATACTAAAAATTGGTTAGTTCTAGTGTTTTGGTGATTCATGCCATCGCTATAAATCTTAATTTATGATCATGGCAGATGACTAGAAAATCTAGTTGTTATTCAAGAAAACCCCAGAAATTTTGTTCTTTGAGAATTTGTTATTTGATCTATTAATTACTCCCATCTGTTCTCATAATTTTATCTGTCATTCTGTAATGAGCTACTTCAGCACAATTGTGGTTTCCAAAATGAGAGCTATGTCATTAGCATAGAGCAGATTCTGATTAACGACTGGGAGAAGATTTTTCTTTGTTCTGCGGGCTGAAACCATTAGTTCAGGATGTTCCGTTTCTAGAATTTCTGTTTGTTTTTAAACAACATCCTCTTTTAAGCTTTCAATATTGTGCATTTATTTGCATCATTTTCCTCTTAATATTTTGATTTTATTTCAAAACAACTTAATATTTTCTTTCTTGTCACATAAAACACACCTCTATAAAATATTATTATATTATTGAACAACTACTACCTAGTTAGATTCTTCTTCTTTCTCCATGTATTTAATTATTTATCCTTTGAATTAGGTTACTACGACTTACAAAGAATCACGCACAGATGCAGAAAATAAAGAAACTGCTGATTTAGCATTGAGAGGCTTACAATTACTTTCTGAATGGACTAGTGTTGTCACTGAATTATATTCTTGGAAATTATTACACCCTACTGACCATCATCAAAACAAAGAATGCCCACCTGAGGCAGAAGAATATGAAAGAGTAAGATTTACTGTACTATTTCAGCTGTTATAGACGTATTTATGTTTTAGATTTGATAATTTATATTGTTTATAAATAATATATTTATAAGATATTCGGGGGTTCGGGCGGTAATTTGTGGACAGAAGTTTGTAGTATTCAATTTATGCCAGTGATTGATATATACATGTGAATAAATAATAAACAATTGATTATTGCATTTTATTTATTAATGGTTTGGAAATTTTAATTTCGTTACGATAAAATCAATACTGATTTCTGTTAGGCTACGCGTTACAATTACACTGCTGAAGAAAAATTTGCTCTTATTGAAGTTATTGCCATGGTCAAAGGGTTACAAGTATTAATGGCTCGTATGGAAACTGTATTTACTGATGCCATTAGGCGTAACATATATGCTGAGCTTCAAGATTTTGTTCAAATTGGTTTAAGGGAGCCACTCAGAAAAGCCATTAAAAATAAAAGGGAACTAATCAGAAGGTATGCTTTTATTTATTTCTATTACATTGATTTTATAAAACTCACTAATTTTATTACACCCAATGTTTCTACTGCTTAAGTGTACATAGGCGTGTCCTAAGTAGACCTTGCAATAGATCATGTAATTTTGATTTTTTTTTTTGTTTAATATCAATATAAATATAACAGATAAATGAGCAAGAGGAGTAGATCTTTTTTTCCAGTGTTATTATCTTTACTCACCATTTTCTATGTCATTAATTATATATTTCAACCATTATTTATATTTTCATATTAATGACTGTAAAATTTAGCAATGATTTTAGTTTTGACTTAACAAGCTTATTATAAATAAAGTTTTTAATTTTATAGAATATTTCCATTAATCATGCCAGTTTTGTTAGTTACTTTTAATAAAACTTACCCGTGTATCAATGAACTGTATTTTTTAGTTTCATCAAATATAAAAGCATTAAATAAACAATAAACAATGGATTAACGATTTCCCTGGTTTTTTTTTTAGTATTATAGTTTCAGTCAGAGAAACATGTGCAGATTGGCAAAGAGGTGTAGAACCTCAAGCAGATCCAGCTCTTAAAGGTAAAAAGGACACTGATACTGGATTTGGTATTCCCAAGGTTCCTCGTAGAAATGTTGGTAAGTAATAATTTTGTCAACAATATTTTACTCAATACAAATTTAAAAAAATTGTCTGTACAACTCCAGAAGAGAGCACTGACCTCAGTTGATGGTTCTGTGCTATCTAGAAGAATTCTTGGTGGCCTGCTGATTTGTATTAAAATGTAATATTCATATTTATTTTATTAATTAAAATATCTGCTTACCTACAGATATCAACAAAATTATTGTTGAATTCTGCTCATCTGGGGAAGTTGAACTAAAGCAGTAATAATTTAAATTCTGGTTAGGGCCTGACCTCAACTAAAAATGACCCCTTGAGGATTTATATATCTCTTAAGTACCGCTAATTCTAGCGCTAGATAGCGCTTAGCCATTGTTTAAAAAAAAACAAATTAAAAAGTTTTGTGTCCCCTCTATAATTGAGGTACACTTATTCAAAAATGTTTTTCCGACTTTAGTCTAAGTGTAACGTTAATAACAAAATAATTATTTTATTTTATACAATATCTTATGTCACTTTTTTTTTATGCCAAAGTATTGATTAGCTATTTCTTTCTGACTTAATTGTATGTTTTTTTTCTTTTTTCTTTAGCTCTGATGTAGGCTTACAACTATTGACTGAAACGGCATATAATTAGTTTTACTTACTGCCATGATGTACTTTTCAACCTGCATACTTTCAGCAAAATCTTTTTTATTGTATCATAATTTTTTTAAAAAGTTGACATTCCTGTTGGGTCATAAAACTTTTTATTGATTACCTAAAACTAGTTTAAATCTCCTATATTTATACATATATTTTTGTAATTTTCTAAAAAGCACTCTAATTTGATAGAAAATTCAAATTCCATATAAGTGGTTGATGTTTACATTTTAATCATTTAATGCTTACTTGAACCTATATTTTTACTGAATACTTATGTAGTGAATAATTTTAGCTTATTTAAGTATTTTAGAAATAGTTTTACATTTTTTTTCATCTTAGTTTTTTCAGTATTGATTTTTTACATATCACTTGATTTATTAGTTATTAGGTTTATTTATTAGTAAATGATTATTTTTCAGGTCCTTCTTCTACTCAAATGTATATGGTGAGGACTATGTTAGAATCACTTATTGCTGATAAGTCTGGAGGAAAAAGGACTTTAAGAAAAGACATTGATGGACAGTATTTAGTTCAAATTGACCAATTTCACAAGAATTCCTTTTTTTGGAGTTATCTTTTGAGTTTCAGTGGTTAGTTTTATTCTCAATGTTGCTATATCCATCCATCTCGCTCGTATAATTTTTATATGTAAACCGTTTTATTTCTTAATTTTTAGAATCTCTGCAACAATGTTGTGATCTCTCACAGCTATGGTATCGGGAATTCTATTTGGAAATGACAATGGGAAGAAGAATTCAGGTAAATCTATAAGAAATTAATTGCAAAATTAAAACAAGTTGTAATTAAACCTGCGAATTGAACATTAGATTACTGATTTTATAATTCAAAATGATTATGCGTTCAAAATCAAATGTGTTTTTGAAATTTTATTTTTATTACTTTAATTATATAATAATTGTCAATGTTTTTCAAATATACATTATTCCTTTAAGTATAAATATTTATTTTTATTTTTGTGTTACAATTTTGTATATATATATATATATATTTTTTTTAATGCAGAAATGCACAGTTCGTCATCAGCATAATGAGGAATGCAGTGATTTGATCACAATGGAAAAGAGAATACAGGTTTGTTGTTTTATTAATGAAATATATACACTATTTTTTCTTTTTCATATTTTAGACTGCAGTAATTTATTTATTTTTTCCATTATTTACTTCAGTTCTTTTTATCGAATTGTTATAGCTACAGTACCTTCCCTTTAAATCCAGTGTAATCTCTAATTTCCTTCCCATTATTTCTAATGTCTTGATCATTTGTATGATAATTCCCAATCCTTATCAGCTCATTATGTTAAATTTATAACTCTTCCTAAATGATTACTCCATCTCTTTCAGTTCCTCTGTCAAAAACTTTGGAATCACTATTCACTAAACTATGTCATATGCTACATTGCCATCACATCACCCGATTATACAACAACATGATTATAATTATTACTGCTCCTCTGACACCTTAATACTCATTTCTCTTTTATTTTTTGCTTAATCACTCTTAGTCTCTCCCTTACTTGTAACTGTTATGGTGCATTGTTATTTGTTTTGTTTTTTTATTTTTTACTTCCGAGTTTTACTGCATTGGTTATTTTTCCCCCTATATAATCTTGTTGTTCATAAGGACATATTATTACCGAAATGTATTTTTGTTTATTTTGTACCCTTAATGTATATTATTTTGTTTTAAGTTTGTCTTCATAGCATATATGACTTTTACCATTCAAATTTGCCATTCTTAAGGGACCTAGTTTCTTTTTCTTCTTAGCTATTTATCTTATCCCATTTCTTTTCTATGACCATTTGTTCCTTCTTACAAGCTGTTTTGTTTTAATCATTAGTTAAGTGTATAGCGCTTAAATGACTTATAATTACTTTTTTCTATGTCTTTATCTTTTTGTTTCAGTTTCCTATTGAAATGTCTATGCCTTGGATCTTGACTGACCATATATTAAGGACAAAAGAACCTTCAATGATGGAGTAAATATTTTACTTTTGTATTATAATTTGTGTACAAGATTTCTATCAATGAATTACAGACATCACAATTGATTCCTACTTAACACGTTCAGTGCTAATAGAAAAATCCGTAACTATCCACAAGTGCGACACGGGGTCAATTAACCCTGTGCAGTAACTATCCACAAGTGCGTCGCAGGGTCAATCTGCCCTGTGTCCTTTCCTTAGTTTAAACGTATTCAGCTTGCTGAAAATTGATTAATTTAGGAAAAATCAATTGTTTTCCCACTTCATAGGTTTAGGTCAGTAGACCACAGCAGCAGGACATTAGCCCCATTCTTTATTTATAACTTACGGTTATATTGTGTTTTTTATTTAGATTCGGTTTTGAAAACCGATTATATTTGGGAGTTAGTTATAAATAACGAATGGGACTATTAATTGATTTATTCAAAAGTTCATTAACCTAATTGAAATTGTACTCGTAAATAAATTATTTTTGTTTTCAAATAAAGACACCTTTTCCCTTCTTGAAATTAAATTTTATGAGATTTTATACACAGGAAATAAATTTAATTTTTTTGTGAGGTTTGGTACCACCCCCCCCCCCAAAAAAAAAAAACATATCCTTTTACATATTATAGGAAAATAAAACTCACAACAACTTTTAATAAAACTTACAATAACTTTTATTTTTATTTTGATATTTTTACATTTAATATACCTATAACATTGCTTTAAAAAAAATTAGTAGTTGAAAGCAAAAAAATACAAATTGAATAAAAAAAAAAATACAATAATTGAAGCGATGTAGCATTGGTCAATAATTATTTGACAATCATCAATGTTGCCAGTTTGGCCTTTCGAAGAATGGCTGGAAATCTTCTGATGAACATAAGCTAAATCATCTTCATCGTCTGAACTTGACGACTCATCAGACTGGAATTCAAATTCATCTTCACTACTGTTATCAAGGCTTGATTCACTTTCACTGGAGGATGGATTTTTGAGCGATAAAGCCAAGTCAACCCAATTTCGACCACGTGAGGTCATCGTGAAAAATCATGTGAATGAGAAACTATACTGAAGACTGAAGAGAAAAAAGGAGGGTGGATAAGCAAACAAACAAAGGGCCGTCGCAACAAAAAGGGGAAGGGAGCGAATGACACGTCATTTCCGAGAAAAGTAGCACGGGGGTAAAGCACAAAAAAGGGCCGTCTCAAAAGTAGAGGGAATTGAGAGACTCGTCATTTTTCGAAAAAAGTAGCACGGGGTCTTTTGGCCCCGTGCCGCACTAGAGGTCTAATTTTAAACCTCAGTGCGGCCCGGGGTCATTTAACCCTGTTCTATTTTTTATCGAATTTTGAGAGATTATTGAAGTTTATAACATATAGCCATATTAGTTTCAACCCTTTGAAAAAATTAAAAGCTTAAACAGGTTCGAGCATTTTTGAAAGTTTACCTCTTACAGGCTCAGCACTAGTGGAAAGTTCCACACGGGGTCAATTGACCCCGCAACGCACGGAACGTGTTAAGTGTACTTAAGCAAACATTTAATATTAAAGAAAACATTTTATTAATAAGGTTTATATAGCACAAAGAATTGAGCACATTAACAGAACCTAATATTTATTTTTAAATGGGTGTTTGAGTTTTTATTTTATTGCTATAAATGATTAATGATAAATATATTCAAAATCCTTTTTTCCAAGTTGCAGTTTTTTATTATTAGTTTGCAGATTTTTAAAAATATAATTTTTTTTTAAGGTATGTATTGTATCCATTGGATTTGTATAATGATAGTGCTCATTATGCATTAACTGTTTTTCGCAAGCAGTTCTTATATGATGAAGTTGAAGCTGAAGTGAACCTTTGTTTTGATCAATTTGTTTATAAACTTAGTGAACAGATTTTTACACACTACAAACAACTTGCTTCCAGGTAAGTGCAGCATATGATTTCATATATTAATAATGAATAACTGTTTTATATATGGAGCTTTATTATATAAAAGTATCAAAAATGAAAGTTTTGCTAAGTTACTGAAACTCAAGCCAATCAGTTATGGCTTTGTTTAACTTAATTCATGTTTATTTTATTATTATTAGTTTTTCTTTGTTTGATTCCTAATTGTTCATTTGTTTCTATTATAATTTCTTTTTATGAAACACGACACTATATTATATTTAGATTATAATCTATACATGGTTATATATTATAAAATATTTATTAAGCTTAATTGTTTATTTAGTGTTATACCCTACAATATCTTTATTATTGTTATTTAATGATATATGTTAGAAATTTAACTAGTATTCTGTTTTGTCTTTTTAGTATTCTGTTAGACAAACGATTCCGAGTGGAATGTGTTGCTCAATGCATGGGAACTTACTTACTGCCTTACCCAAGGGCTAATCGTTATGAAACTTTATTGAAACAGCGCCATGTTCAGCTGTTAGGAAGATCTATTGATCTTAATAAACTCATAACTCAAAGAATCAATGCTGATATGCAAAAAGCTCTTGATTTAGCCATAAGCAAATTTGAAGCTGGTGATATCACTGGTGTTGTTGTAAGTTTAAGAATTTTATTTTGATATGTGTAGTAAAATAATTTTTTTTAAGCATCATATACCAAATTGCTTAATTAATTAGAGTTTGTCATGTCAACTTAACCTTCTGCCCGGGTCATCGGTATTTTTTATCGATAATCGGTCATTCTTTGTAAAGAATACCGACAATCCAACTTACAGAATGTTTAAAAATCATGATCAGGGTAGAGGGTTAATAGCTTTACTCATGTAATAAATGTTAATAGTTAAAAATATCTTAAATAAGATAAATTCCCTTTAGATTAGCTGTTTCATGTATAATTGTGAATAAAACGGTTATCATCAGAAACAGAACCTATTAGAAGCTTGTTAAAATATATTTCTTTATTCAGACAGTCACCAATGGTGGATTATTAGTTTTAATTTCAGATTGATTTCTTTGAATATATTTATATATATACTATCTTGAGGTACTTTATAAATGCATGCAATGAAAGCTGAAGTTATGCATGATGATATTATAATATTTAATTTTGTCTAGTACTAATATTCATTGATATACAACTGTGTGCTTTATTTTGTTAATTTTAACATGGTTTTGATACAAACATGAGCATAATTTTGTTTATTCTTCTTCTTCTTCCATGGCTCTACAGCCCTTGTAGGGCCCTGGCCTCCACAACAACGCCTCTCCAGTCTTCCCTGTCAGGAGCTCGACCTCTCCATTGTCCGATTCCCATCTTCTGCAGATCGCTCTCCCCATCACCCAGCCATCGCAGCCTGGGCTTTCCTCTTCCTCTTCTGCCTCCTGGTTTGCCATATAATAGTTTCTTTTGGTACCTATCTTCTCCCATTCTCTCCATGTGCCCAAGCCATCTTATACGGGTTGATTTGACATAGGTGACTAGGTCTGGTTCATTATACAGTTCCCGAAGCTCTCTATTATTTCTTGACCTCCATTGGCCATCGTTACATACTGGCCCAAATATCTGCCTCTCCCAGATCTGCAGCATCTTCTTGCATTCCTGAGTCAGGACTCATGTTTCACCAGCATAAATGACAATCGGTATTAAGATTACTTTATAGATTAACAATTTTGCCTTTCGTGACATGTTCCGAAATCTTAATGCTTTTCGCAAAACAATTTTGTTTATATATATTTTTTTTAAAATTTATTTGTTGATATTTACAACTGCATTACAATAATAAAACAAGTAAATAGGATAAGTGATACATAATGAAGATGGACACCGAGTGGTCTACATCGATCAAGCTCATGACCTGGATATATTCGAATGACCACTGAAGACCGGTATGCCTTCAAGCCTCACGAATAACCATGACTCTCACAACGGCGCTAAGGGGTTCATCTTGAATTACCCCCACAAACTCAAATGTTCTATAAAAATTTTATTTTTTCCATAGTATTATATTGCGAAATTAACTTTTTTTCCTCACATAAAACTAATTTTCATTCTTTCTTTTATCTTATATCTTTTTTTTGTTGTCTGTTGTTTAATTTATTTTTTTATCTATGTATCATTTTTCCTTTCGCTATTCTTTAATTTCAATATCCCTTCATTAGCATCAAGATCTATAGCGGATTTTAGTAATAACTCGCCTCGGATAATCTTCTCTCCGCATTTTCAAACTCTTCAATTAGCTCTGCCAATAAAATTCACTCCTCATAGCTTCCTCTCCTCAAATACTGAGAGCTTCTCTTCTGCTTCCCCATCATGTCTAATGTCCTAACCTCCTGTCACATTAACTCCCAATCCTTGCCCGCTCATTTTGATGAATTTCAGCAATATTTTACCCAAAATTTTTTCCACACCATTGGAATCTCAGAAACATGGCTAAAACCCTATATCCCGTCCTCCACTGTTTCCTTACCTGACTATTCCTTCCTCCGCCACGACCGAGTTGACCGGATTGGAGGAGGTGTAGGTCTATACGTCCATAATTCCCTAAAATCACGCATCCTGTTTTCTTCACCAGTGTCCAATTTCCCTCACATAGAATTTCTTGGTGTCGAAATTTCATGCAAACCCAATCCTCTCCTATACATTGTAGTGTATCGCCCTCCTTTGGTCCCTTTTGATCCTATCTTTGAGTCGGTCCTTTACAACCATGTTCCTCTCTACGACCACATCATAATCTCCGGTGACTTTAATACCAATCTTCTGGTCCAATCAAATGATAAAATGTATCTTGAAAACCTTTTTTACTCTCTGCACCTCTCCATTGTCTCTTTCTCTCCTACCCATCACACTCTCCGATCTGACACCTGGTTAGACCTGTTCATCATTGACTCATCCCAGAGACTCCTTTCTTCCTCACAATTACCTGTCCCTTTTCTGTCCTCTCACGATTTAATCCAAATCTCATATAATATCCAAACCCCAGAAATCCTACCGAAAACTATAACATTTCGCAACCTAAATGGACTCACTTCTGAAAATATATCTCCTTCCCTCGAAACCCTGAATTGGAACCAAATTTATTCCTGTACCACCGTCGATTCAATGGTCGACATACTCACTGCCAATCTTAAAAGCATCCTGGATACCCACGCCCCTCTCAAATCCTTAACCTTCCGCCACCATCCTGCTCCTTGGATGTGTCAAAAAATTAAAGACCTGCAAAGGAAACGTGATGCTGCTCGTAGACGCTTTAGACGCACTAGGCTTACCGATGACTACCAAGCGTTCAGGGCTCTTCACAATTTGACACAATCTACAATCAGACAAGCAAAATCCAAATACTTCCACGAAGCCCTTTCCACTGCTCCCGATCCTAAATCTAAATGGCAACTCCTACGAAAGCTCGCCCTCTGCAATCCAACATCCTCCAGAGCCTTCCCTGCTTCTCCCGACGAAATGAACTCATATTTTTTGTCTGTCTCAATTGACACATCAAAATCCTCCTCCTCCGTCTTTTCATCAACGCCATCTTTCAACCCCGACAATTTCTATTTCTTAGACATATCACCTACAGACATTATTTCCTCCGTTCTTAAATCCCGCTCCAGTTCTACCGGATTAGACGAGATACCCGTCAAACTACTCAAACTATGCCTCATCGATATCCTACCTGTCCTACTTTTCATTTATAACTTCTCACTACAAAAAGCAGTATTCCCGACTCCCTGGAAAAAATCCCTAGTCCATCCTATAAATAAAACCCCAACCCCATTATCTCCCAAGGACTACCGGCCAATCTCCATACTTTCCAACCTTTCCAAACCTCTTGAAAGAATAGTCCAGTCTCAAATATCAAATTTTCTCGAACAGTCCAAACTTCTCGTTCCGCTTCAATCAGGCTTTCGCCCAGGTTTTTCCACTCAATCTGCCCTTACCAAAATCACCAATGACATATATAAAGCCATGGACAACAAACAACTAACCGTGCTAATCCTCCTAGACTTTTCTAAAGCTTTCGATTCCTTGGACCATTCTATCCTTTTCTCCAAACTAAAGTCATTGTCTTTTTCCTACAGCTCTATTCTATGGTTCCAATCCTTCTTCTCTGATAGGTCCCAAGCAGTCTCTATGCCCAACTAACCCCTTTCCTGTTTCCTTACTCTATCCTCAGGTGTGGCTCAGGGCTCAAGCATCTCTCCTCTCCTTTTCAACTGTTACATCAATGATCTTCCTAAATCTGTTCACCACTGTTCCTACCATCTATATGCTGACGACTTCCAAATCTATTTATCCTTTCCTCCATCTGAGCTTTCATATGCGTTCGCCAGTATTCAGCAAGACCTAGATAGAATCAGTGCCTGGGCAAAGCTGAACAAACTGGAATTGAACGCAATGAAAACCCAGGCCATTGTTCTAGGTTCCAACTCCCTCCTTGCAACTATTCCCACCCTTCCAACATTAATCCTAAACGACCACCCCATCAGTTTCAACTCCTCCGTTAAAAACCTAGGCATTACCATTGACCAAAACCTTTCCTGGAAACCACATGTCACCCAAATATCCCGACGAATAATTAGTCTCGGCATCTCCTTACACAACCTACTCGGAAGCTGCTCGTATCATCCCTCATCTTCCCCCACTTCGACTACTGTAGTGTGGTATACGGGGGCCTCTCGAAAATGCTTGAGAGCCGCTTAAAAAGAATAATGAACTGCGCTTTAAGATTTGTCCTTGGTACTCCAAGGCGATTCCGGGTGTCACATCACTATGATGAGTTAAAGTGGCTCTTCCCTCCCATCCGTAGACAATATTTCCTTAGCGTTTTTCTATACCAATCCATCAACTCGCAACACCCTTCATATATCAATAGTCTCCTCCCATTCAAATCCTCTGTCCAGCACCACAAAACAAGATCTCGCCTTTCCGATTTCTACATCCGTTCCCACAGAACTAAGGCATTCGAGCGCTCCTTCCTCGCCCGCTCCACCACTGTGAATACAATCCCTCCTTTCATTCGCCATTCCTCTTCACTAGCTTCATTTAAATCCCTGCTTTTCCATCATCTCTTGGCATCTCACAAAGTCGCTCTCCAAGCAGGTCAAATGTCTGCTTGAATATATCAGTATTGTAAACTCGATCCCGCTACTTTTTGTTTTGTTTATTTTTCCAACAACAAAGATGATACCGACTTTTTAAATATATTATCGCATACTATGCTAATCAATTATTTTAGTTAGCAATTTCGTCATCAACTACTGTATTAATATTATTAATCATTATTTTGTTAATATAAATATATTTATTTTCGACAATTAGTTAAAAAGCAGTCAAGTTCTTTGTATTTTATTTATTTATTTTCTTATCTATTTCTATTTTTACAATGTTTTGTCACACTTGATTATTTCATGATTTGTGTTATTATGTAGCCTTCTGGCCAGATGAATTTTATGTTTTTTTTTATTTGTTCATTATTGTTATTCTAAAGGGACTTGGTCCCAGAATAAAGTTTATTTTCTATTCTATTCTAATGACATGAGAATGACAAGTAGAGAAACTACCCACTGGTAGTACTCAAATCAAAGTTCAACTAAGAAGGTCACGTGGCCATCTTCTTTTCAGGCACCTCGGAGGATTATCGGGAATTGAAGAGGAAGCTAGGTTTGAAACTACAGGGTTTCAGTGGTAATGAAGTTTGTTATGAAAGGATAGATACCGGGTTCGGGCTAAATCAGCAACAAAAGGGACATTAAGGTTGTTATGGATGACTTTATTCTTAACAAAATAAGGAGCATTGAGGGTTTTACGAAGGATTTTGGATTGTAAGAATTGGTACGAGAGGAATTCAATGGCTTAGTGGAGCCCTAAAGCTCTACTCCGTAAGTCCAAATAGGTCCTATGATGGTAATATAGATGAGTCTTTTGTAGTTAATTGGAAGCTTAGAGCGTTTATCTAGAAAGTGTTGAAGTTGAGCGGTTTCTTGTCTTTTCAGTCTTGTATGAGGACTTCAGCTTAATCGTTTGTCGAGGTACAACACTAAGTATCGGATCTGTTTTACAGGCACCAGTGGGATATTATTAAAGGATACTGAAGGGCAGGAAGTCATTGGTTTATGACGTCAGGTAAAAGTGATTTGATGCGATTTTTGATAATTTATTTTAATTCTCCAGTTTTGACACCATTCTTCAAGATTAGTGATATGGGATTGGAGGCTTTGGGGTGCAATAACTGGATTGGTGTTGACTGATAATACACATGTGTCGTCAGCATACGTGGTAAGGATAGTATTAGGATGAGTTGGAATGTCAGCTTTATAAACTGTATAAAGGATTGGGCCAAGGATACTGCCTTGAGAAACACCAGCGGATTGGGAAAAGAGGGATGAATAGACATTATTATGGTTTACTTGGAAAGTTATATTTGTGAAACAGGATTGAAGGATGAGAAAGTATGTAGGGGATAGGAATTTACGGAGTTTGTAGAGCAAGCCCCGATGCCAGACTCGGTCAATAGCCTGTTCCAAGTTCCAAAAACATTTTAATGCTCTTTTTTTCTATTCATGAAAGAATGTTTGTTAACTTTGGCAAATTGTTGTATTTTAGGAACTAGATGGCTTATTGCAAGTAAATCGGGTTTGCCACAAACTTCTCAGCAAATTTCTTGCATTAGATGATTATGATGCTATGTTTCGAGAAGCAAACCATAATGTATTGGCGCCATATGGAAGGATAACTCTTCATGTGTTTTGGGAATTAAATTATGATTTTCTTCCCAATTACTGTTATAATGCAGCTACAAACAGGTATTTTTTATTATTAATATATCAAATTGTGTTGGGTCAATCTATTCTAAAATTGGTGTGTACAAATTTAGTTATTTAACTAAAATTTTAGTTGATTAGCTCAGTTACCATTATGGATATCATCAATTACATATTCCTTAAAACATTTCTATTTCTTTTTTATAATTTAGATTTGTGAAGTGTAAAGGAATTACTTTCACGCAACCTGTTCAAAGAGACAAACCTCCTCAAATGGGTTACCAATATTTATGGGGCAGTAAACATCTGAACCTTGCGTATTCCACAATTTATGGACAGTACAATGGTAATAACATTTTTACGTATTTGGACAATATTTTTATTTTCAGATCATTTCTCCCTTTACAATTTTAAATCTGCCTTTAAGATCATCATTATATAGTTTGAGAATACATTTTTACTATAACATTATAATAAGTTTTAATTTATTTAATATAATATGTATAATTAATTTAAATTTATTAAATATGTTTTATAAAACAATTTATTATAATAAGTTTTTACTACTAAATAGTAGTTGTAAGTTACAAATAAATATTATATTAATATTTATATACAAAAACTGATAACTATATTAAAGTTTTTGTGATTGGTTGATCCAGAAAGATATAACAATCTATGATGTTTTAGATACCCAAAGAATCAGTCAAAAAATTTAGGAAAATATCATGGGCTCCACTGTCAGATTAATGATAATCCCCTGGATTATAAAATAATTAATTTGTTTTTTAATTTTTACTTAATGTAATTTCCTTCCCTCAGGATTTGTTGGTGCTTGTCATATGAGATCTATTTGTCGTCTTCTGGGGTATCAAGGCATAGCTGTTGTAATGGAAGAGCTCTTAAAAATTGTCAAAAATCTCATACATGGTAATCTCTTGCAATTCACCCGAACACTTATGGATGCCATGCCTAAAGTTTGCAAACTTCCTCGTTATGATTATGGGTCACCAGGTATTTTTTGATTTTATAAAGTATTTTTATTAGTATTAGGTAACTTGGAATTTTATTATTAAATATATTCTTGTAGGTGTTTTAGGTTATTATCATGCCCAGTTAAATGACATTGTACAGTATCCGGATGCCAAGACAGAATTATTTCATAACTTTCGAGAACTTGGTAATACTATTTTATTTTGTTTATTGATGGAACAAGCCTTATCTCAAGAAGAAGTTTGTGATTTATTACATGCTGCTCCATTCCAAAACATTTTACCTCGTCCTTATTGTAAAGGTGTGTATTTCTTTTTTTGAAAATCATAAAATTATTCTTTAATTATTTATGTTTGAATATTTATTTATAGATGGTGAGAAACCAGAAACTAAACAGAAAAGATTGGAAGCAAAGTATGCATCATTACAGATTGTTCCAAACATTGAAAGACTTGGAACACCCAAAGTAAGTCTTTGGTCCTTAATCCAAATAGCATACGAGTAACTATAATCATATATTTATATTATGTAATATGATTAAATTCTATTATTGTCTTATCATTTATATTTTTTTTAAACCTGATTTTGTTTTATATTATTTATATTTCGTTTAAACAAACTACAACTAAGAACCAAAGTGTAAAAACGAAATGTATTTAATTATCATTTGATTTTTTTACAGCAATCTCAGATTGCGCGAGAAGGAGACCTTTTAACTAGAGAAAGGTTATGCTGTGGACTTTCGATTTTTGAAGTAGTGTTATCAAGATTACGTGGATTTTTGAATGACCCTGTATGGATTGGACCACCCCCCTCAAATGGTGTAATGAACATTGATGAGTGCACAGAGTTCCATCGACTTTGGTCAGCATTACAGTTTGTTTATTGCATTCCTGTTGGTGAAACCGAATTTACAGTGGAGTGAGTTTGTCTAATGTCAAAATTTTGAATATTTAAACACTTTAATTATTTTCAATTTATTAATTGCATCATATCTATGTTAATATTTTAGAGAACTATTTGGTGAAGGGCTTAATTGGGCAGGTTGTACCATGGTTGTCTTATTAGGGCAGCAAAGGCGCTTTGAAGCTCTTGATTTTTGCTATCATATACTCCGTGTTCAACGTGTTGATGGAAAAGATGAAAACGTAAAAGGAATAGTAAGTTAAATCTTTTTCACTGCTGGCTTTAGTAAACTATGAATTTTTTTTTATGAGGTTTGAGCTTCCTGTTAATTTTTTTATTTAGTTCCTTCTGGTATATTTTGGAAAAATAATGAGATTTAAAATTTGTCCTTTTTATGTCATTTTTTGTATAGACATTTTTGGGTGTGATACATTTATTTAAAGTAAAGTGGTGAATTAATGTGTAAATTTGCTGGCAATGACCCTAATAGACATATTTAGTTTCGGCCCTTCTTCCAATATTGTGGAGTTATTATAACAGTTGCTCTTATCAATTTCGCAATGTTAACTTGCATAGTAACTTATCCCTCTCATGTTATTTTTATATCATATGCTGTAATTGAATTCATGTAATATTTCTATTCAGCTTTAACTCTAATTTTATTTTATTGAAATTTACTACTTTTAGCATAATAAAATAATTAAATGGGGTGTACTTGATGTAATTACTTAAATATTAATTTTAAATAATATATAATTTTATGTGGGTAGAGTACCCTTTGTAAGCTTTCCAATTTTAGGTGCCTGAAATTTTTCATATTAAGTATATGCTAATGATTGTATAATATTTTTGCAGCACTTGAAACGCATGGTGGATAGAGTTCGAAGGTTTCAAGTATTGAATTCACAAATATTTGCTACTTTAAACAAATACTTAAAATCTAGTGATGCTGACTCTATGTCTGTTGAGCATGTACGTTGTTTTCCTCCTCCAATACATCCTTCCATTGCTCCTCAGACTATTTATTATAGACCAGATCAGACTCTACATAACTGATCTGTAATATCAACTTCATTATTAGAAAAGATGAAAACCTTTATGTATATATTTGTAAATATTTATATCAATGCTATTCTAAATTATTTTTACTGTACTTTGTTTCTTTATGTTATTTAAGAATATTAATTTTGATTTCATATTATTTAAAAATATTTATTTTAATTTATAAAAAATACCTGTCAAGAAAAGTTTCCAAAAAACAAAAATGTTATGGAATATTTCCCGAACAACTATACTGAGTACAGAAATTCAATCAGTTGATTAACTTATTCCTTTAATTACCTATTTTGTCTCACTGAAAGGTATTTATTATTTTTCATTAATTAAAAATTATTTATAAAAACCAAAAATAAGTAGCATCAGAGCAACAATTTTAATTAAATGCTTTAATTATTTTAGTTACCATTAAGTATTTAATATTATTAGTCTCAGAATTGTAGAGCAAAGTAACATTTCATTGAAATGAAAGTGTTACTGCATACTGGAATCTATACAAAAAGAAAAATTATAAATTCATAAATGTCACTCACACGACTCAATATTGAATAAACATGCATATTTTCATAATTCTCTTAATTCAAAGAATATATTGTTTTAGCTTTTAGCCATAATTTCATTCATACATACATATGGATATGTATATAAATAAGAAGGTTATTTTTTTTTTTTTTTTTTTACAAAGCAACCACAAAAATGAGTTATGATGTATATTAGCCAGCCTCTATTTCTTTTCAGGTCCTTCATTAAAAACAAACTAATTTAAATAGAAAATACTTTTCCATTGAATTTATATATACACTTAATCAGTATAATTAAATATTTATTTAATTTGATGAATATTTTGTGATGTTATACATGTTCATGTATAATGTTTCATGCTTTAAAATTTTATATATAATTTATATATTTATTAATTTATTTAGAAATAGCAGTTTTAAGAGGAAAAATGTTTTCTAAAACATTAAAATAAATAACAATAATAATAATGATTTTTGAATTCACCCCTTGTAATGTTGTCATGAAGTGATTAATTTTTATGATCATTATAAAATTATGTATTGTTATTATGTAATAGCTGAAATTTTTTTTCTTACCTTTTCTTAGACGCTATTTAAAAACTCTTAACTGAAAGACTTTATTGACCCAATAGATGCATTAATTATATTAACTGTTTCATTCAATTTATTATTTTAGTTATTTGTTATACACATGAAACAATCTATCTTTTTTGTAAATTTTATGTATTTTTTTCTGTGCCATGTTTAATTATAATTATCTTGGTCGAATTAATAGTTATAAAAGCAAACACAATACTTTTTAAATAAAATTAATGCTTGCTTTTAGTTTATATTCTTTTAATTCTTGAATAACATATCCAGTAGCAGACAAATTAAATACACATAAATAAATCTGCTTATGAATTTTAAACAAATTTAGAGGATACATACATAATACAAAATACATTTTAGGGGATTTCCTTACCGCTCACTCACTCTTGTAGGATATTCCATACCCCTGCTTAATCCCCTGGAATCCATATGCTCAGATTTGGGAACCCCTCTATATTATATCTCCCTCGATTTTTAAGTACTAGATCCGCTACTGTACACATCTTCAAAATTTAACTTCACTTTTTATAAGTTATTAACAAAAAAAATAACTTCACTTTTTATAAGTTATTAACAAAAAAAATAACTTCACTTGCTATTTATTTGCAAATTCACTACACTCCACTCAAAAATTAAACATAACTGTACTTCGAATAAACTGAGTATGAAAATGAAGGGCTCAATACTCGTCATAGTAAAAACCAAGACTGACTTTTGTGACTGATCTCTTGGGTATTTATAAAGTTATAACAACCTGTTTTCTTCCAGGTCATTTTGAATTGATATAAATTTCTTTTAGATCCTAACTTTTGTAATTCATATGTTTTGTTTAGTATTTTCTTATAACAACTTTGTTTATAATTTTATAATTAATTCCTTTAAATTATTTAATATTTTCCATTCCCTAGCACTTGCTGTTTATAATTTCCATTACCACCAGCCTTGTTCATAAATTGTTTTGAACTAATTTCTTATATCAGACTGATATAATTATCATTAAGATATAAATAAGTTGAGTTTATCTGAATAATTAACAAATAACAATAAATACCATGGTAAAACTCTTATGGATTATATATTCAGCTATTTGACATTATTTGGATATTAAAAAATACAATAATTTCTTAAATACTTATGTATTCTCATTATATTATATTTTTAAGATGCACAGTAATTTATGTGAGTAAATTTAAATTTTTAAAATTTATATCCTTTTTAAAGTAGTTAATATTCTTCCAAGTTGGACCTGTTTCCAAATTCAATAAATTAAGGAGTTAAATCTATCCTTACTGTTTTGAATATTCAAACTTGCTGAAAAGAGTTAATGGTTATATGCACTGGTAACTCAAAGTAGTTGAAATTAAATATTGTTAATTTAAAAATGAAATTAACTAGCCTTATAAATCAAATTTCTGTGAAATAATTATTAAATAAGTTCAAATTTTTAGAATAGTTCTGTAATTTAAAAAAATTAACTAGCAACCCATTAATTATATTTAACAAATTCAGCATGATTAATTATTTAATAATCGTAATTTATTTCAATAAATTTTTATATGTTCCTATTTATATCTTTTTATCTTATTAACTTTGTAATAATCCAATAATAATTAATCATATGGTGATAGTGTGTCATTTTCAATTAAATGTTTATTAGAATTTCTATTGTCTTATTGGATTTATTTTTTCTTATTTATACTTAATATAAATTTTTTTAATTGTAGTCTCTTGGATATTTAAAATTATAATTTATATTCTCTATTTATCCTAGGTACTTAGATTATTAAACAAATAAGGTCGTCAGTATTATATTTTTATACATTTCTAGTGTATTTTACTAGAGTCTTATAATTTTATATGCTGATGTGAAATTATAGAAAATTGAAAAGAGGGTATGTTTTATTCTAAAGAATGGTATTATTATCTTAAGAAAGGTCAAAGAATATTTAGTAATGTTTTTTTGTTTTTTTCAAATGTATAGGTATTGAAATAATATATAATCATTTTTTAAATTTTATTTTAATAAATTTCCATTCATTATATATTGAATTTTGATCATTTATATGAAAGTAAATGTTTATTGTTAACTGATTTCTTGAGTAACTAGGCATACCTAAAAGCATAACTATCCAGTATTGTACTACACTAATAATATTTATTCGTTGTTTTTATAATTATTATGTATTTGTTTAGATTTTCTGTATTTTTCAATAGTTCATATTCAAAATTTTACTTGAAAAATAATGTTACATTAAATAAACTTGTTATGTGTAGATTTCATTTATTTTCTAAAACTTGTTATTTAATTTGGTCTTATAGGTATTAACAAGGTTTTTAATGGTCTTTTTAAAAACTTAATGGGTTCTCAGTCTTAGAATTTCTTAATATATCTTATTCTACATGTTATTTTTTTTTCAACTTATGTGTAATGTTTATTAATTTTTAGTACTTATATTTTTCTAAGAAACTCTTTGCTTGACATCATATCTTTTTATTTCAATCTATTATTGTTCTTGTTTCAAATAAATATAATATACCTATAATTTTCAAAAGTATTTCATTTGTTATTCCTTGGTCTTGAAATAGAATGTCTCTTTTAAAGTATAGTTTAGTTTTTTCTATTAAAATTCTGGAATATTATTCAGTATACTTATGTTCTGATGTTTTGTGCCATTGTAAATTTTACGATTAAATTTATGTAATTTTGTTTTAATAATTTTTATTGATCTGAATGAGAATAATTTATGAAGGAATTTAGATAGCCTTTTTTGAGCATCTAGTGTGAGTTTAAATCTGTTGGAAAATCACTTACCTGCTCTCAGTAATTACAAAAAATCATTGACTAACCTCCATGTTCATAGTTATTAATTCAGAATTACAAAGTTTTGAACAATGTTCGTGAAAATATAATGGAAACATAGATGATTCACGGGATTAAGCCAGTTATTATTTATTTGTATACTTTCTTCCATCAATGCACATTAACTTTACACTGTGTGTGTACTAATATTTATCTTTTTTCAACCCATTTTCGTAACTTATTTTTTTATGGTTGTTTGTCTAGATTTAACGAATTTTTTTAAGTTTTAAAAAATCAGGAAGATTATTTAATCAGTTTAAAGCTACAAAGGAGTTATGTTTGAATTTTGAAAAGGTTTCTGAGAGGTCTACCAGAAGACTGGACATGAGTGAAAAATATCTCGCCATTTGTTATCGAGTAGTCAAAAAAAATCAGTATACAAATTTTCAACATCTGTTTCCCCTGCTATGTTTTTCTTCTTCTTCAAAGGTTGCCCGTGTTAGCATTATTTATTGTCACGTATTTGTAACCGATGTAAACATCTGGAAAAATAAAACTTTGTTGGACCCTCTTATAAGCTTTTATAAAACTCGTAGAAAATATATAAACTGTACTTGAGTTAATAGAAGATGAAGATGATCGTGACTTAGGCCATTTTCTTTTAATTAAGGAGATGTGGACGGTTGAATACGGTCTATTAAAATTTTGATCCAATTGCAATGTCTTCTTTACCTTGATGGTAAGAGAAGTTAAAAAAATGGTAAAAACAAATTTTTGTGTAATATAAATCACAATGATTTCATTTAATCTTTGTATTTGAAATTAAAACATAAAATATTAACATTCATTCTGTTATTAGCATTACAATTTAATCTTTGTTATGTTTTTTAAATCAAAAGAAATATAGGAAGGAAATAATTCAAAATTTAAATGTAACAGGTTTTTATTAAATACCATTTTCAAAATATTAATACTTCTATATTACTAAATTAAAATATTTATTCCCATGATAGGTATTTAAAATTAAATAAAATTTGTCTTAAAACAAGAACATGTGGTCAATCACTCAGAATTTCTCATAATTATATTATTTGGATAATTTTTGTGATTGGATTTGTTTACTTTAAGTACTTCCATGTTAACTTCAATATGATAGCCTCATGTTGTTCTCCCACAGTTCTATAATGTTAGTTATAACATCAACAAACCATTTCTTTTTGGTTTGGTCATTAAAGAGAGGTGTTAATGCTCTGAGTTCTAAACTTAATAGAGCTTCATTTTCTAGTTTCTTGTCCAGCTCTCTCAGTAATTTAATATTCCCGTAAAGCTTTAGCAAGCTGGAAAAAGGAAAAATGAACGATTTAGATCTTAGGGCGGTTTTAGCCCATTCTGCTATCGTGGAGTTGCCACTTGCTGACATGATTGGTCCAACTTGGTCTGCGTACCATGGTGAGAAGAATGCGTGTAATTCTGCTTTACCTAAAGCAGTTATTCCTGTTTTTCTCAATTTTTTCTTTAATCTGTAATATACAGGCGGATGGTAGACTATTACCTACAAAAATAAAAAATAAATAAAGATAATATAATATTGAAATAAAGATTATTTTGGAGGCTATATGCTTATTAAAATAATAATTATAAAGAGGCTCAATAATAATCATATTTAGTAGGATGATGTTAATCCGTCTCATTATTCCTTTCATTATAGTAATTTATTCTTTAAATTTGGAGAAAAAACCTAAATCCAGTAAATATTTTTTATTATTTATTCATCAAGATAATAATATTTAAATGATTTTTAAATGGAATAAAACTACTTATAGTGAGATTAATGGCTTATGGTTGAACTGTTAACCATATAATAGGAAAACAATGAAATAATGTTAAACAGAATATTGAGAATGGCATAGGCCGAAACGTATCTTGAAGAATAAATAATAAAAAATATTTACTGGATATAGGTTTTTATCTCCAAATTTAAAGAATAAATTATATTATTAAGTCCAGTTAACCTTTTTTAAAATTTCATTATAGTCTCATGTCAGTGATGGATTTACTTACTAATAATTTGTTTGTTTTTTCAAAGGACTACAGTTTTGGGGGAGCGGCAATACTTGAGCTTAATTAAATTTTTAGATTCAAACGAATTTTTAATTTTAAGTATATTTGTTTGTTTATTCATTTAACGTCACTTTTTGCTGCTATGGCTAATTGGACGATACTACTTTGGGAGCTCTAAATTTTGCCTATCCAGAATTTTAAGTATATCTCAATTAAGCAAATATATAGTTCAACTTAACATAGGGCTATAATATACTTATAAAATATTAAACATTATTATTACTCTAAAAGAGGTGCTTCTACTTCCATAGCATATTTAGCTTTAAAAAGTAAAAACCTTTGGTGTTTGAAGTATCTAAAAGAAATATTTTCTCGAATAAATAATGCAAAAATGAACTTACGCATGCCTATTGAGCTTTAAATAAGGAAGCTTCTAGACAATTTCCACACTGAGATGAACTCTCACTGACAGAGTGTTCTTGTATAATTGTGAAGAGACGGTTAAGCCCAACCGACATCACCCTAACAAGGGTTGGATCACACGATATCGGTGTGCCAACATCTGAAGAAGAAGACAAAAATACTTAAAAATAAAAAATACTCGAGTGGAGCGGACAAGGATGGCTGGAAAGGAGAAATCACCCGGATGGATAAATGAGACACGCAAATGGATGCATCATGGAGATTACAGCGGAGTACAAGGAATGCTGTTCAAAATATCCGGCAATATAAAAAATACAGCTCCTGTGTGAGTGTTCCTAAAACTAAACGATTCCTTGAAACTTTTTAGATTAATCATTTGAAATAAAGAGTTAGTTATTGGTAGCTGCAGCATGCATATATCCCAGCGCACTTGCCCACGTCTTCCGAAAACCATGTGTGGTAATGCAATACTCCTGGATGCGTGGGAACTTTGACTGATAGAGAGAAAGAGGTAAATTGAGGGTAAGATATGAAGATGTGTGGCCAAGGGTGCTAAGACCTAGAAGCGCATTTGTTTTATTTTCGACCACAGACATGGCAAATTAAGTCATCACCAGCTTTTACTACTTTCGTATTTTCGAAAGATATAAAGTAAAAAACTATATGGAGTTAATGTTTAAATCTATGCGTGCTTAATTGAGTTTTTGCACAAATTAATTTGAATCTGATTTTTTTTTTCTATTAATTTATTCGTTAAAATTTACAAATGTATCATAACAACACAAGTAAATGGCAGGAATGATATATAATGGCACCGATAAAGACAAGTAGAGAAACTGACCAGTGGTAGTACTCAAATAACAAATTCATCTTAGAAGGTCACGAGGCCATCTTCTTTTCAGACGCTTTGGAGGATTATCAGGAATTGAAGAATAATGTTTGAAACTAGTGGGTTTGAGTAAGCATAAAGTTTTTCAAGAAAAGACTGGTTAACAAATGGGACGTTGAGGTCATTATGGATGGCTTTGTTTGTAACGAAGTAAGGAGCTTTAAGGTTTTACGAAGGATTTTGGATTGCAAGGGTTGGGTATGAGCTGAATTAGATGGGTTAGTGGAGGAGCCCCAAAGCTCTACTCCGTAAGCCCAAATAGACAAATAATGATAAAACAAATGTCATCATTGTATCTTATATTACTTTATCTGTGGATTTCAAAATGAGGGAATGAATATACTCGAGATTTTTATAAAATAAAAAAAAAAAATTATTCGTTAGACAATATTGTATATATATATTTATTATTTAACTTAATATTGCCTACTTGGTATAGTGAATCTCCTGTAGTGTATGAAGTAATATAATGAGATCCATATTTCTTTACAAAATTTCCTACGCTGTATAAGTCACCATCTTCTACTTGTTCCGATGAATAATTTACGTGCTCCAAAGGTTTTAAATTTGAAGTAGCTTCATCGCTCAGCTTTTTAGATTCTTTATTCCTTGAGAGGCGTATCAGTACGTAACAATAATCATCATCGATATAGCTGATATTTAGGCCCATGTGCTTTGCTATTGCATCATTTGACCAACTAGCGGAAAAGGCCTTCCAGGGTTCCTTCATATATTCAATCCTGAATTCCCGAAAGTAAGCTTCTAGTAGTTGAGAAACATCATCGCAAAACTCCATGTGGAAATCTCCATTAAAGATTGCGGCGTCCTTGTCACTGTAGCTATGAAATAAAATAAAACGACTTAGATTTAATAATAATTTTATTAACACTGTAATGTATTCTTATGTAAACATTACTCTGTATGTTGGAAATGTCCTCAAATATCACACCAAAATAGGTAAATTAACTCAGCATGACGGACTATGACAGCTGTTCAAAATAATATTGTAGTATTATATTTTTAGTTAAGTAAGAAAGTTGGAGATACTGCGGCGTCTGAATTCAAGCGCCGCCTCACAGAGAAAAACATGAAAATCGGCCCCGTCGCGAACGTGTCAAGCAATAATTTTAATGGAAAATTTCAATATGGGTTTGTTTAATAAGGAATAGTTGTTATGAATTGTAAATTGCACTGAAATTTTCATTATTAATGATTTTTTTTTTATAATTTATTTAATGAAATTTACAACTGTATTAAAATAATACAAGAAGTAATAATAATGATTCCTACATATTAGCATGAAAAGCAAGTAGAGAAACTACCCAGTGGCACTACTAAATTAATGAAAAAAAAATCGATTAAACGTGATTTTCTTACCTAATTATGTCATCATCCATTACATCAAATACATCTACTGTAGGTTCACGGAAAACCCATGGCTGTGGTCTTCCAACTACCTTCATGGACACTCCCATAAAACCATAGCGTCCGAAAATATTCAGGGCATTACCAATTTTCAAACCATCCATTGCCAACGTTTCTCCAAGTAGAAATAAGAGTAGATACAGCATTTTTCTGCAACAAACAGTAAACAAATGTTTATTGTTGAATAAACAATAAGTAACAAATAGAAAGATTATTTAAGCTTCTCGCAAGAAAAAAAAAGCATAGGTGGGAAAAAAAAAGCAACAAAAAAAGGGAGTTTACGAAAATGTGTAATATTTATTTTCTTTATGGTTAGGTTTTCGCATAAAGGATGAACTTCTTTTTCTTTTTTTACTTATGGACGTTGTTTCACTATTCTTCATTTTATGTATAAATTTTTGATAGCTATGTGTGCTCTAAATGATTTTTTATTTATTGAACGTATTAGGTCGAACAGTTTGTTTGTTTGTTTATTCATTTAACGTCACTTTATGCTGCTATGGCTAATCGGACGATGCTACAGTGGGAGCTCTAAATTTTGCCTATCCAGGTTTAATTAGGATAGGGATTTTTAACGAGTACCTGACATCGTACAGGCTCGGGACCCCCGTTTAACGTCCCTTCCGAAGGACGGCGTAACTAAGGATTTTTTACTCCCTTAAAAAAATCCTAGGGCCACCTGCCGGGCTACGAACCCGCGATCTTGGGTTTAGTAGTTTGTTACGCTAACCACTAGACCACATAGGTCGAACAGTTTTTATTCCTTTTTAGTTTACTATCTCCATCAAAGAAAATAAAGAAAACGAAATGAATTTTTTATTATAGATTAAAAATAAAGTTACCACTTTTTATCGCCATGCATGATCAAAATTAAAGCAGATTTACAAAAGCTAAAATAGAACCGAGAGATGTTATAGACAGCCTTTTTTTTTTTTGGAAACAAGGTTAGAAAGTGGGTAGTCATGTCAAAGTAGAAAGCAATGAAGAGACCAAGAAATAAATGGGTGTAGAACCTATGGAGTATTTGTCCACGTGTTATTGTTTTCGAATTGCACATTCGAAATATAATTTTTTTAAGATCGAAAAGTAACATATGTTAAATTATACTCTACTGGATTCACTGATGATTAGTTTCATTTAATATGTCTCACTTCACTTTTAAACCTAACCTAGAACGTTAAGAAGATTCAGTTTGTTAAAATAACAGTCTTATAACTTGTATCAAATTCAGAAAATCGGAATCTAAAGAACGGGAAATGTTTGCAGCTTAACTTAAAAAACTTCAAAAGTTTAAATGAATGTCCTTTGTGACGAAATATGTGGCAGGCTGAAAAACACGAATGGAGTTCATATTCCAACTACTTGTAAAAAAAAACAAAAATTTGGTTAAACTTTGGGCTAATCTTGTTTATTTTTGTATTGGAATAATAAAGTACACGTTTCTGTATATGTTGCTGTTAGTACATAATAATATCTTAAAGTAACAGGACGCAAAAAGCAATAGGTAAGCTACATCATGGTCTTGTACCACCGATTACACATTTACAATTTTTTTTTTCCATATCTTGTTAATATTTAAGCTTTATATGGTAGATATTTATTTTAAGTTTTTCCGATTGTTTTTATTTTATTGAATAAAAAAAATTAGAAAAAGGAAAATATTTCTCCGTGGAAAAATCCCAACGAAAAGCCATTTAGTCTCCAAGCAAAAACAGAAATTGAAATGTCTGTCCAATATTTCGCCTATTCAGTCATCCTCAGGGTAGATAGAGATAAAAAAACAAAAACAAAAGAACAAACACAAAACAAAATATGAATAACGCACCCAAGAAGCATCCCACCACCTCCAAGGCTCAAATGCAACTAATGAATCATAACGAAGGTTACTCGACCCCGGCTGGGTAAGGTTAGATAAAAACAGCTGATAAATACTGGAGAATTTTAAAATTCAACTTATACACATCAATCTACAAAAAGCACAACAGGAAAAAAATAAATAATTGTAAACAACACCAACAAAATTGAAATGTCTGTCCAATATTTCGCCTATTCAGGCATCCTCAGGGTAGATAGAGAAAAAAAAACAAAAACAAAAGAGCAAACACAAAACAACAGGTTTTTATCTAACCTTACCCAGCCGGGGTCGAGTAACCTTCGTTATGATTCATTAGTTGCATTTGAGCCTTGGAGGTGGTGGGATGCTTCTTTGGCGAGTTATTCATATTTTGTTTTTTGTTTGTTCTTTTGTTTTTGTTTTTTTTTCTCTATCTACCCTGAGGATGCCTGAATAGGCGAAATATTGGACAGACATTTAAATTTCTGTTATAGCTTGGAGACTGGGATTTTTCCACGGTTTTAACATTTATGTAAGGTCTCTTTTCATTTTTCAATATTTATATATTTTGTGGAATAGCCATAAATCCACTGGTGTCTTGATATGTTGTTTTTCTTTCCATTGCAATCTTACTTCCATTTTTTCATATGGTTTTTGTCTTATATTTTGGTGTTATTTACAATGATTTATTTTTTTCTGTTGTGCTTTTTGTAGTTTGATGAGTGAATGTTGAATTTTCAAATTCTCCAGTATTTATCGGCTGTTTTTATCTAACCTTACCCAGCCGGGGTCGAGTAACCTTCCTTATGATTCAATAGTTGCATTTGAGCCTTGGAGGTGGTGGGATGCTTCTTGGGTGCGTTATTCATATTTTGTTTTGTGTTTGTTCTTTTGTTTTTGTTTCTTTTCTCTATCTACCCTGAGGATGTCTGAATAGGCGAAATATTGGACAGACATTTCAATTTCTGTTTTAGCTTGGAGACTAAATGGCTTTTCGTTGGGATTTTTCCACGGTTTTAACATTTATGTAAAATCTCTTTTCATTTTTCAATAGAAAATATTTCTCCTTTTACCTTTTTCAGTTAATTATGAAATTTATTTGTAGTTTTGTTCCTTTTTTAATTATTAATAATAACAAGATATAGTTAATTGTATCAAATATACAAAGTTAGAAGTACTTTAAAGGAAACTATTTCAATAAGAATAATAGCTGGCTTACATAAACTCGTTACTTCAATTCTTAACATTGATAAAAATACTCAATGTGATATTCAACTTTATACTGTTGTAACAAGTTTAATCAAATTCAAATTAATAGAAATCAAAATAAATTTATTTTATATTTATGTAAAACTAGCTGTCCCGGCCGACGCTGTTCTGCCCCATTTCCCTAAAACAAAGGGGTTCCAAATTTTCTCCAACCATTACAATGGCATCTTCATCGATTGTTGGTGCATTCAAACATCTCGCAAGTTCTCTTACAGGAGTTTTATCAGCTCTGATTACAATTTCATGATTACCAGATGACATTAGATCCAGTGCAGTTTTAAACAATGTAATCAATTGATTGTGTTGATGAAAAAAGTTTGTAATTGTTATACAATAGACCTCCTCACTGAACTGTTATTATTAATTTCTTCTGTTGTATTGCCCATGAAATAAATTTGCAGGAATTTATAATCGCCATCTGTCACCCGCAACAGCGAACCTACTTTATGATATATTTGGCCTTGTATCTGCAAATTAAACAGAAAAGTTTTATTTTACACAAAAACTTAAAAAGGAATAAACAATGTAAGTCTTGTAACCTTAAAAGTTACCATGAAATTGCCGCGAAGTATATTTGTTGCCCCCAAAGAAGGCATTTGGAAGCAGTTGCTATATTTTTGTATGTTTGTAAGGAAATGTATGGAATCCCTTCCAGTTTCCGAAACCAATGAGCAAGGACGTATCCAGGATTTTTTTCTGGGGGAGGCACAACGGGCAGACGGGCAAAAAATCAACAATAACTTAGAAATAAACTTGAAGTATATATAGAAAGGTTTCAAAGGTTTATTAAAATATATAAACAATAGTTTCACTCATGTTATTTCTGTTATTTTATTCATGTATTTTCACAACTATCATCATATGATTTGCCTATAAGTATGTACTGTAATGGATTCTCCAAAGTATAAAAAAAACCGTCTCGGTGGCACGTGCCCCTGTGTCCGCCTCCCCCTGGATCCGCCTATGCCAATGAGTACAATGGCTCTGATGGCGGAACCAATGGCACACTTTTCCATTTGCGCAACACAATCCATTTCCTTCATTTCTGTATTTCAATGCTTTGCAATGTGGGCAAACTGAGTTCGTAGATCCAATAGCAACGCATTGGGAATTGTAGAAACATCGTAACTGAAAGTCGCTCGTGAGACACTGAAAGGAATTTGAAACCGACGCGTTGCACGTGATTGTAATATCCTAATGCTGTCAATTTCATTTTGCTCTTCACATTGCAGTCCGATTAGATTGAATAATAGCTTGATTTGCAGGGTTTCGAGTTCTTCGACCCAAATTGCTGGGCCTGTGTCTTATAGGTGGCGTGGGTCTAAATGTAAACACACAAAACAAATAAACACACAATTAGTTTTCGAGAGAAGCGAAAATTTAATAACAACCAAGAAAATGCTACGCACCGAGGAAGCAATGATGGCACGTACGTCAGCTATATTATTTTTTTTTGTGTTCAATTTGCATTAAAGAACGTAGGAAAAGGAATCTAAGTCCATGCAGCCTCTTCCCATCCCAAAAACTGCACCAACGCTTACTTCCTTATCACTTATTATATTATATACTTACAATTACTGATCTTCATTAAGTAAAATAACACCATTTTTAACACAACAAAAATCACTATAAACAATATTTGAAAAATTAAAATAAAAGCGAAAACTAATTTTAGGGAACTCTATTTTATGTTATTTTATTAATGAAACGCAAACCGACTTTTACTTTTACTAACAACTGGCACGCCTTTGTTTATTGAAGTCAAATGTTTGACAGATGAGGAACTGATGGTTTGTATGGGAAAAGAAAAGTGTTGATTTTATTATTTCCCTCGTCATTTTTACGTTTTTTTCCTCCATATGAAACTTCTTAGCGCCTTAACAAAAATAATTTTAAAAAATTTAGCCGAATTGGTCGTGCCGTTCTCGAGTTTAGCGCTTTGCAACACACATTTTGCGATTCATTTTTTTTATATAGACTAAATACTAAATTTTACAATGATGGACTAGTTGGATCAAAATCAAGCGCGCACAAATAAACACATGAATAAAGTTAGGTTTTGTGCAATATTAATGTTTTTTTAAATTATTGAATCCGCATTACATGGAATTAGCTATACTTGTCTATGTAAAAGACATGAAGGGATTAAATGTAAATCTCTGATAGTATTGTTTAATTTTTCTTCATTATTTTTTGTTTTTTTCTTGGCATAAATTTGATATATACGTAACCATAAATGGTTTCTCTTATACAATTATTGTTAACTTATTTGAATTTTTTTATTCGCATTTTTTTTGTTCATTATTTTTTTTTTATTCTTTCTCACTTACTAAATTACTTGTAATGATTAATTGAATGCAATTATTTTACACTCTAAGCTTACAATACCTATATTGTTATTCTAAAGGGACTTGTTCCAGATTAAATAAAGACATTATTAGTATTATATGTAAAGGAGACCAAACATGTAAACTATATGCCAGGTTCAGAAATTACTAAATGTATTAGCATATTATTTATAGCAATAATAATATAATTTCGCCATCAAATTTAGATTTTTTCTTTTTTGGAAAACCCCTCCTTGGAATAGTTGGTGAACCGTGCGCATTACTGTAACTTTTTTTATTATTTACATAATTAAATTTGGATAAATTGGTGAAAGAATCATCCGGTTGTTACATACGTATATATTTGTCATATGTATACCAAGCATATTATCATACAAATAAACTGGCCAAACGTAGTGGATTACCGTCAAACATACTACCGCGGTCGTATAAGTATGAATATATGTATCGGTATTAATTTACTTCCTGAAAAAATAAGAAGCTAGGCCTTCCAAAATATTATAATGTGATCAATTCATAATGATCTTTTGCCATTAATCTCTATATATAATTCTTTTCCACAACTTGTTAACATTTTAATCTGTGATAGATATATTTTTTCTTTAGTATTTAGCTCTCAAGCTGTATTTAAGGAAATTTGTTTCCAACATGGAATATAAGGAGCCATGACTTTTAATGTTTTAATCTCTTGTGTATTCATACATATATTACATTCAATTATAATCTTTGAACCTTTATTTATATTTTTATAAATATTTTGACATTATAGAGAAATACATTCCCACGTGCCTAATCAGGTAACTATAGTGGTGACATGATGCCTCCTTCCACCACATGATTTTGTGCTAACTGCTGGGTATTACTCATCTTTCTTTTCTATTTCAGATGTTGGCAAAGTTTTTTCTCATACTTCCCATTGACTTTATTTCCTACATTTTTTTTATGTATGTTCCAGTTCTTGCTAAAAATGTCTTTTTGATATTTGACATTTTTTCGCTTAAGCACGCACTTCATACAGTGAGTACCATGTCGATAATTTCAAAAACCAACATTTTGCTAGACATTATAACTGTACATTGAACAAAATATCAGTTTAATGGAGTAGCATCTCTTTATTTTTATGACTTAACCAAACTTACTGCGCACGGTTACCCCACCAATCACTGTTTTTTTTTCTAGCAACTTTTAAAAAAAGTTAAAGTTTTACTTATTAAAATTTCAAACCTTAGAAATCTTGGTAAATAAGTAAAATTCGATGGGTTTGTTATTAACTTTTATTAGAATATTACGATGTTTTCCATTATTCACTGTGTGCACAGTTTTCCCACTTCACCCATGCAAATATTTTTAATGAATATATATGAACGGTAAATGGAGTGAAAAATTGTTTTAAAATCGTTAATTATTATAGTAAGATACATTATAGAATTAGAATAATAAAAATGGTTGACTATAATAGTGATATTTATTGAATAAATATTACGAACATTTTCCATTTTATTAAGTTAAGATAATTTTTTTTTTCAGTTTTATGTAGTATAGATATTAATATTAGTATCTAATACTTATATTACACGTCAGTCTTTAGGCATATGTAATATAAACAATTAATTTTTTTCCATTCGTAAAATTAGTCAATATAAAAATATTGTAATCATCATATAAAATAATTAATTTATTTCGCAACTTTTTTAATTTATTTTTTTGCTTTGATGGTGAATATAAATAAGTCATTGATATTGTTTCCCTTTACCTTTAAAATCAATTAGTAATAAAAATAAAGATAATAAATGCATACCTTTGAGAAGAAAATTTCTCTATCACAATTCAAAATCCAGTGGCACGATTAATTTTATTTAAATAAAAATCACTATGCAGTAGCTATCATCATTTCGGTTAAACTGAACTGGTCGATTATTAATTCAACAAACGGTAAAGGCAAAACACCAATCGGAGAATATTGGTAAACAAACGTGTTGTTGAGTGGTTTTTGCCACTATTGGAATTAGATTCCTGTTTACCATTATAAGATTCATATCTCATTGTAATTACGGTCATTTTCTTCCATTATTCCTCCTAACTAGACGCTACAAGTACATAGCAAATTTTCTAATTTCCAATGGCATTGTGGGTATTTTCATAAGAATATTGTATGTCGACTGAGTCAGTATTGTCCAATAATATACTTGTAAATATTATAATATTACAAGTTGAATAAATCTAGAGGGGGTTGGGTAGCTCAGTGTGTTGCTGTGCTGAAGGCCCCTGATTAAAAACCGGCTGTGGCAGATAAATTATCTTATGCATTAACAGCCATCGTGGGACACTGTATGTTTTGCAGACCCTCCTGGGGAACATCTAACCTCTTTAAAGTGGGTATCCTTGATCGGAGAAAAGCCTGACGGATGAATTTAATCTCGGTCATATCAGCTCCCTGCATGCAAATATGTAGTACATATTATTTATCTAACTGAACTTTTTTGTATTAGTGAAAGGAGATGTAATAAAATGAAGCATCACCAGGGATTATGAAGCAATAGTCGCCAATTAATTGTCATTTTGATTCGTCATTAGTTTTTATTTTTACTCATGTGCAATTTTTTTGCATGAGTGAGTGAGTACGTTGGCGGATATGAGAATCATACTTTGTATTTTTTTTTTTCACACCATTATTTTTCAGGTGCCTTAGTTCTATATAGATTTCTTGATTATATTTTAGGCGGTATTCTTGATATGCAATTTTAGATCAGTGGATTCTTCTCAGTATTTTTCATTTAATTTTTAGATTTTTCACAAAATGGAGCCAATTTTAAACCATGAATAATTACTTTTTTCGGTTTAACAAAGGAATAATGTCCACAGCCTATTGAAAATCTTACAAACATATTTTACGCTGTTTTCGTGTCGAACACCTTGCTGAAAACCTTCATATTCGCCATGCTACTCTTTTAAAGACCAGTTCAATGATTTTTCATTTTAAAAAAAGAAAATATTTTTTTTATATTGTTATTCTTGTGTCTTTTGCCTATAAACAACATTTGTACTCGACATAAAAATATATAATTATCAACAGCTATAATATGCATACACTTAAAAATATAACAAATAAATTTTTTTGATTCCATCAAAGGTGTTGAAATTAAGTTTAAAAACATAATTGCCGCATCACAAAAGAATACAAACTATAATTAATAAAGATAAAATCATTATTTGTAAATATCTATTATTATTTATTTATAATTATACAGATAAATAAGTATACTACCAACTTACACACGTACTCAGAAAAAATAAATAATAATAAAAGAATTATTTAAGAAAACTAAGATAAAAATACTAATACACTGACCCAAACCGTTGTCTTTCACCTTGTTTTCCTCCACCCCAATTAACCAAACCTATTTTGTTGTGGTTCTCATTAGAAAGAGATTCTGATATTTCACCATAAATCATACCTTGTTCGACAGAATGGACCGATTAAGAATGAGGTGAGGAACATGAAAAACAAAAAGAATACAAAAAAAAATCTATATCTTCAATACTTCCTTTCTTTTTTGGAGGACCAATCAATTTACAATTTTTTGTTCAACTACGACCCATGAAGGGTCTGGGGTTCAGTACATAGTAGAAACTGTACTGTTTCTGGGACAATGGTTGTGCAGGGAGGTGATTTGTCCTAGATCATGCTCAACTGCCAGATTTTTCCCTCTTATTTCTTTGTAACGTAAAGTCATAAAATCTCGATAGTTGTTTCCATTTTGAAATCCACAGGCTTTGATTTGGCAAACAAGTGCAAATTAATCGTTGATGATGACCATTATATGGATATATGACTGAAAATTTTCTTCAAATGAGTCGCCAAATTTCGTCCCGGTCTGGTGCTTAAGTAAAAACATTAATGCTAAAAATAATAATTACATACATACATAGATGGCTCTACAACCCACCTGAGGACAAGGCCTCCCGCAACATCAACCGCCAGTCATCTCTGTTCACAGCTGCTGCTCTCCAGTGACGGATGGTTAAGATGATCCGAGCGTCCGCAGCCACACAATCCGCCCATCGGAGCCTCGGTCTTCCAACCCTTCTTCTTCCATGCACTTTTTCCCATACGTGTGATGTATCCTGCTCATCGTAGCCTGTTCACCTTTATAAACTTGATAATGTCGGCATCTTTGTATAATCCAGCTATTTATAAGTTCTACCGTTGCCTCCACGTGTTATTATGAATACTGCTCCATAGATTATCCGTAGTATTTTTCGCTCAAACCTCATGATTGCGAGCTATTGTGCCTTTGTGAGAGTCCAACACTCCAAAGCATATATCAGGAGAGGCCTTATCAGAGTTTTATATATTCTTATCTTTGTGGTCCCGGGATAAGGCTTTACTTCTGAGGTGCTTTAACAACCCAAAAAAGCATCTATTTGCCGCCATTATTTTTCTTTAGATTTCCGGTTGCATTTCATTGTTGGCATTTATCTGGGTACCTAGATATACAAATTCGCTCACGTTTTGGAAGGTGTAGTTTCCTACTTTGATGGTTGTTTTCCTGTGCTCTTGGTTTTCCTGTGAAGTAGCGCACCCATCGCCCAGCCGTCAGGCTGTAACCAGCCACTGGCCCTCCAGGTTGGGGGAACAATAATACTTAACACTCACACAGTACTCATATTCAGCATACTACATACATCCCCTCACCTACAGACTATGGTCATATACAATTAAACACCCTAACCCAACGTATTAACCCACCACTGCCGAACCCCGTATACCAGAGATGGCAGGAAGGAGGGGGAAAAAAAAAAGTTAAACACCCTAGAGTACCTTCGCTAGGTAGCCGCCCCGGATGGAGGAGTAAGTCAGGGTACTCTGAGGAGGCAGCCTCTCCACCTGACTAGGGGACAGAGGCCCGATAACTCTCTCCTCCGATAAAACTAAAATCATGAAAACTGCAGACAAACAAGCCGGACTGATCAAACGGTAACGAAATAAAGCCTGACTAAAGGACCTCAAACAAAAACAATAATTAATGTTATTAATTAATAAAAAAGAAATAGTGAGAGTCAAACAATTATTTAAAAAAGATAATAACTTTTAGTGCTACAATGAGATGAGAATAATTATAAATCAATTTTGCCCGACCAACTCGCTTTAATTTTACATCCAATCAATGAAAAATACTTTTTATCACCTAGATTCTAGTGCAACTAATTATAAACCAGTTTAGTTAAGGTGATAAAAAAAATAAATCAACTACTTTTGGTGGTAAGGGGGTCTCTTTGAGTCAAGGTCCATTGTCAATCGTTTCCTAGCCAACCAAGTTGGTCCCAACCAATTTTTTTATTGCAAATGTAATACTCTTGTTGTGTATTAATTTCATATACTGAAATCTTTATTCTAATGTAATCTACATTAAAATTATGATCTGTAATGGATTCACCACAGTACACAAGTACCAGAGGACGGCCGGGATCCCGGCCGAGGGCCTATCTTTTCTCTTTAAAAATAAAAATATTTAAAAAATAAAAAAATTGACCAATAATTATAAACAGTAATATGACGTAAGTCAACAAGATCCTAAAATTAAATTAATGTTCAAAGAACTTTCGTTCTAGTGTATTCATCGCAAAAATTGCGAGAACACGAGGACATGGGATCGGATAAGAGAAAAGATTTGACCTCTGCCGGCTCAAATGGTAGGGCACTGTCACGGAGAGACAGAGGTTCCGGGTTCGAATCCCGGCCGAAGGCCTATCTTTTCTCTTTAAAAATAAAAATATTTAAAAAATAAAAAAATGGACCAATAATTATAAAAGTTTCTACTTTTGTTTCCAATTGTGAAATAGAATAAGGTTGTCACTAGTACACTATTTATTTTTGTTAAGAACTCTAAGTTAATTAGAAAGTAAACTCTTTAATCTGTATGGTCTCTATCTCTGATGTATTAGGTTTAAAGGTCTTACAAGTTCACCACATTTTCCACTTATCATTTTCTGATCTTGATTACCTGTACTCGATACATAATATCTTCCTCTTTAAACTATTAACACCATAAATATTTATAAATTTGGCCAAATTTTCGGCAGTGTCTGTTTAAAACAAAATGGTGGCTCATGGTGACATGATAAACCTGAATACCAAAGGGATAATTTTTTAATAACTTTCATTAGAAATAAGCAAAATTTTTAACTTAATGTTTTATAACAAAAATGTTACATATTTACAAAATTGTAAGAGGTCTTTTATTTGATAGAATCCTTCGGGTATAGTGTTAATTGAATATGATAAAAGTATGTACAATAATATTCCGGTTATAAATGTTGAACAAACATTTTAACTAAAACACAGATTTTTAACTTATTGGCCCCTGGGTATTTTGCACTCCAGCCTGATAAACCATGTAATGTTCTTCAACATATCTAAATAAAAGCTTTAAGTCCATCCCTTTTGGAATCTAATAAGTACCCTACTCATCTCTTCTTAATGATACTCTCCTTACTGTGAACATGTGTTATGTTTTGAATGAGCACTTCTTATCCTGGATTGAAATTAGGAAACAATTTTCACTAAATATGTTGCTGTTGCTAACATTGTGATGCAAGCTTGTGGGCTTATACATACCTTGAAGAGGTAATTTCAATTTTGTACAAGACTTTTGTTTGGGAGCTAGACTTACCACTCACACACAATATTTTCCCATAATACATACTTCATATTTAAAAATAAGGTAAAGAAAGTAAAAACTGAGGTCAATAATTATTTTAGAAATTTAAAAGCAAGTTATTGTTGATTAAGTGCTATACAAAAATGTTAGCATGAGAATTTAGTCCTTGCATAGCTTCAAATATTCAGGTAGTTTATTTTACAAAGTATAATTAGATTAGGTATAACGGGATATTCAAAACTAAACTAATACTATGCATAAATACAGAAAAACTCAATTTAATTTATAAATGTATTGTAATAAGATACAATGGAAGTATAATCTCAACTAAAATATTTATATACAACTATTAGAAGATTAGAACCAGTTTTACAGAACAAATCAAATCAATTATTTGTGTGTGTATATATATATATATATATATATATATATATATATATATATATATATATATATATATATATATATATATATACATTATATGTGTATATATAAAAAAATAATAAATAAAAGTCTTTTTAAAAAAAAAAAACTTTGAGGTTGTAATAACAGTGATGGTTAGTAGCTTGCACCAAACTTATTCAAATCTGGCTTAACTTACGCTGACTGCTTTGTAATCAACTTTGAACTTTTAATTCACTGGCATTATTAAAATTTCAATTTGATATCAATTAAAATTATTACTATTGTTGACTTCCAGTGATCTGGTCAAGTAGCATCTAAATCAGTTATAATTTAAAATTTTATTTAATTAAAGCAGGAATAGTTTTATTTTTATTCCTATAAAATTAATTTTTATATATTACAAGACCAATGTGGACGTTGCACACCTCAAATGGTTTCTTTCTCGGCCATCTATGGTGGGAGATTTCAGCCAAAACTGATAATACAACCGCATTGTAAATTTATACAATTTCTATTAGTAAGAAAAATATCCAAGAGGGTAGCGTGAATTTAACAAGCATTTGTTGTATTGGGACCCAGAGGCTGAGGTTATTTTTTTTTTAAACATTAAGTATCCACTAAAAATAAAATTTTTGAACAAACTTGCACTAATATATTACTATTTATCAAGAATTACCACTTATATACATTATAATATACTTAGCAAAAACATTAAGTAGAGAAATTCAATAATAAAATTCTATTTAAAATAAAAGTTATCATCAGATATCCAGAGAAACAAGCGTTATCATAAGATTAAATGATTATGGATAACCTTTCAAGACTGATAATAATTGGCTATATTCAATAAATATTCATCAAAATTACTGGTTTCATGAAGTTTCATAGTACTAGACAGATAATATATCACCAAGTTAAGGACAATCTAATAATTTTTGGCTCAGAACATTTAGCATTCACTAAAACTTACAGAAATTAATTTACAAAAAATACTGAATTAGGTTCTGAAGCTAGAGCTTGCATAAATAATAATCAGCCCACGCTCAAGGGAATGAAATTTTAATTAGTATTTGTAATATACAATTTGTACCAATTTATTTACCTAAATTAGTTCATAGTGTTTTATAATCAATAAATGAAGGAATCGTTGGAGAAAAATGGAGTCATTCAAAATGTAATATTAGAAAATTAAGCTATGAAATGTCGAGGTCCCTTTCTTTTGAGTATGGGTATTCTTCAAACACTCCATCCATATTTCTGGATGTTTCTATTTTTTATCTTATTCTAGTCAATAATATCAACATTATAACTTTTATATCACTATTTCAGAACAAAGATGACTCTCCTCTTTTCTCCCACGGGATCTTTAAATAATGCTTCTTTGCATTTTTTTTTTTTTTTTTTTCTTTAAATATAAAATTGTAAGCATCATGGATTATTTTACAATAGCAATACAATAAGTGGCAGGTAATAACTAAATGATCCTCAATTGATTTGAACTCAAGGCTCTACAAACTATTAACCTTTTAACCACAATTTTTAATTCCTTCATTTTTAGACCTTCATGCTCGAACATAGAAGAGTTCAAAATTTATACACATAAATATGTTACAATGGAAAAATATGTAAATCAACTTACATGGATCCATCCAGAAAAACACAAACTATAATGATAGTTATTCTATTGCAACCATATAAAAGCATTTAATCGATTCCTTTAAAAGCTCCATGTATTTGCAGGCACAAACTGAATGCATATCTTGGTTAACTTATGGTATGTGGAAATTTTAAAATTAAAATAGAAGTAAGAAATCAATAATTACTACGGAATCTACCTTAACAGATTACTAAGGAAATAATCTTTCATCCTATCGACATTCAATAATCATTCCACATCAATCACTTTAAATCCAGTAAGTATAAAAATGGCTAAAACTATCTATTTACATCCACCAATGAATCTCGATTTAGGACAGATCCTTCACGACACCTTCACTATATTTTTTCAATTCCAGACCTTGCTAAATATTGCACGTCATACGCCATTACATGGAAATATTATCCATTATTTGTTCTACTTTAACCATCTAAAATCACTAGTGTTCATTATTTAGGAAAGTCATACAATTTTATAACATGATTAAAATCATTTGATTTACTTTCCACTATACAGTTTAATTATATATACATCAATTAATATTTAATCGTGTAATATCTGCTATTTACTGGAAGGGGGTTCCGCATGCATATATTCGAAAAAATCAAAGGCTGCATGGTTGGCCAAGGACCCTGGGTTTTTCCGGTCACAAGAGATAGAGTCGGTTTATGACAGGCCTCTTGAGAAAAACAAAGATGACACGAAGATTTGGTGTGCTGCTGGAGTTCATCTAAATTTACAAGTGAAAAAGAAATTCTAAAGGATGAATTGAAAGCCCTCCAGGTAGTTAATGCAAGATTTCAAGAACACAAATTGCAGAATTGGAAGAGAATCAGAAAGAAAAAAATCAAAAGAGGAAATGTACAATGTATGTAAAATATAATAAATAATTATATACACTAATCCACACAAAATATTCTTAAAATACTAAATGACTGTTTTCGAGATTAATACTAGAACTATTTTAATTAATAGCTAGAACACTGTATTTAATAACACATATTTAATATATTAAATTAAGTATCCAGAAACAGATGATCAAGTTGCTAAAATATTGCATGTTTCAATTCAGTAAGAAAATATTGTTGTTAGGTCTTATTGTTAATTGTATAGAATTATTTCCTTGCTACGGTCCAGTCTTTTTTTAAATGTTTTGAAGTTGATTAATTACGTTATTTTAGGCTGAACATAAGATTTTACTTGACCGCTAGTATAACTAGTACTTAATTTTTATCAAATAATTTTCAAAGCTTATTTACCTAATATTATAAGAGTTTGGCCATTACTTTATTTCATAGTAATAATTTTTTAAATATAAAAATACAAAGATAATTAACATTATATACTTTATAAACTTACAAAGTAAAAATAGCAATTGTCAGATATTTGAATCTATTCCTTCACAAATGAAACCGTATTAAAACAATAAATAAGAACTTTAAATAAAGCTAAATAAATAGAAACCAAAATTTTACAAAATCTTCATAATACTCATTTGGCAAATAGAAACAAAAAGTAAATTTAGTCCTTGGGCTATTTCTTTTTGCTTTTACCCAATGTGAGAGTATGATGAGAAGTAGAACCAGCCTGTGTAAATTGTGACTTTCTTCGATTAAATTCTAAAACATCATCTTCAAGCTTTTTCCTTGATTCTTCAAGTTTCCGTTTTTCTTCAGTGTGCTCGTGCCGAAGTTTATCGAATTTTGCATGGAGCTAAAATTAAAATAATTAAATACATTGGTTATAATAATGAAAATGGTTTCCTATCAAAAGACTATTTAAATATTATTTAAGATTATAATATATATATTACAATAGCACAGAAAGTTTTGGGAAAAAAAAAATTATATATATATATAAAATGGTCAATTATGATATTCAAAAACATGGTCAAGTGCTAAATTATGATTTATAAAAGAAGTTGGAATTTTAATAAAGTGTAGATATTGTATGGATTCTAATGGGGAAATGATAAATGTTAAGCAACAAGGGCTAATATATTGTTACGGTCAAAGAGAGGATGATGGAAGCAAGGGATTAGCGCCTTGAGCTAGAAGTTAAAATTTAAAAAGTTCGTCGAGAAGTTAAAATAGGATTAGGACCTTCTCGATCGCCTCCTTTTGTCGGAAGTCATTAATAAGGTTCTAGACTTTCCCAGAATTTCTTCCCCTACTTCCGTGTTCTAGAATGTTCGGCCTTGCCTATTTGAATACCTCCCTCGCCTCGAGCGAGTCAGTCTTAGAGTAGACCAGGCACGGTGATGATCTGTAATAAGTGAGTGTCAGTGTGATAAACTAGTCAGTGTTGAACCGGCCAGTGTAATAAGTGTATCAGTGAACTGTGACAGTCTTGCGAGTGTAATAAATTGTTTCTGTTTGTTACTGTGTGTCAGTTTGCCATACTTGGAGAATCTTACAGTCGGTGGACTAGTGAACTGTAAGTGTTAATTAGTAGTTATAAATTGTAGTGTGATTTTATGATATTCATACAAATTTATGTAAATAGTTAAGTCATTTAATTAATAGTTAAGAATTAGTAATATCTTATATTATTGTAATAATTAAATAGGGGTTGGGCATAGATAATAAATATTTAGAATATTGTCATTGTAAATTTATATTAGTTTAATAATTTAACTGTTAATAGTTTAATTGTATTCTTTTTATCATTTTGTTAATAAATATTAGTATCTTTAATTTAGCAGTAGTTTAATTCATTTTAATACCCAGTAGCCCGTAACAATATATATATATGTGTGTGTGTGTGTGTGTGTGTGTGTGTGTGTGTGTGTGTGTGTCTTAAAATTTATTTGGCACCCATTTGCAAATTGTTATAGAAAGGACTAAAAATTGTATATTTAAATTTTATTGGCCAACTATAGGCTGCTCCTCAGTGTAGGGTGCCTGTTGGCACAGCATTGAGATACTGATAAGTATGTCCAGTAAATCCAACAATCAAATCATAAGAAAAATTTAAGCTACGTGAAAATTAATATTAAAAACCATTTTAAATACTTACTTCCTTTTCTGCTTCTTTCAATTCAGTTTCCTTTTCCTTGACTCTGACCACAAACATCTGTCTCATTTCATCTTCTTTTTGTTGCAATTCTTGCAAATGATTAAGTCGCTTGGCTTCAAAGGACTGTTGGAAACTAACAGGTTTATTTTCTGAATCAACATCAGTGAATCCCATCTAAAAGATTAAGAAAAATAAATTTTTAGAAATATAACTTAAACCTCATTGTGTGGCCTGTGAAAAATTGTAGAAAATATGACTGGAACCAAAGAAGGGACTGAGCAATTTAGAAATTAAAAAAACAAAACAACTATCAATCAACATAAAAAGAGGATTTTTGAGCAAGAAAATATAAATGCAATGATTATTGTGAAGCTTTGTCCTTGTTACTGACCAACACACAATTGCACATAACATGTTTTGTTATGATTTCAGAATGGTCTATGAAGTTCTGTGTGTCTATGTGTTAAATTAATCAATGGATTAGCTTAAACTTGTAATTAAAAGAAAATGAAAATGGCACAAGGAGGCGACAGCCCCATCTCCCAGTCATCAAACCACAGACAGCTACTGGCTCTCCAGGTTGGGGGAATAGTACACAGACATCTCCACTCAATACCCTATATACAGCAAACTACATGCATCCCTACATCACAGAAAAAGGCCAGATAAATAACATACCCTAGGATCCTCTCCCCAAGAAAGCCATCCCGGATGGGGGTCCTGACTTTGGTCAAAGGCAGTAGAAGAACAAACAACTAGAAGAAGCAACGATGTTGAAGACTAGCAATGAAACAAGGAAACTCTTGAAGATGAACAAAGGAAGAAAGCCCTTCAAACCGAGACTAAATTCATGTAGAGCAGAGGATCGGCCTTTATTGAATGAGGAAAGTAGAAACCTGAATAGTTCGTGCGAATATTTCCAGAAACTCTTAAGTGGAAAAAAAAAACAACTTAAGAAACTTCACCTAGTATAACTCCAAATGAAGATCTGCACCCTTCTGATGAGAAAGAAATTACGAAAGCCATATCCAAGCTTAAAAATAATAAAGCACCAGGCTATGATGGCATTGCGGCTGATCTCCTCAAACATGGTGGCCTGGAACTGAACAATACAATTCAGGACCTCTTAATATCTATTTGGACAAAGGAAGCAATGCCGCGGAGCTGGTGTAAAAGGATAATTCACAAGAAGGGTGACCAACTGGAGTGTAGTAACTACCATGGGATATCGTAGCTGCAAGTAGCATATAAGGTTCTTTTCTTGTGCTCTGTGAGCGTCTGTTACCATTGACTGAAGGAATCATGGAAAATCAGGTCTCGTATCAGCAATCTCAGCAAGTGTTTCCATGGACTACTTAAGCATTTCTGCAGTTATCTGCTTCCAAGAGCAAAGAAGATGGGAAAGAAGACCTTAGTATGCCCAGTCCTGAGCCATAAGTACTGAGCAAGTCATATGAATCGGCTCTACTAATTTATGAAAGAAGGATATTCCGATCGATTTATGAGAGAATGAAGCAGAGCCAAGAAGCATGGCAATGGAGGACCAATCAGAAATTGTATGCCCTTTTCAAGGAGCTCAGCAAAGCTAGATTCATTCAAATTGAAAGATTAAGGTGGGCTGGACATCTGACAAACGTGAGTGTAGACATATAAGGTCAACTAATATTATTCAAGCAAAAGAGACATAGCATAAAAATATCTGCTGTTTTATTTTACCAATAAGTGGATTTTGATACTATACCTGCTCTAGGCTTCTTTTTCTATATAACTCATAATGTTTCATATGGGTCTTTTCCCTCATGTCTTCCATGTTAGTCCTGATAAGCATTTCTCTCAATTTAAGAAAGTCACAATGTGATTCATTTTCCACTAAAACATAAAAAACAATTCACTGGCTAGAATAAAAAATGAATTAATATATAAATCATTTAACTCAGTAATCATAGTTATGAATTATATAAATCAAAACTATGATTGCTGAAATAGTAGGGATAAACTATAATAGAAAGTAAAATTAAACTAAAAATATCTAATCACATAAAAGCAAGTAGGCAACATTAAATAAAATAAATAACTGAATAATTACCTTGTACTGTACCCCAAGGATACTGTCTAGACCTCATCATTTTGTTCCCAACACGAACAAACTCTGTGCTTCCAACAACAGCAAAAGGTAAAAGGGAATTCATATTCTTATTCAGTTCAGCTACTTGATCATCATCAGTAGGAAATTGATATATTTCTACTTTGTTGGCAATGAGTTCACTAATAATTTTTGACTGGAAATGTTTGAAAAGTAAAAATAAGTTATAATACAAATAACTTTATAATATCATACTTAATTATTTCTCTAATAATATTCTTTATGATTTATAAATAATTAAACTTTAAACAGAAATAATAATAAAATATATCATATAAGTTAACTTTATAGGTTAGAAATCTCATATTAAGTTAGAAAAACGATTTAGAAGACTCATATACCTTGAACTTTTGAAGCTCTGATTTCGATATAGTGTCAGCTTTAGCTATTATTGGAATGATGTTTACTTTATTGTCCAGCTTCTCCATACAAGATAGATCAATTGATTTTAATCTATAATAAAAACAAATGCACATGTTTAACCGATCCTTAAAATATATAATTAGACATACATTAAAGTAAATCAGTACAAACATAGAGAAAGTGCACTAAATAACACAACAACTATTTTAACATAATTATTAAATAAACTATACAAATATATTTTAGAGTTAAACCCACTAGTATGACCAAAATGTCCTAAAAAGACAGAAATGTTTAAACTGAAGAAAATGAAAAATAAACTACTGTCTAAAATCAATAATTCAATAGAAAAGAAAATATTTTCTGTAGATAGTTATTCAGGAAAATACTGATTTAAGAGGGCATACAATGAAATTAGGCATGATCATATAAATTGGCAGGAACTGTGATTCAAAGAATGCAAATTATTACTGCAACTATCAGGTTAAATTAAATGACACTATTTAGTCATTCTTCAAAATATTCTAACTTTAGTTTTCAAATAACTGAGAAAAGTAGAAATGTGGATGTTATAATACTATATAATAGATAACTTCTTCCATAATGAGCAAAAGAAGCGTAATAATAATAATAATGACAAAACTATGAAAAGCTAAACCAGATTATAATGGATGGAAAGGATTTATTTAATCCATAAATCTATTTAAAGTTCATTTTATTTCTACTTCCTGTATCCATTTTTCAATCACCTGATTTTTTTTAGTATTATTACTAATAACCTAGGCCACTTAATATCTTCTTCACTCAAATCAGCGTTCTATTTTCCCTCATAGAGAACCAAACCACTTTCACGATTTTCTTTAAAATCTTGGAATAACTTCTTATTAAAATTTAAAATGAGTAACCATGGACAAAAATTACTTATTGATCTATAATCATCCTCAATAGATCTGAATTTTTCAAAAATCCCTTCCTATAAATAACCATTAGTTCAATTTCCTAATCCATGTTTTATTCAACTTTGTTGTGTGGTTCATAGAGCCAGTAATTTGAGATTAATTAATGTACTTAGATTTTAACATGCAAAAATAATTTAAGAAAATGGACTAATTAAGGTGAATGTATGGAAAGAAAAATACCAATATGGTCCAAGATCTCAATAAACTTTATTGGACAATAATGAAGAATCATAATAAAAAGCAATATTCCATGTACATCGGCATATCATAAAATTGCTTATTAGAAAACAAAATATATACATCCACAAAGAATGAAGGTCTGTTTTATATCAGAGTTGAAGGCCTATTTACCACATAGGTACTTCAATACATAATAAAGCGGAAAATCTTTTAATACTTAAAAAATGCCCATTAAAACAAAAGAACCATAACATAGCACAAAATAGGAAAAGAACTTACCCATGACCAGTAGGACAAATAAAGTACAAACAAGCATGAATCCGAGTATCATGATACTGGGCCAATGAACGTTTTATCTTCAACTCTTCTTGCAAATAAGCTTCAAACTGAGCATCTATGTAATCAACAACAGCTTGGTAACTATCTTGTTTGTTAATTTGGTCACCATATCCCACGGTGTCTACTATAGTAAGCTGAAAAATTAAAAAAATTTTTTTTACAACAATACCATAAAAAACTGAGCATAAATATTTGCAGAAAAAAACAAAATTTTCAATCCCTTATATCCTATCAGTCCATTCTGAAGTCTACACATTAGCTAAGTAAATTAAATTAATTTGAAATCTGAGTAAACTTTAAAACAAAATAAAGAATACAATTATTCTATTAAAAGCAAGTAAATTACTTTCAATTTAACAATGCCTTCCTGAAGCTCGTAAGTATGTGCTTTTAATTTTACTGAAGGCAGAGAATGAGGACTTGGTGTAGATTCAAAACTAGTGTTAAAAAGTGAATCCATCAAGGTAGACTTTCCTAGACCCGTCTCACCTACAAAAAACAAAAAATGAAATATAAAATATATATTGTTAAGTTTTAAATTAATAATTTGTAAAGTATATTAGATAAAAAGATTTTTCAAACAACAGCATTGAGAAGGAATAACACTAAAGTATATTGATGTGAATTGGTTTATATACATAGTTTATAAAAATTTACAATCATTTTTACATATTTCCATTACCATACCACATATTACATACCATGGTACTGTATTGTTATGCTAGAACACACGATGTCCTGAATATATGTTTTAATGCACAGTTTTAAGGATATAGCATGCTTAGTTTGTTTTTGACAGGTAGAAAAAGAATAATTGACATGTTTTAGTGTTCCCTACGATTTTCTATTATTATAAAAAATGGAACAGGAAAACACAGGAAGGTTACAGGCGAAGATCTAACGAAGAAATCTACAGAGAAATCAGGGGACGAAGGAGGAAAGATAGAACAAAAAGATCTTTAACAAACTTTTTAGCTACAAAAGAGTGGGAGGATACACGAAGCAAATAAGAGAAGAATTAAAAAACCTTAAAATGTCAGATGCTGACTGTCTTGAAAGAGACACATACAGGAAAACACTGAAAAATCTCACCAATATTGGAAGATAAAAAGGAGGGGTACAAATTGTTCCGAAAAAAGAAAATCAAGACGCCCAAAGAAGCCTAACCAATGATATTCGCGTGGTCCTTAGTGGCCGGTATGAGATAAAAAAGACAAATAAAAAAAATTGGAACAAAGAGTTTGTTCTAAAGTTTGCATAAAATTTTGTGAAAAATGGAATCAAATCCTCTAAAACACTTTAAATGTTAATAGTGGCATATGGTATGTCTGCTTTAAGTAAAATAAAGCATTGCTGCCTGTGAAAAAACAACATAATAATCTTGCCTCAACCACCATATTCATGGGATTTGGCTCTCTGCGACTTTTTCCTGTTCCCAAAACTAAAGAAACCTATGAAAGCACATGATTTGCAATGATTCAGGAAATAAAAACTGCATCGCTAGAAGAGTTCAAGGAGCTCCCTATACCAAAAATTGCTTTGAAAATTGGGAGAAGCGTTGACACAAGTGTATTCGATCTGAGGGGAATAACTTTGATGGGGACAACATGAATATTGTTGAATAAATAAATATTTTTTCATAAAATTTAAAGTCACCTATTTGAACAAACATTGTGCATACAATAAATATGTAAAACCTGTTATGCTTCTCTGATATACAGCAGTTATACAATATATTTTCACGATAAATTGCAGATTGACAGCCAAAAGAAATGTATTTCATTTAATTATAATGTATAATTTATTTTTATTATTTTATTGAATAAACATTAGCTGACCATATCAATTATGAATGATAAGACAGTCCAAAACAAAAAAAAAGTATTACTATTTGAGAACTATTTTCTTTCCCTTTAATATATTGGAGATTGGCTAAAAAAATGAAGACCAACAACAAGTTTGGCACACATCTTAAAGTTCATACAAATGTCAATGAGCTTTGGCAAGATGACAAAACATTTTTTACAATATGACCTAACAAAATCTGGGATTTAAACCTTTAGCTTATAATTTGGATAACTTATGAAACCTAAACAAAATTAAATAAATGGAAAATGTTAATAGTATAAAGAAAAAAAAATTAATGTTATTCCATAAATCATCAAGAAATTTAACTTTTATAAAGAAGAAACAGTAAGACTTTACTAAGTACAGAACCCAAAATCTTCATGGATAGCAGTAGTCTAGGAATATGTGTGACATTAATTTGATATTTTAATTACTGGAATCAATTACAAGAAAATATTTTATATATATTTATCCTGTTTTTAACATATATAACTAAATATATGGGATAAATATCATCCAGTTCAATTTGATCGAACTAATTTGAAATATATGAGAACAAAAAATAAATTTACGACCCAGCAATTCATAAAGAAATAATTTTATTACAAAAAAGTTGAAGATTGTAATTTATTCATAATTGATCTTATGAATTTACCCATAATAAATAGTCTTTATTGGTTGTATTATTCATTACTTAATAATTTGGGTATTTAACGGTTAGAGTCAAGGCCTGATAAGAAGGGTGTGGTTGATGCAACATAGACATGACATTCTTATCTGTTCTTTTATATACCAACAAAACATTAAGTTCGGCAGCCTAAGGTTTTAATACAACAAATTAATTATGTGTTTTAATTAATTATTTTCCTATTCTGATGAAGCACAGTAAGAATTCTAAATTATAACAAACATAATCAGTTGCTAGAAATGAAATTATATTTTGCACAGTTACTATTGATTCCCAAAAAACAAACAATAGCTACAATTAGAGTTGTATAAAATGGTATAATTGAAATTTGAATAAGAGTAATCGGCCGCGATGATGCATCTTATTTCAAATCCTTACTACTATGATTAGTCTGGTGATAGTATATCCGCTATCATGTATTATTAATATTATGTTGTAAATTTATTTGTCACAAATGAAGTTCTTAAATAAATTTAAAATTGTCTGTCTAAAAGTCAATAACTAGGCCAAAAAAGGTAATTTTTTAAAAATATTAGAGTAAATATATTGATATTGAAAGTTAATACATAAGCAATTGTGCAATAACTGGGTATGGTTCTTGTAATATTAATTAATTGAGATGCACAAAAGAACATTACGTCAACCGCATCCCCTTCTTATCATGCTGTGACTCGGACCAATAAATACCATAATTTGTAATGGTTATTTATTACAGCTTGATTTTTCTTAAAAAACAAAAAAACATGATGATTAACCATCCTAAAAGTTTTTATCTAGTAAAGTTCTTAATCACTTTAAAGACGAATAAGTTTTTCTTTAAATATCAAAATTAATTTTTGATAATTTACATAGTAAATTATTTAAAAACAACTAAAACTCATTATACTTCAATGTTGTCTTATTGAGATTTGGAAACAACATAATCCTTGTTTCCACTTTATTTGCTATGGTGAATCATGATATTCACAAAATCTTATTTCCACACATGAATCATCGATACAACAAAACAACTCACCTCCAGTTAGTTAAGCATCATAAAATACAATATATTAACTACCAATTAAAGTAACAATTGAATAATTAAACCATAAATAAATTACGTTCAGAAACTGAACAAGAACGGTGAACAAGATAACATTATATTGAAAGCAGACAATGGTCCGTATTAAAGCAACAGGGTATTTAATCCAAATAATAAATGAGTAAAAAACATTAATCTTACCAATACAGAGAATATTAAATATAAAACCATTCTGGATAGACTTATTCACTAATTGATCAGGTAAACTGTCAAAACCAACATGTCCAGATAAATTGAGAGATCTCAAGTTGTTTTCAACCTAAAAAAATGCAAAAGAAATGATTAAACCTTTGTAAACATAAAATAAGCCACTAACACAAGTGTCTGTAAAATAATATCAAACAAGAAATACATTGATATCATACATGTAAATATACGATTTCACCTGAAAAAATATTTATGAATAACATAAAATTTATTATCATCTGAGTAGTAAGCATTAGCTACTAATGTCTAAAGTGAGAAGTCTCGATCAAAATAAATAAAACCGATAAGCATAACTGAAAGTATTTACATTTTTTTTAATTTCTTAACACTAGTAAAAGACGTAAAAATAAATACCTGAGGTAATTCAACTTCAACAGACATATTAAACTTTCACAGCTTTTATGAAAATATGGAATATTAATTTGAAAATGTTTAAGCCGCAAATCAACGAACTTTCTTTTAAAAGTTCAACAACTGACTAATAACACAATCTGAACTTCAGCATCGATAAGGAATAGTGGCAAAGAGGTAGAACGTGAGTTATTATAGAATAGCTGCTCAGTTCTATTAAATCCCTAAGATGAATGAATTTGAAATGATGATTGAATGTCACTAAAAACTTCGACAGTTGCAATTTTTTTAAAATTTCCTCGGTTCACTCTTATTCCGGTCCATTAACTCTCAAAACCCGGTCTATAACTACAGTTTCCTGTTCAGTTTGAATTATTACAATTCAATCTTCAGTACAGTAACAGGAAGGATTTCGCCTTTCCGATCTCGTTCACATTGAATAAAAAAATTCGATCGTTCCTTGTCTCATCACTATCTGGAACTCAATCTCTCTTAATATCTATCATACTCTCACTTCCCAAATAGATGCTCTCCAAGTTTAGTTATTTGCCCAATGGATCAGTAAAAAAAAAAAAAAAAAAAACCTTTATTTACAATTTTACATTTACAAGCAGCAATAAGTGTAAATACATGTTCCGGACCTCCTTTACATGTTTAAAGAACTGTGCTTTTAATTAATTAAAGTTGTCTTTTATAAATAAGTTTTACAATAGCAGGAAAAATGTAGAAAAAACCCGCTTTAAAAAAATGACAATGGATCATTATTGAATAAGCTTTTCTATGGCAGTATAGCCAGCGAAACGTCGGTCAGCAACTTGAAGACCCGGTCGAAACCAGAAGAAATATATGATGAATGGATTAATGGCTTTTATTGCTTAGTATTTTTTCACTAAAATAGAGCCAAAAACTCAAAAAGAAACACTATTATTTATTATAATGCAATTGGGAAAAACCACAATGCAAAGCCTTATGTTTCAAAAAATACACCTACTTACCAGTCGACGTTTCGCCTATTCAGGCATTATCAAGACACCAAAATCAAAAAGGGTTATGTGAATCGCATCTCGAAGAAAAAAGTGCAATACATCCCAACGATCAACAGCCCAAACAGGCTCCAAACATGAGACAGCACCCTACCACCAAGACGTTCAACATACAACTGAACGAAAGTAATACGCAACCAGCTGGGAAGGTTATAGCATCAGCTGATCCACAAAACATATCAAGTAATATTAGCCTATAAAAATTTATACATATTAGCAAAGTTAGCCAAATTTTTCTTTTAAAATATTCAACGTTTCCGAATAATATTGGTTCAAATTTCTGCAATCTGTTTTATAATTTACTGAAATGTCAATCTTTTGTGCAATCTGCATGGCCTCGAACAACTTCCTTCTAGAGCCATCACTCTCTTTGTAAACAACTTTAGCATTCTCAAAATCAAATTGATGCTTACAAGCTTTGGTATGCTGGGCCAATGCTGTGTTAGGTTCCTTGCCACCAATATTTTTACAATCATATTGATGCTGATACATTCTTTTGTGCAACAATTGTGATGTTTCACCAATGTATATTTTAGGGCATTGCAAACAGCTAATCTCATACACTACATCTGATTGTTGCTGTGTAAGTATTTTATCTTTCAATGGAGTGTAAAATTTACTCATCTTGTTTGTAATCTTATTCGCAAGCCTAATCTCGTAAACATCATACTCTTGTAACACCCCCGGCTTATCTGGAAGGGAATGGGGTTGTGAAAGGAAGGAAAGAATAGTAACACATAAGAAGAATAAAGAAAATTAGGAGAACTTACTCTTACTAAGAACTAAGCAATATAAATAAAATGACTATATTTATTTTTATTTAATAATAAAACCAAATTATTGACAAATATAAAAGAAAATGTTAACTTAATAATAAAACCAAACTGTTGAAAATATTAGAATGGTTAAAAATTCTGTAATTACTACACTACTGGTACAACCAGTTCCCCCACTTATTTGCTAGGACAAGAAAATAAAAAAAAAACAATAAGGGAATATTATAAGTCTCAGAACAAAAATTATAGCCTGATACTCCACGGTAATCAATGAGTCTATCCCCAGAAATTAAATTGTTCACATGTACCTTGTATAACGTGTAGCGATCCTCCCATCTGATCGGTTCCGCAGTAACCAACACCAATTGTCTCCAACCTCTCACACTGCGACGTTACACCTCTTTGCACACGGGACAGACTGACTCCTTCCGAGCGATCGCGATCTCCCTCTCCCACGCTGGCCACCGTCTAGACGCAACCTCAGCATCCTTGACGATCTCAGCCCCACGATCGCTCGACTAAATGATTTAATTAAACTTATTTACGGCCAGTCCCACCACGGTTCTGTTACATCACCCTCCCCTTTACAAAAGAGTGGAACCACGGGGTCCACTCGTACAATACGCCGTGGAGTACCAATGGTGGCTGAAACTTAATCCTACACTACACTGTATACACTGCCACTATATACACTCCTGTCAGTTGGTGCTGGCTTCTGTGCGCCCACCGGGTCGATGTATGGTCCTGGTTGTCAATTCTTCCAGAGCTCTGGCATCTTGTATTCGTTGAGTAGCCTTGGACTGTCTGTTTCCCAGCCACTTGCGTAGGCCCCAGGTTCCAAGGACACCCAGCAACAATAGCGCCAAGGTCGTTGTGGCACTCCACGTCCACCATCTTCGGTTAACCCGTTCTTCCTGTATCCTTTCAAGCGCACGCCGAAGGGCCAAGACCCGAACTTCATCAGCGGCCCACTGACCCGCTCCCAGGTCTCCTTGCTGCTCCAAGGACTTCCAAGCCTCTGGTAGGTCTTCCCTCCTAATTGTCGTTTTTTCTGACCCTATGTGTAGAGATATAGGGTCCACGATCTGTATTTCCTTCTCCAACGTCGTGTACGTCGTCCCTCTGGAGCGGGGGAGCAGCCAGTAATCTGCTGTTTTCAGTGTACAAGACTCTGTTGCCTACCATTCTCCATCACCGTCCAAAATAATCTCTCTGGGTTGCTGATTTCTGCAATTTATCGTTGCCTTGGTTGGCTCGTTGACACTAAAGAGCCATTTCTCTCTCGCCTCGTCCCAAATCCAAGTATCCAGTTGCGGGTCACGTAGTGCCCTCCATTTACACAGCGGTTGACCACTCTGCTCATCCCCAAAGAAGAGAGTGCTTAAGCAGGTCACTCGTCTCCGCTCCATCAACGGAAACAGCGCGGGGCACACCCACGGCTGGGATGTCCGGCACCGTGACAGGTCCCCTTTCTGCAGAAGTGCATAATATTGTCTATCCACTGACACAAGAAAACTGTCCACTGACGTCTCTAATACCACCTTGTGCGGCACATCCACACTCCGTATCGGCATAGGTTGTACCCTATAGAGCTTGAAGGCTTGACCTGACCTAATCAAAGGGAGATCTATAACAACATGCACCGAAGTGGATGTGGCCACTCCATGGACTGCAGCGGCCTGGTAATAATGGTGGGCATCCTCGGGACGAGTACCTGTGAACAAACCAATTCCTGAGGGCAGTACATTGACCACCGTTTGGAGAATCTCACTCAAGGAGTGGGGAGACAGAAGGGCCTGACTCACTGCCCCCCATGATACCCTCTCTAATCCCAAATACAATTCCCTCAAATCACCACTGGCTTTCAGAGCCGTCACCTCCATATTTCGGAGGTTGGATATCAAGGTTAAGGATAGGTTAGTATAAAGGGAAAGCCGGTCTACTTGTGTCTCTAGGGTTAACATCCGCCGGTGGGTAGCTTCCATTTCCTTCTTCAACATTCCTGCGAAGCGTACTAGGTTCCTCGTATTTTCCTCGGTTCGTTGTCCCAAATTCCGTGTGACTGTGAGGTGCTCCGTGGCCAAGTGGACCAATCGCCCTTGTTGCATTGTTAGCTTCCCCAGATCGTCCCTTATCCCTTCTAAGTCGTCAGCATCCGGATTACCAAACACCGCTTTAATCACCTTCCCTCCAATGTTTAGCAGCCCTCTACTCCCTCGTTGAACCGGTAGCAGATTCCTGATGGACAAAACAGCTTCATCCACTTCTGCGACCATCTCCTTGGTCCTCTCCACCTCGTCCCAGTATCCCCTAAGTTCAGGGATATGGTTCAGTGTCCGTCGGTACTCAGCTTCTATTTCCTCTATTACTTCCCTCATCCGTAGTGCTTCACCACACAAGCGAGTCACGTTCACTTCCACTATTACCCGCCATCGCTCACTGCTCACTACTACGTCCCTTTCATCCAAAAACCTCACACCGCTGTGTCCCAGGGCCAACTGCAGCACCAGCCATCCTGTGAACACTGTCGTTTAACATTAGATTACTTTCTTGGCCTCAGCAGTATGGGGGATCGGGGGGTGACCAGGGAATCATCCTCCTCCGGTGCCCACGAGGTGTCACGTGGGTCCTCAGGTGTACCTGGGTCATCTTCTGTGCGGGCCCAGGTTGTTTCTTGGGTGGCCTCTGGTGAACTCGGGTCATTCCTCATCCAATGAGGAGTAACGTGATCGACTATGCCCCGGGGGGTTGACAATTTTTCTGGCGTCCTTCGCTCCGTTACCGGGGACTCCCTGCGGACAGTTGAGTAAGCTCCGTCGGCTTGACTCTCCTCTTGGTTGTCGTCCTTGACTTCTTCCATTTCATCCTCGCTGTCCTCGTTCCAGTGTGGGGGACATTCCTCCTCACTCTCATTTTCGTCCCGATGTTCATGTTCCTCCCAGTCACTCTCGTCTCCACTCTCCTCCTCCTCCCTTCCTAACTCAGTAGGCCTATCACCTATAGCTGGTTTCAACCGATTGATGTGTACCACTACTTTTCGGCCCGATCCCAACTGTAACTCATACGTGACTGGGGAGATCTTCCTGATTACCTCATACGGTCCCGTCCAAGGACGATGAAATTTCTTGCAATGTCCCAGCTTTGTAATGGGGACATGCAGGAACACACACTCCCCCACTTCGAGTTCTCTGTGTTTTCGCCCCTTGTTCCATTGCCTCGTCCGACGGGTCCATGCCAATTCCATCCTCTTTGATGCCTCCTCATAAGCCTGACTTAATCTCTCCTGCAGCCGTTCCACGAACTCTTCTGCTGGCGTTTCACCGTCCAGTGGCATGATATTGAAGCCCACAGGCATCTGCACTTCTCGTCCATACAGAAGGTAGTTTGGCGAGTATCCCGTGGACGAGTGCGGGATGGCCCTATAAGCCATCAGGGCATAGGGTACCCATTGATCCCAGTCACGACCGTCCCGTCGTACATAATGAGCCACCGACTCAGCCAGAGTTCGGTGTAATCTTTCCACCATTCCATTGCCCTCTGGATGGTAGGGGGTTGTCTGAATTTTCTGTGTCCCCAGCAGCCGACATGTATTTTTCAATAGGGAGGAAACGAAATTTCTCCCCTGGTCAGTCAGCAATCGATCGGGGGCTCCGTGCCGGGTTACTATTGCCTCTACTAAGGCCCTTGCCGTCTCGTCCGCTGTGATTTCCTTCAAGGGTATTGCTTCGGCGTACCTCGTGAAATTGTCGATCATGGTGAGCAGGTACTTATAACCTCGCCCGCTCCTGGGAAGCGGACCGACGATGTCCATTGAAATTTGCTCAAACGGTCTGGTCGGGAAGAAAGGGGCTTCCAAAGGGGCCTTCAAACCTGGTGGGGATTTCCTTCTCTGACAGCTATCACACCTCGCGACGTATTCCCTTACGTCTGGACCCAGTGTGGGCCAGTAATACCCCTGCTGTACTACCGACGTCGTACGTTCTATACCCGGGTGTCCAGCCCATTTGGCTTCATGGCACTGCTGTAAAATGGCCCCTCTTAAAACTGTTGGTACTGCCAACTTCCAGTCCCCCATGCTGTCACTACCGTTTTTCCAATACAATACGCCCCGTGCATCCTTTCCTCCTGATCCTGATTGTTGTGCTAGATCTTGGCACCACGAATCATCCCGCTGGGCTATCCGTAGCTCGCTCTCATTAAACCCCGGTGTCTTCACTTGTACTCCCCGCACCGCCCTGCTCAAGGCATCAGCATTCGTATGCCTCCTTCCCGCCTTGTGCTCTACTTCATAATTGAACTCCTGGAGCCTTAGTGTCCACCTCATTAACCGAGAAGAAGGCTCCTTTAAGCTTAGCATCCATCTTAAAGCCGAATGATCAGTCACAAGCTTGAATTCCCTCCCAAGTAAGTAGCACCTAAACTGGCGGGTTGCCCAGATGACCGCTAGCAGTTCCAATTCGGTGGCCGAGTAATTTTTTTCTGGGCCTCGTAATTGCCGGCTGGCGTAGCATATGGGTCTTTCTTCCCCATCGCGCACCTGAGACAACACTGCTCCTAATGCCATCGAGGAGGCGTCGGTTGCTAAGATGAACGGGTCATGGAAATCGGGATAAACTAGAACCCGGTCAGACACCAATTGCTTTTTTAGCTCATTGAAAGCATCCTCTGCCTCCGACGTCCATCTAAAAGTGGCATTCTTTTTCGTGAGCTCAGTCAGTGGTTTAGCGATTCCCGCGAATCCCGCTACAAACCGGCGATAATACCCTGCTAACCCCAGGAAGGACCTTACTTCTCTCACGCTCCTTGGCCGAGGGTAGGCTCTCACAGCCTCTATCTTTGTGGGATCTGTTCTTACCCCATGCTCACTCACCACATGTCCAAGATAGGCAACTTCCTTCCGTACAAAGCGGCACTTCTCCCTGTTGACCTTGAGGTTAGCCTCTTGCAACTTACTGAATACATTCCCTAATCTACGTGCTTGCTCCTCAATAGTCGCACTGTAAACAATGACGTCATCCAGGTACACGTAGCATTCTACCCCTTTCAGCCTACTTAATAGGCAATCCATCAATTTTTGGAATGTTGCAGGAGCCCCAGCCAACCCGAAAGCCATCCTACGGTACTCGTAGTGGCCACCTTCTGTGGTGAACGCCGTCTTTTCCCGATCTTTTTCCGCGACGGATATTTGATGGTAACCGCTTGCCAGGTCTAGCGTCGTAAAGTACCGGCTTCTCCCCAATTGCTCCAACGTTTCATTTATCAATGGCAGTGGATAAACATCCACTTTTGTAACCGCATTGAGACCACGAAAATCAGTACAGAACCGAAACTTGGTTTCCCCATGGTACGACTTCTTTCTAACCAATACAATGGGGGCCGACCAGGGACTCGATGATGGCTGGATGATCCCATTATCCAGCATTTCCTGGATGTGTTGTTTAACAATAGGTCTCTGATGGAAGGGTACTGGATACGGTCGTTTTGCTACTGGTGACGCGCCGCCTGTTTCAATGGAGTGCTCGACGCCTAGGGTGCAACCCCTCTCATCTGGTGGGTCGAACAACATCCCATACCGCTCTAACACCTCTTCAATAGTCGATCTATCGTTCGGTGATAAATGACCAAGCTCAGCGTCCCAATTCCGCTGGTCCACTTTCTCCTTAGACTGGTGTAGTCCCACTACTCCTATCACGGTCTCCTCCCCGTCCCAGACGTCCGCCTCAACCGCCCTCCCCAAGGTTTGTCTGCGGTCAACCACGATCTGTTCTCCGGTCAAGTTGACCACCCGGACGTTCACCATCCCCTTTTCCACTCTGCCAACGCCCCTCCCCGTTCTCAACCCCTTCTGCGGCTGGATTTCAGGTTCTACCATGACCACTTTGCCGTCCATCATTGCCAGCTCCCCAGCTATTATGGCTTCAGCGTACTTTGGGATTATAGACCTCGCAACGGCCCGTACAGTGTATTCCTGCTGTGGCTTCTGAAGCGGTTCTGACTCACTAGGACTTGGCTTCCCCCGATGACACTTCTTCCCTGTCTGACGCTTGACTGCCTCAGCCGTCACCCCTCTAACCAGTACAGTGTTAGACCGAGCGTGAATTTCTATATCGACCTTCTTCATAAGGTCCAGCCCCAATATCCCGTCGTACGCCATTTCAATGTCCGCGACTGTAAACCGATGGCTTACTTTTCTCCCTTTTATTTGGCATTCAACCTCCTGTTCCCCTCTTATACGCAGGGCCCTTCCCGTTACTCCCCTGGCCTTCAGGTTTGACCATCTCACCTTATGACCTTGGACCGGTTCCCTTAACAAGGAGATCTGAGCCCCCGTATCCACCAGCAGAATTTTCTTTTGCCCGGCTATCACAACCTCAAGACTTAACCCGTCGTTCTCCTGGCCAGATATACAGGGAATTAAACCGAGCTTACCCCTTTTGTTCTCCTGGGGCCTCCCTTCGGGGCAAAAGGGCGGCCTTAGGCTTTTGGGTCACTCCCATTTTGAGCGGCGGTGGTACAATGGGAAGCGAAGTGTCCTATTCTTCCACATCTGAAACAAGCTCCAGGGTAGTCTGGTCGTCTCCTGGTTCGCTGTGGGGTCTGGCCAACTCTGTTAGGGCAATTTCTCGACAAATGCCCCCTCTTAGCACAGTTAAAACATTGGACCTCCGAAAGTGGTGGCCGAGCGTTTACCCGCCCCTCGTTCCTTCCGGGCTGCCGGTAGTTTGCGCAAACACATACGGGTGGTTGCACCTCTTGTGCGCCCGTCATCGGCTCTACCTGTGGTTCTCTTACTACATATATGTTTTTTCCCCGTTGATGCTCCTGTAGGGCCTGTTCCAGCTCCAACGCCATTTTCTGGGCTTCCCTTAAGGTCTGTGGGCGGCCGAACAATACTTGCTTACCTACCTCCCCAGTCAAACCCCTAGTGAACGCCTCTAACACCTTCCTTTCTACCTCCCTCGCCCACCACGTTCCCTCGTCTCCGGCTAAGGTTGGCCTGGCCATCTTTCCACCCACCGTAATACATCGGTCGGCAAACTCTTGTATCTTCTCCTTAGACTGTTGGCTCATGTCCTGCAGCACTCTGCCGTAATATTCGAAGGTGTTTGGATCGCCAAACCGCTCCTTCAATACCTCCGAAAGTCGCTGGAACGTAACCTCACCCCTAAGCTCTTCAGCGCCCCTTACGAACGTCGCCGCTTGTCCCTGAAGTTTTAACCGACATATCCTCACTCTATCTCCGTCATCCCAAGCCCCACAAGCCGCTACCTCCTCCAGGTAGTCCAAAAACTCCTCCACTGGCCGCGCAGTCGCTTCCCCTCCCCATGGCTTCACTAGTGACTGTAACGATAGATCTCTGCGAGGTGGTTTAACAACCAGTTTAGCATCTGGTTGATTTGTCTCTAGCTCTACAATCTGCTGCTTGAGTTCCCCCTCCCGCTTTTGAAACTCCTCGTTTAGTTTTAACACCTCATCCAATTTAGCCCTTAATTGACTCTCAGCCGTCATTTTAAAAACGTGAATTTAGTTTGTGGTATTTTTGCAACCATCCCACTTCTGACACCACTGTAACACCCCCGGCTTATCTGGAAGGGAATGGGGTTGTGAAAGGAAGGAAAGAATAGTAACACATAAGAAGAATAAAGAAAATTAGGAGAACTTACTCTTACTAAGAACTAAGCAATATAAATAAAATGACTATATTTATTTTTATTTAATAATAAAACCAAATTATTGACAAATATAAAAGAAAATGTTTAATAACTTAATAATAAAACCAAACTGTTGAAAATATTAGAATGGTTAAAAATTCTGTAATTACTACACTACTGGTACAACCAGTTCCCCCACTTATTTGCTAGGACAAGAAAATAAAAAAAAACAATAAGGGAATATTATAAGTCTCAGAACAAAAATTATAGCCTGATACTCCACGGTAATCAATGAGTCTATCCCCAGAAATTAAATTGTTCACATGTACCTTGTATAACGTGTAGCGATCCTCCCATCTGATCGGTTCCGCAGTAACCAACACCAATTGTCTCCAACCTCTCACACTGCGACGTTACACCTCTTTGCACACGGGACAGACTGACTCCTTCCGAGCGATCGCGATCTCCCTCTCCCACGCTGGCCACCGTCTAGACGCAACCTCAGCATCCTTGACGATCTCAGCCCCACGATCGCTCGACTAAATGATTTAATTAAACTTATTTACGGCCAGTCCCACCACGGTTCTGTTACACTCTTTAAATATATCTCTAACACATTCTGACAGGCCCTTAATATAAGTGCACGCAAAAAAGACACCATTCATATTATTTCTCTCGGCACCACCACTATCCGACAATGCAAGATCCCCACCACTAGAAGTACAGTTCATATTATTGTGAATCTTGTTACAATTCAAATTCCAATATTTTTTAATGAGGAATGAAGGGTACAAGTTAATTTCGAACATCGTGCAGATGGTCTCTTTCACGGAGCTTATGTATTTTTTATCAGTCAGTTTAATGGCTTTAAATATGCTGTTTTTAAGGTTATTTATTAACATATGTCTAGGGTGATTGGATATAAAACTCAATATACGTTGACTACTGTTTTCATTTCTCGTCCACATGGTTCTCAAAATTGCATTATCGTTGTTAACATACATATCCAAGAATCTAATCCTATTATTAGTTTCCAGTTCATAAGTGAATTTGATATTATTATGAAAACCATTAAGACCCTCATAAAACCTGTCAATCTCATCCTCTTTCAACACAAGCAAAAGGTCATCCACATATTTCATGATCAATCTAGGTTTGATATTAGTAGTACTGATAACATCATCTAGCAATTTGTTCATAAGGATGCCACTAAGCGTAACGGACAATACACCACCCATAGGCAACCCTGTTAATTGTCGGTAAATCTTATTATCATATTTCACAAACCATTCTCGCAAATTATCTTCAGCCCTTCTATAAACATAACCTTATCTTTAATGCACGTACAAGGCTCAACTTGCTCCCATTGCTCCGAAATTATTTCAAATACCATTTCAAGTGGCACCGAGGTAAACAGAGAGACTACATCAAAGCTTATAAGTCGTTCATTTTCTTCTAAAGTTTTCAAATCATCAATCTTATTTTTAGCATCAAATGCATTTTTAACATCGAACGGGTTATTATTGTACAGGCCATTTAAGAACGGTTTAAAGAATTTTTCCAGTTTATAAGAAGGTCCCTTAATGCTATTTACAATCGGTCTGAGAGGTTTGTCTTCTTTATGCAACTTAATCAATCCATATATTCTAGGATGCTGCGGGGCATAAGTAGTTAATTTAGTTTTTGAAACCCTATCAATATATTTATTTATGTATAATTTATCAACATACTTATTAATTTTATTGGTTACATTAACAAGGGGGTCTTTATTAAGCATTCTATAAGTGTCGGGATCATTGAGCAGCCCATGCATCTTGTCATTATACATTTCCTTAGTGATGAAAACTACTTTTTTTGATTTATCAGATTTAACAACGTATACATCACGATTCCTGTTTTTAAATCTTATAAAATCCTCCAAATCTCTCCTTATAGTTTTATCTATAATATCACCATGCCTATTCTTGCCTTTCATAAAGTTGTTAATTTTTCTAGCTATACTATTCCTAATTCCATTTTTTTGGCTATCTGAAGTATCTATGCGTTCCAAAAACGTTTCTGCGTCAGCAATCATGCTCAAGAAGTCACTATTTAGGTTTTTAGGAAAGATATTAGCACTATCACTTAAGCTTCAGTGATAGTGCAGTCTTTTATATTTGTCAATAATTTGGTTTTATTATTAAATAAAAATAAATATAGTCATTTTATTTATATTGCTTAGTTCTTAGTAAGAGTAAGTTCTCCTAATTTTCTTTATTCTTCTTATGTGTTACTATTCTTTCCTTCCTTTCACAACCCCATTCCCTTCCAGATAAGCCGGGGGTGTTACAAGAGTATGATGTTTACGAGATTAGGCTTGCGAATAAGATTACAAACAAGATGAGTAAATTTTACACTCCATTGAAAGATAAAATACTTACACAGCAACAATCAGATGTAGTGTATGAGATTAGCTGTTTGCAATGCCCTAAAATATACATTGGTGAAACATCACAATTGTTGCACAAAAGAATGTATCAGCATCAATATGATTGTAAAAATATTGGTGGCAAGGAACCTAACACAGCATTGGCCCAGCATACCAAAGCTTGTAAGCATCAATTTGATTTTGAGAATGCTAAAGTTGTTTACAAAGAGAGTGATGGCTCTAGAAGGAAGTTGTTCGAGGCCATGCAGATTGCACAAAAGATTGACATTTCAGTAAATTATAAAACAGATTGCAGAAATTTGAACCAATATTATTCGGAAACGTTGAATATTTTAAAAGAAAAATTTGGCTAACTTTGCTAATATGTATAAATTTTTATAGGCTAATATTACTTGATATGTTTTGTGGATCAGCTGATGCTATAACCTTCCCAGCTGGTTGCGTATTACTTTCGTTCAGTTGTATGTTGAACGTCTTGGTGGTAGGGTGCTGTCTCATGTTTGGAGCCTGTTTGGGCTGTTGATCGTTGGGATGTATTGCACTTTTTTCTTCGAGATGCGATTCACATAACCCTTTTTGATTTTGGTGTCTTGATAATGCCTGAATAGGCGAAACGTCGACTGGTAAGTAGGTGTATTTTTTGAAACATAAGGCTTTGCATTGTGGTTTTTCCCAATTGCATTATAATTAGTATTTTTTCTTTAAAATGTATTAAGTTACGTAAAGGAGTTATTACACCGCAGCTCACGTTTTTATTTGCTGTTATTTATAATCTCTGGTTGCTTTTTTAATGAAATATATTTTTTTATTTACTCTTTTGGCACTTTTATAAGTGCTTTATGATTTGTATTATGTAGCCTTCTGGCCAGACGCATATTATGTTTTTTTTCTGCTCATGTTTATAATTCTAAAGGGTCCTAGTCCCAGAATATTCTACTCTATTCTATTAAATTTTCAAGTTGTGTTTGCGTTACCTCCTTAGAGTTATAACCTTCCGCTTGTATCGTATATCGTCACTTATCTTAATGCAAAAAATAGTCTAAGTATCGGCAGGTTAATTCAATTCATTCTTGAATACCATCGATTGAATTAGTGTTGAGTTTAGATACTTATCCTTCTATAGCTAGTCCAAAAAACTCCCTCAACTCATCTTTGTGTCATATTCTCCAATATCCTGATTTATCGTTCATGACTGTTCCGAATACTCTTTTCATAGTTTCTTTTTCGAATTCAGAGAATTTGATCATGATCCATTTCTCTGTCATACAAAGATCGACTGGCTTAATTATCTTTATAATATTATCAGGATGGTCATAGAAAATAACGCATACGTCTCTTTAAAAAATCCTTAAAACCAGATCATAAGACAGATGTAAAAGTTAGAAAAAAAGTTGCAGGTAGAGAGAAATAAATTATTAATAAGATCAATTTTGGAAACCAGCCAAAATATGACACCCGATGAAAGGTTTTTAATGAAATCGACACTGAAAGATATGTAAAAACTGACTATAAATTAATATTTAGAAATGATTATAAAATAAATACACAGAAGATATAAAATGTTGGGAATAATCGCAGTAGCGGATAATCCGTTTAACAAAACCTCTTCATTCCACATCTGATAACAGTGATCCTTCTTCAATTCAACTGCACTGCTCGCCTTGTTTATTTTCATCTTCAGTCCTCATGTTGTCAATATAAAAAGAGAATATTATAGGCTTAATTGGCAGGAAAGATATAGGTATCTATCATTCTTCTAGATCACGACATATTAAACCATTATTGAGAGGAATTTGTATCATAAAGAGCATAATTTATATTTTTCAAGTGTTGTTATTTATATGATTTATCACTGTTTGAAAATATCTGATCTACTATTGGTTAATGAAATAAACCTTACCAACACAAAATACAATAATTTAGTATTCTCTCTAAACAGCCTTAAATAATTTTCAATAACCACTTCTCCCTTCCTCAAGGGCGGATCCAGAATTTTTTTTTTGGGAGGGGGGGCACAACGGGCAGACGGGCAAAAAAATCAACAATAACTTAGAAATAAACTAGAAGTAATTATAGAAAGGTTTATTAAAATATCTAAACAATAGTTTCACTCATGTTATTTCTGTTATTTTAACAACTATCATCACTTGATTTGCCTATAAGTGTGTACTGTAATGGGTTCTCCATAGTACAAGAAACACCGTCTGGAGGGGGCACGTTCAATCTCTGGATCTGCCTATGCCTTTCCTACATCTTCAACCTTCAAGGCTTTTCTGACGAACACGAAGTATATTTAAATGAATACGTTAATAAGATAGGCCATGCACGCCAATAATATTCAAAGTAGTGACGCTTTTCCTGGATGTTTTATTTTCAAAGAATTACATCAATTAGTATGTATGGCTGATATGATCAAAATTAATAAAAAAAATCAATTTGAATGAAACTAATAAAGAAACTAAGTTTATTTTGTAATTTAAAAAAAATAGTAGATAACATCAAACCCACATATAAAATATTTAAAACCTTGTTTTATAATCAAACAAGAAGAAAATGCTCAAAAGTGTGCCTATGAATCGACTGCGTACAAAATAACACATATAGGTGCTCTATACTGTACAAACTGTTACTTAAAATCCTGGTGTGGATTGTGGACTTATCGTCTCTTATAATCTGATACTAATAACGCCTAGGATTTTGCTTTAATTTATCGGAATTTAGGTGCCCAATCTCCGGGACGGTAATCTAAATTATGATTTTTTAACTTTCTCTTGGAGGTTTAGTTCAACCCAAGGGATCTGCTTTTTCTTTCTTCTACATGTTTTTTTTTCTTGTGAAGAACCTGAAATGGTTATTACATTTATAAATTTTCGTTGGTCGCGATTTGGGTTCCTTCGAGATACATGCACAAACAGGTTTTTCTATGTTAGCTTTCGAAACTTTTCTACAGTCATGATTTATGTGTTGCTGCAGTTATTTATTCCATCTAAATTGACCAGGCAAGTAGACAGTCTTCCAAATGTTGGATATCATCATCGTCACCATAAACACTCTCATGCAATATGAGGTCTCTTTGGATACTTCCTGAGACAGTGCTTCCCTCCTCCTTTTTCCGGGTTCGAGACAGGCAACTACCTCGGAGAAGATGGAGTTTGTTGGATATTTTTTTTTTAAATATATGTATATATATATATATATATATATATATATATATATATATATATATATATATATATTAAAAGATGTACGATAATAGGATGAATGAATTTTTGAAACACTAAAATAGTATCGAGAATCATTCAACCAGAAGATATGTCCACACAAATAATTTAAAGCTAACATTTTGTCTTATAACATTGGATGATTAAATGCTTATGTATTTCTCTTGATTAATGATATGCTGAGCATAATGTTAAAAATTTAATTTTAGGTGAATTGAAAACTGACACTGTAAATTGAAAATGCATAATTTTAGACAGTATTTATAAATTTGACTTGGAATAGTACGTTCCCTTTTAATCTCTATTGCTTTGGAATAAGGCCGACTTTCACTCGTGAATGTCAAGCTGTAACAGTTTGACTTTTTGAAATCCTTTAGTGTAATCAACGATCCTTGTTGTTGGAGTGTTGCTGGAATATCAAGTTTTGTGGAATGAAACGTTTCAGGAAGTTTCCTTATTTTATAAAGGAGTTTCCAGTTTAAAATGATACACTCTTATTGGAGGTTCTGTGTTGTGTTTGTTATTACAATTTTAATTAGTGCAGAAGGCTTGTTTTCTCACAGGAACTGTCAACATATCCATCCTAAACTTCATGAAGTTAGTACATTCTTTCTTACCCTTTTTAAATTTTAAACTATATTGTTAGTTAATTAATTTGAATAGCTCTTTGTATTTTTTAATTTTATTGAAATTTCTAATTGATTCAAATCATATTTTGTTTCTAATAAATAAAAAATAAGTAAACTGGCTAAAGCATAGTCAAAGAATTATTGAACAACCCGTTCTAGATAAATGACTAATTTTATGACAATTTTTCTAGCTTTTACTCAAGTTTTTTCAAATCAAAGGTTATGCTTTGTACTATAAATTTTTAATGATCTACCATTAACTTAATAAAGTATATTTTTTTCAAAAGCTGTAACATATTTATTTAATAACTTTTCTCAGTTAATCATGATTTAATCTGTTAAATTTATATGTACATGTTTACATATTTAAATACTTAAATTGTTAAGTTACTCTATTTTACTCAAATAGTTTTAGGTATTTGAATATGGGTACAACAGAAGCTACTAGAAAATGGATTTATCACTTTGTAACTAAGCAATATTTTTTACCTATATATATATATATATATCATTTTACATTAAGTACTTTTTAAAATATTTCGAATCATTGACTATCTTTATGCTTATAGAGTTTGTATTATTAATTTATGTGTAATACGATTATTCAAAATATCAATAGACATAAATTTATGTCTGCAATAATCCCTTAAATTTTTTTTTTTTTTGTGAAATATGTTTAATGGATTAACAACAGTATGATTTTATTGTTTTAAAGATAATTATTGTTTATTATGCATTGCCTATGTTCCACCATTATAAAACTGTCCTTGCCACTACTGTTGCGCCATCATTTCGTAATAGTTTACATCATAAGTGGCAGATGTGTCAAAAGATGAAAACTATTTAAGCAATCTTATTTGAAATTACAAAAGTAAAACAAAATTTATTTTTGTTGTAATTTCCCATAAATTTACTATTATTCTTATCTAATTATATTTTTCTAGAAATCAAAAGCCTACTTCAATTTAATTGAGTCATTGTTTTCTTTATCAATGTCACTGATCAATTGAAATTTTATTTCTCAATAATATTCACCTGACAACCATTAATGGCAACTGAATAATTAATATTAATCTGGAAAAAAAAGACAAACTTTATTGGCTCCTAGAACACGAATGGTTTAAAGCTCTATTTTAGACGTTACAGAAAATCTACTGATTTGTAAAATTTAAATAACTTTTACACACATTCCTATTTATTTTGATTTTTAATTTAATATTGTCAGATTTTTTTTGTAGTCCTTTTCCAAATTTATTTATTAATTTTTTTTTAAATTAAAAGGAGCGAAAATAAACGTTTTGGATTTTAGTATTTTTGAATTATTAATGTTTCTGATTGTTTCATACTGTAATTATTTATACAGTTAGTTATGTAGGTTTTTATATTTATTTGAACTGTAGATGACCAGTATTTTTATTTTTTATTTTTTTCAATATTGAATCTATATTTAGGTGTAGTTTAATAGCCCAGACGTCTATGGTAACTTATTTGAAAAAAACTTTCAGTCTCACATCCGTATAATGTCTATCCTCAATGTTGTCTGCCTGCCAACTCAAAGTGGAGGAGTTTCAAAATTATGGCAAAAAAAAATGACTTCTTTGGTTTTTTGTTTAGATTACTAGATAGTGAGATATATATATATGTGTGTGTGTGTGTTAACTTCTACTAAATTATTAATTTGTGTTGATATCGACCTTTACCATTTGTGAAGATGTCCTTAGGAAGTTGTGTTTGATAAATCAATATTGTATGTGCAATATCTATGTTATAATTTGTTATTGCTTTTAAAATTTCAAATATTTGTAGGTTATTCATGGAGTTCACATAGAACCAGCTCACATAATGAAGAAAAGGAGTATTGATCAGCCATTACGGATATTACTTTATTATGATCAAAGCGTTTATAGGTAAATTATTTTTTATTCTTTTAATTTTGTGCTTAAATGTTATATTTAAGCATTAATTAATTAATTTCTTATATTTGTATAAGAAATTACAATTTTTTTTCTTATCCTTAAAATATTAGTAATTTATTTTACCATAAATGTTTATTTGATTTGTTCTTAATGCCTAAGCTGACATTTACTTTAGTTAAACAATGTTAGTTAAATTAATTTTATGAAATTTTAAACTACCTATGAAGAAACTAAAAGATACTTTTTTAAAAGGAACAAGAGCAATTTCAGTTCTTGCCATTACTATAAGTTTTGGTCTTAAATAATTACTTGAAAATAAGATCTTAAGATTTGCAACTTAGAGAGTAATTATATCTACAGCCCCAGTGAATAAGTGGTTATGTCTAATTTTTTCCAAAATGAGTTTCTTGTCCATAAGTAAGTCCATGAGTTATTATCGTAGTGAATGAGGTTCTAAGTCAAGCATTGGCTTGAAAAGGAGTTATTGCTTACACTACAACTCTATTTAAAGCCAAAAACTAAAAGAATGATACGATTCTGGTTATCTGAAAGCAGTTAACTCTCTCTGGAGAAAATCTGACTTAACCACTTATTCACCGGGGCTGTAGGATATGGAAAAACAAGGAAAAAAATAATTAAATTTAACGAAGTGTTGGAACAAATGACTTATTATAAGACGAGTTTCGTCATGAGAATTCAGTTTGGTAGTTTTCAGGGTACCACTATAGAATGCAGTTGCTGCATTAGTAGCAGATACAGCTCTTACTCTCTCTAATGCCCCTTTGTCTGAACTATTTTAAGTTGTTATTAAAATTAGACAGTATTTGTATTGTCAAGCAAAGTTGTAAATAGGGGGGGGGGGTAGTCAATAGATTTTACACAAATAAGTACAACTTGTTTTATTGTCTGCCAACGTTTCAGCCAAATTTAGGCCCACATCTAGGCACAGAGTAAAAAAAACAGAATAACAATATTAAATATGAAAATATTTGTAAATAAGTGTTAGCTCTGATCCAATGTTGATTCAGTTACTGCGTGTTAGGGATTTTCCTTTCAAATCCCCCAATTCTGCATACCAGGATGCTGTATAGTTAGGTGTCACAACAATATTACAGAACTGGAAGATATTTACTTTTGAACTTTTGAAAAATATTTACTATCCATGTATATAATGGTATTTGGGTATGCTTTATTTGCTTAATATCATAATTTTTTAAGGTTTACCTATCCATTTTAATTTGTTCTTATCACTTTCTCAAAGGTTGTGTTGATCATTATTGGTTAGAATTCATCACCTTGCCTCAGACCTGTTGTAGCTTCAAAGGATTCAGACAGATTTTCTTTTATCTGGACTCTGTATTTAGAATTGGTTGCACAGACCTTCACCAATCTACTAAATTATGGTGACATGCTGCATTCTTTTTTTATTGGCACTATAGACCATGAAAATCTTTGGCTGCAGGATATGGTTATCGTGCAGGGAGCAGAGATTACCTGAAGGGTGTAAATAACCATGGTTTACATTGAGTAGGCTGCCTATAGTTCCTCAACAAATTCCTTGGGGTTGATTCACCAGTGTTCTTCCCACTGACTTAAAGTTAGGTTCAAGGGCATTGATAAATAGGTCTAGGATTATGACTGTTTGGTTTCAGCAGGTGACGACCTATGTTTCTTTCCCTAAAGCAGATGATCCCTGGACCAAGCTTCTGGATGGCTATTTGACATCCTGAAAAACCAAAATGTTATTCCAGATAAAAGTGCATTGGGAGGGTCATCACTCCTAAACCCGATCATTTTTAATTTCTTCCAACAGGGTGACAAGTAATACCTGGTTCCTATATTGTTATGAACCATAGTTTCATCACTAGTTAGTTAAATCACTGTAACCAACCTCTTTGGTTGACAATAAATCAGTGCCATTCACTCAAAGCCACTGACGAATCAGTCTAGGTCCACAGATTATGGTTATTCAGGGTCAGTAGGCATATAGAGACCTATATTGATTTCCTAGAAGAAACACACACACACCTACAACAGTTACAATGTATTGTTACCTCAGAATTTGTATTTGTTAAGAATATTATATCCTCAACTAAACTTGTAAATTTAATATATTTTGCTTATTTATTTTTCAGGCTTGAAGAAGAAAAGTTTTTACTTATAAATGTGAGTTGACCTGTAGTTTTATTCATAATTTTTTATGGGCATAAATGAATAAAATATAAAAAAGGTATTTAGTCATTAGTATCAGATTAGATTTTTTTAAATAACCATGTCTTGAAACTGTTTTTTTAACATAATGCCTTGACTTCTTTTGTTTACCTTTTTCTGTGATCTGATTGTTGTCTTGCTTTTACTTAGTACATTTTTTTATTACTATATGACCATAGTCGTCTACTAATCAGTTACTTTTGTCTTATGATAATTTATAGCTTCAACATTTTCTGAATTTATTTTTCTCTTCTGCCTTTTCACACTGGAAATGTTAAAAGTTGTAATCTATGTTTTTAAAATGAAATCCTGAAACTGTATTTTAATTACTTAAAATTGAATAATTATTTATTATTGGTTGGGTGTATTGTAATTTTCTTCCTCTTCATGTCTCGCATAAAAATAGCATGTGTAATTGTGAAGGGCTACTAATGACTTCTCTAGTTTTTAAATTTCATGAATAACATTAATTTATCTACTAATAAAAAAAATTTAATAAATTGTAATAATAATAATAGTTATGAAATTATTATTTTTTTTTCAGTTTTAAAATGTGCTGTGTTAGAGTTATATAACATACTAATAATAACATGAAATGTATATATTATTTTTAGTTAAGATACTATATTTTACCAATGGTGTATAAATGAAAGAAGTATTTTGATTACATATGCAAAACTGAAGATATAAAGATACTTAAATTTACGAGTATTTTTTATTTATTTTTATTGGGCACAGAAACTTCCTAGAAATTTTTAAAAATGTATTTTATCCTCTTGTTATGAGGAATAACTACTATTGAATTCGAAATGGGAGAGATATTTCGGATTAAAACCGGATTAAAGTTGTAAAACTATTGTTAGACTTTTAACATGTCACTCACTTTCTTATGTAGTATGACATTGACTGCATACTCTCAAGCTCCAATTAGTCTCTTTTTCAGTAGCTTTTTCTTTAATTACCAGTTTCTCAAATTAATCTTGAAGAAGTCTGATGATACTCTATAGCTGTCATTGGCCAATACATTTCATTCATTATTTCATTGTTTAACTCCTCAGAAATTACCTGAACTGAGGCGATGGTACTAAAATGGGTTTTCATGTAGTTGTTTGGGTTGTACAATAGTTCTGTTAGCCGAAAGCAGTCTTGAGGTTTGAAGCAGAAAAAGTGTTTAAAAAAATATTTTTGATATATGGTTTTTTGAGTATTTTATGTACTATCAATTGGCAAAACATTATGAGTTAATTGCACATACAATTTTATAATGCATTTTATAAATTAGTTCCCACCTGGTGCCAATACTTAATAAAATAATAAAATTAATAAAGTTAATAAAATGGAACCTGTTCCCGGAACCCCCAAATGCCCTTGGAAAGATAGCCTAAATATAGATATTTATTATATATTATATATACAATTGATAGTTATTGAATTGTGTCATTGAATCATTTAATTTTTATCAAAATTTGTTTTTCTTAAAAATTTTAGAAAACCCTTGTGCCTATAAGTACTTGTCAAAACTTTGATTAAAACCAAATAAATATTCTTTAAATTTATTCTTGATAATTTTTCTCATGAGGTGAGCATTTTTGATGATCTTTGACAAATTGAGAAATCAAAACAAATATTTTTCACTTTTTGGTCAATTGGATTTTATTTTTTCACTTTTATTGACTGTATTCAAAAGTAGAGTGAAATGAGGGAGAAGATAGTTTAGTCAAAAGTGAGCTAAATCTCTGCTACTTTAGGACACTCTAATTCATGTTAAAGCTGATAAGAAGATTGATGTCATAAAGTCATCATATGTCAGTTTACTTTTATCTCCTAACACATCAAATATCGATGCATACTACACATTATATTTAAGACTACTTGCAAAAACACAGCTCAGATTTCAGGCTTATTAATTTTAGAGCATGATGACACTAAACATTTCCTAATACTCTTTGACATATTACATAATGAAATTATCTATGAATATATGTGTTTTTAAGAATTGATATATTTATTAATACATGTAAATATTGTTATATTTTCTTATTTTTCAGAACACAGTTTTACCTGAAGCTATTCACTTTTGGGAGCAAGCTTTGATGGTTCGTCGTACCGAAAATGTTATTAGATTGAATAGGTTTGTAAATAATTACATTGGTTATTTTTATTTAATACTATCTCAATTTTGTTGCTGAAGGTTTCTTAAAAGTAAAGGTATTTTTAATCAGAGCATGTTTTTTTTTTGTTCATTTCTTTCCTTTTATAATACTCCTAGATAAAATATGTATCTAGAAAATTGGAAATTATTATTTGTATTTTGTTGAGGTATGGGTAATCCTTCTTTACCTTCTTATCTATTTTGTGATAACCCTCTCTGTTTATCCAGAAATCACATAAATATTGTTGGCTTCTTAAAAACTCAAAAAGTTTTTCCTATTTACTTTTAGGAATATCTTTAGATTTAAGTATATCCTGATTGAATTACTGCAGTCTGTTTTAAGCAAGGGCATTAATTAATTTAACTCTTATAGAGCATTTCACAAACCATTATATCATTGTTTGTAATAGTAGGTAAAAGAGCCAATAACAAATGTGAAATATCATTTCATATGACATTATTATTACATTCTATATGAAGTATAGATATTGACATTGTGAAAGGATATATTCAAGAATAAATTTATAAATACAAAATATCACAATAATTATTTTGGGTTTGTTTACAAGAACTTGTAATTTATAAGAAATAGAGGGAACATTTCAATATTTCCCATTTCTTCTATGGACCTTTTGCATAATATCCAAATACGATAAGGATAATTTGAATTCCTTAATTGTAATTTGAACATATTGGTGAGCTGTGATTATTAGTTGGTAATAAAAATTAATTTATCAGAGTCTATGATTAAAATTTGTCAGTTACAACTCGTATCTGGTTGAATTCATGTTAATTATAATTATAATTGTTTCTTTTATACCTAGTATTCTAATATAGGTGCTCTATGTATATAATATATACATAGATATGTATATATTATGTATATGTATGTGTGTGAAAGAACTGATTGTTTCCGTTCAGTGTTTTAGTTATCAAGTTAAATTTATTTATTGAATAATTAACTAATTATTTATTTATTGTTGTTCCATTTCTAAATTTTTAGAAAATGTGAGAACAATCAAGTATTTTACAGCAAAGGCGATTTGCATTCATATTGTAAAAACTCATGTGAAGTAAAAACTTTATGTGGTGAAGTTGAAGTACCTGAGTCTCATCTAGATGTAAGTTCATTGATATTATAGCAAAAACATCCTTACAATCCATGTTAAATTTTGTTGTGAATCTATTTCTCTGAAATATCTCTAAAGCATTATTATTCTGTTTAGATATGAGCTTGATTCACATTTACATTTTATGTGGTAGTGAAGTTAATTTTATGAGTAGTTCATTGCTATGAAGATTATAATACTACTGTGATCAAAAAGTAAGGTGAATTTGTTTATAAAATGTAAATTCTTTATTTATTCTTCCAAATCAATTTCACCCCCTTCAAAGTAATCCCCATCTGTTAAAACACACTTTTTCCAACGTTTTTTCCAGTCCTCGAAACAGTCGGAATAGTGTTTTTTCGGTATAGCCTTCAAGACCTTCAATTCGGTTTTTACCTCCTCAATCGTGTCAAAATGGCGTCCCCACATTGACCTTTTGAGTTTGCTGTATAGCCAGAAGTCGCATGGAGCCAAATCAGGCGAATACGGTGGTTGCGGAACGATATGAATCGAGTTTTTCGCAAAAAAGTCCCGAAGAACCAATGCAGTGTGAACCAGTGCATTATCGTGATGAAGGAACCAAGAGTTGTTCGCCCATAATTCCGGCCGTTTCAGACGAACAGCTTCACACAAATGACGCATAACACTCAAATAATATTCTTTGTTGACAGTTTGGCCTGGCGGAAGGAATTCATAGTGCACCACCCCACGATAATCAAAGAAAACTGTCAACATAACCTTGATTTTTTAAACCTTTTTTTGTGCCATAGTTTGATCACCAAAGGCCTTCCGCAACATGTTCAATGTGTCCGCACAAGAATATTCGTTCCGCAAACAAAATTTGACGCAAGTTCTTTGCTCAACAAAATCACCCATTGTAAAAATCGAAAAATCACTTTTGGTTGTTTACAAAAACACATGTAACTCGGGGATAATCAAACATTTGGACAAACAGACGCTTGGAAAATGTTATAGACAGTCCTAACAACCTAGGTAAAAAAAATTTTCCTGCCTTCCATGTAATGCCGGGGAGTTTTAAATGACATTCACCTTACTTTTTGATCACAGTAGTATATGGGTGAGAAAAATCAGATGATCAAAAACTAGTGAGAAAGCAAGTTACTACTGGTGATAATTGAATTGAGTTGGTTAATAAAAAAGTAACTAGAAACTGTAGATCCTGTTTAGATATGCTTAGTTACTTGTATCAGTTTTGGCAATGGTCCTAACCTTTCTTCACCTAAATTTCCATTAACTCTAATTTTATTAATACCTGTATTTATGTTTTAATCAAGTATTAAATTGTTTTACTGTTTTTTTTTTATCTCCAACTTTTTTAATAGGTATGTCGAACCTGTAATGCAACTGGAAACAGTTGTACTGAGCACGGTACCCCAGGTAGGGGAATAGAAGGTGCAGATTTTGTATTTTATGTTAGTGCTATGGCCACTGAAAGATGCAATAAAGGGCTTACAGTTGCATATGCTGCTCATTGCCAGCAAGAATCAGCATTAGATAGGTATCTGCTGTTGTTTTATTTGTTTATACTCTAAAAAAATATTAATGGTTTTTATAACTATGAGTAATTCAATCCGCTTTGTTGTTACAAAAGCTATTTTGTCATGATATCGGCTGATCGAATGTTATAGTTTCTGTATTGTCAGGTTATCATTTAATTTACTGAACCCATTTATTTCACAGGTTTCATATTTTAAATTTTACTGCTTCTGTCGCATTTCTAAATTAAGTGAATGAAACATAATTCAAATGTCATAGATAAAACTTAAATTAATTTTTGTTGACTGTATTATTTAAAACATGGACATTTTATGTGTGTGTGTATATATATTTGTTTGTTTCTATTTATATATATTTATGCCGATACATTAAAAAAAAAAAAAAGTATTTTTAAATTTAAAAATCTGATTTGTGTATTGTCTTTGGATAGATTTTCTTTCATAAGGCTCAGTGGAGTCATAATGATTGTAAGGTATACAATTTTTTTTTTGTTTACAGGCCTATAGCTGGGCATGCAAACTTTTGTCCAAATAGTATAAACACTAAACCTCAGGAACTTGAAATTCTTCTATCGACTGTTAAACATGAAATACTTCATGCACTTGGGTTTTCAATAAGTTTATTTGCATTTTACCGTGACTCTGAAGGCAACCCTCTTACACCTCGAGAAGAAAATGGCAAACCTGTCCAAAACCATAGGTTTGTATTAGTGTTTTGGATAATGATTAAATATATATATATATATATATATATATATATATATATATATATATATATATATATATATATATATTCCTATATATATTAATGATAATAAGAATTTTCTTTAAAATTAGTATTATATTAGTATTGTCAACTTAATATTGGTGGATGTGGAATTAAATATCCAGTTTATTTATAATTATGGAAAATTATAATTATAAAAAAAAAATCAATGTGTAATTAATTGTAATCTTCATTTTTTTTTTAAAAAGAATTCAGGCTAGACAATGGAGTGAAAATGTTATAAAAACAGTAGTAAGGGAACACTGGGATATCCATGGAGGATCCATTTCCCGTAAAATGCAAGTAATGGTTACTCCTAGGGTTGTGAAAGAGGTAAGAGAGCATTTTAACTGTTCCACACTGGAAGGTGCAGAGCTTGAAGATCAGGGAGAAGAAGGAACAGTTTTGACTCATTGGGAAAAGCGTGTGTTTGAGGTGAGAAACTTGTATAGCATTTCATATTTGTTTGCATTTGATATTTTTTTTCTCTAAACGCCTTCCATACTTTTACTTTTTTATTTTTCTCTAGCCTCCTTTTCTCACCCTCTTCTTATTTACCCAATAAAATAAACTTATATTATAGAAACATCTGTTGTTTATTTCAGAATGAGGCAATGACTGGTACTCACACTCAAAATCCTGTTTATTCAAGGCTTACCTTAGCTTTAATGGAAGATACTGGTTGGTATTCTGCTAATTATTCAATGGCTCAACCTTTGTCATGGGGGAAGTCTTTAGGTTGTGATTTTGTAAAGAAATCTTGTAAGAATTGGATTGATAGTAAAAGAGCAAAGTAAGGCATAACATTAAAATTATTATGGTAAATAAATTTTCAAATTAGATCCACTAATTTATTTTTCATTTTAGAGGATTGTCTATTCATCCTTTTTGTGATAAAGTAAAAAGAGATCCTTTGGAAACTGAATGTACTGATGATAGAACGTCTGTAGCATTGTGCAACCTTGTTCAATATACAGAAAAATTACCTACCCATTACCAGGTACAGATTAATTATTCAATAAGTTTTATTTTCTTGTTAACAAGTATTTATAAAAACCATCCTTTAAAATGTGCATAAACCTACTACTTCTTTGATTTTGATAACACTTCTATCCAACTATTTTCATAAAACCAAATTTCCCAACTATAAGAAAATATTTCTTTCTGAATCCATTTACACCAATCTTGAACTTAATCCTGTTGATTAGAAAATTGATAAGTAGTACTTTTTCCTCTAATATTTGTAGGTCTTTAATGTATTTAATAACAACCTCTCCTGTTCATTTCCTTAGGTCCTTACAATCTTTGACTTCTCTATTCTTCCTAATTTTACATTTGACTTCAGTATCACTACCGTTTGGTGAATTTCCTATATTCTCCTATAGTCTAACTTGTTTTATTCATCGTTTTTTCCCTATTTTTGACATTTTTATACTGCTAGGTCTCATTAAAAAAGAAATGCATTCACTATGTATCTTATTCAGTGATTTATTTTTTTTAATATTTTTAGAATTTTGATTACATTCCACATATTGCTAAAGGAAATGAGTCATTTTATGGTGGTGTTGTTAGTTTGGCTGATTATTGCCCTTATATTCAAGAATTCACGTGGAGAGCTCAAAATATTGTTATACGTGGTTCACATTGCCAGTATCCGGATAACAATCCTCGTAAGTACAATTATAAATTTCACTTTCTTAAATCTTTTTTTTTTTGTGTATTTTCCTGTTTGTCTTAATATTTTACAATATTTAGTGTTTGTTTTTGAAAATTGATATGACTTTATTAGTGTATTATATAGTTTTTGTATCATCTTATATTTGATTATATATTTTCATGAATGAGTCATGAATACCTGAGAGGTTATTATAGTTATTATTGAATATACAAATCTTGTTTGCTTTAATCTTATTCTTTCTTATTGTCTGCAGTTGACTAGAACTCAGATGCAAGGTTCTGATTTCTAAATTTGTATGTATATTTTTCATGAAGGTTTTAATAAGTCTAATTTGATATCTGTTTGATATATGCCAATTATATTATTATTGGTATATATCAAATAGATGCCTCATTAAGTGACCAGGAACGGCAAAATGATATATAAGCTCAAAAATGAATTATTACTTTTTATTATTGTGTTACCAAATAATCCAATAAATAAAAAAATTGTATTAAAGTTTAGGAATTAAAGGCCTTGAAACCTTTAAATTATGCTTGAATTTTTTTATGCTATATCATAGAAACTCTGAATATTGCTCTAAGGAAAATACTTGATCAAAAGTTTTTTATTTTAACTTAAATAAATGATAATTCATGTGAATACTAAATTTTAAAGACTAGAACTATCCATAAAAATGCTTTTTTTTTGGTTTGTTCAACAACTTTTTTATATCTTTATTATTTTTTTACTTTTAAATTAACCTGATCTATGTTGTTTGATATTTTCAATTGAACTTTAACAGAGTATAGCTTGTATTTCTTTTTTAATATTTATCTTTGAACTTCTGGTTGGATCTGATGGATTTTTGCTATGAATGCATTACTTTTTTATCATTAATGTTAAGGCGTGATTAGACTGAATAAAATTTGATAGAAGCAAATGGAAGTACCACGGGAATTGAATGAAAGCTCAGATATTAACAAAGCGTTTGATTTATTAATCTAAATAACATGCGAGATTTTCTTAAATACTATTAATATACATGTAAAAGATACAAATTAATAATAGCGTCTACAAAATAACTTAAAACTAAATATGTAACTTAGCGATCTAATGAACAAATAAATCTTAGACAAAAAAAAGAAGAAAAAAATTATTAACATGAATGGGAGCGATAATTAAGAATAACAGAAATGCTCCATGCTAGCATAATGGCCAAAGATATAAACAACAAAATGAACGTTATACTGAAGAGTTCAATAAGGCGCGAAGATGTGCGAATTATTATTATCTTCGCCAGTGATCACGGCATGAAGGAGCAATGAGTATGATATCATGAATTAACTTGAACTGTCCGGTTGGTACCATGTAATACGTTAATCATCCGGAGAAAAATTAGTTGACAATTTGAGGCCTTATGGTAATGAAAGGTGACTTACAATTTGTGTGATGTATACTCAATTATCATCATCGCAGCATAGCTTCTGGCGAGTAACAAACTTCAAGACCTCTGGACGTTCTCATATGAAGAGCGGCTTGAAAGTAGAGTGTGTGATGGTCGTAGCTGCGAATGGTGCGAATGCGATGGTGGTATAACTGCTCCGCTCGGTGATCTGATGATAAGTGAAGGGCGCTCTGAGCGTCAATCCCCCCTCTCCTTGATTTTGGCGGTACAGTATTTCCGATTCAAGAGGCAAGGATTGGTTGGTTCCATCTGGCAGGTAGTCCAGGTTCGCGACTAAACAATTAACATCTTGATAATTTATTTTTTGTTCAGTGAGCCAACTTTCCTTATTTATTAGAATGGATTTATAAAACGAGAATAACTTTATTTCAGATCCAGATAAAAATTTTGCACTAGAAGAATACGGAGAAGATTCTAGATGTTTTGATCACACTGATAAAATGTGGGAAGAACTCACTTGTAAACAAGTAAGGCAGTGGCAACATTGGGGATCTGGTTGCTACCGTTATAAATGCTATTCTGGATTTTTGCATATTATTGTGAGTTTTTGTTCAAATCATAGAATCAGATTAGTTTTAGTTTTATTGACATGGTTTTATTTGTTTTTAAACCAAAAGCGCTTTAATAATAAGTTTCTTATCTTCTTTTCAATAATGTTTAATCATGTTATTTTTAGAATGATGGCTACCCAACTAATTTAGAATTTATTTATTTCAGATTAATAATTACACATACACATGCTATTTCCCAGAACAGGTTCTTCCAATAAGAATTTTTGCAAATAATTGGTTGCACAACGGGGCCCTCATATGCCCCTCTTGTGAAGAAATGTGCCAGGTAAAATTATAATTAATATTTTGTATTAGTTAAATAAGTCTGATTTCTATCAAAACATGCATTTTTTTTAATCTGAACTGTATTCGAAGGGGTCAGTAATTTAAAAATTTATATAGTCATAACCTGAAACATAGTCCTATATTATTTTAAATATTTTTTATACCAATACATTCAAAATAATACAATTTTTATTCTTTGAAATTTTCCATGTCATTACTATTTAAACACATTTGTAGCCTTTTGTCAATTCTCAATATAATTGGCATGCTTTTCTGAGATTAGTAAACCTTGGGAGAAAAAAAACGATAACCAGTCGATTTCTGAGAAAAGTGCTATGTCATGTTACCCTTATAGTATGCTTTTGCGCAAGAGTTAATTTTATAGCTAAATTAATTTAACAAAATTAATTATAGAGGTGTTCTTTGTAAAATGTGTGTGTGTGTGTGTGTGTATATATATATATATATATATATATATATATATATATATATATATATATATATATATATATATATAATTATTTATTTATATATTTACAATCTCTAATGGATCTCATTACCGTATAAGGGAGTGTCCAATGGGTGGCTATGAGGATGGTCAGTGGAAATTCCTTGTAAGTTACTCCTGTTTATGTTTGATGGACTCACTGGCCTGCAATGACAGTTTTTCAGTTCTAACAATACCATAAATAGTCCTGTATCTTTTTGAGGTAAAACACTCATTATGCAGAAGTAAACTATCCTGATGGAGATGTATGATATATGATAAATAGTCTCCATAGATACATGGATATGATTGTATGAGATTCATGAAACAAGTTGAAAAATCGATATGGGTAGAGATTTGTGCATAGAGTCATGAAACATATGAAGTTTAAATAAATAGGTCACAAATGAGCAAGGGGTATAAATTTGATAATGTGGTGCTACAAGAAGTTCTTTGGCCAAGTTCTTTAGCAGAAGGGAAGCATACTATTTGGTTTGGAGGTACTAGTAATTATTGTTGATACCTATTATTGCTTTAGATTTGGATTTCCTATAAGAATCTCTAATAAAATATACTCCATTTCTTTGGAAATTCTTGAGTTATGGATATATTTAAATGTTACTTCAAAAAATTAAGGAGTTCAATATTAGCTTCAAAATTCATACAAAATGGTTGTACCCCACCAGGTTTTACCTCTTTAGCTCTAAAAGGTGTTGAGTTTAAAAGAGGTTTCAGGTCATGAACACTCAGTATTAATGGATGTGATTATTAATTTATGGGACAGCTACTGTGGAAACTTACTATGGTTTGTATCAACTTTAAGGTGTTGGTTATTCTATATATTTTTGTGAAAATAGCATGTATGGCACCACACACTTCCAACTGTTTTAGTATAAACCAGAAAGAAAACAAAGAATAAATGTGTACATTTTTGTGTATTTACATGGTTATATTTGTTGTATTATTTTTCTTATTACAACTTAAATTGCACATATTGAATTTTTATTTTATTTACTGCTTGTTTTGAGTTTTTTTTCTCATTTGTAACAGCTTACTTTTTTTAAAGATTAACATAATATTCTGTACATTTTTTACTGCAGGGACAGTTTCCTGACCCTTCTGAAACATGCCTGGAGCCATTAACTGAAATTCCAAAAAATACCAGCTATCACAGTGATTTTCTTAGCTGCTGTGGATCATTATTGATTGTCGACTTTAATATTGTTTTAGGTATAATTATTTTAGTTACTGGTAATTTTTTTTTGTAGAAAACATATGGATATTATGTTTGACTGAAATATTTGTTGTATTAACTATCAGTCAAAAAATAATTTTTTTTTATTCTATTACTATTTTATATAGTACGAAAACTGAAGATAGGGAGAAACAAATCTGAGTAAATCAATGAATTGCTTAAAATCAATTTTATGTTGTACTCAATTTTCTTTATAAGCTAATCGTGTATAAAATTTATATTTCAGTCTTACCATAACATTCCATTTTCGCATATTTTTTTTTGGTAAATATGATTGTAAAGTGTAAATATATAATACCAAGTGTATAGGGGCTTTGGTTAATGATTACTGTTCATGATCAACATTAACATTAGCCTACTAATATTTTACTTCTAAATTATTAATCATAAATTTTAAATGAAATATTCTGTGATATAGGCCAATTACTAATTTCTGTATTTTTTTAAATCTTAAGTAAGTTATGATATAAATTAATGATAACATTACCTGGCTGAACGAATCCGAAATTTTAATGCTGATACCCTTTAAAGGGCATAGAAAAATTGAGGATTCTTTCACTGTATTTCGTTGATGTCCTACCAATGCGTTGGACTTCTAACTAGTCTTATCTTGAGATCTACATTGGGTAAATTTTTGTTCTTGAATATTTTACATTTTATATGTATAATTTTTTTAAAATGTCTATAAGCATTCAGGTCAAATATTATTATTTTTTCCAAAAATAATAATTGAGTTAAGATTTTATTTAAAAAAAGTTTTAGTTTTACTACTAAAAATATACTTGATTGTTGTTTACTTTTACCATTGTGATAAAATCTAGTTCTATACCCATTGATTACGAAATTAATAATATTTTTATTTGTAAAAATTATCCAAGTATCTATAAATAAAAATATATATGTAGGTTTGGTAGGTCGAGCAAATGAGGTAGAGCCTGTTATCTAAATTCTTGTAATTTTTGCAAATTCTGATAATGATATTTTGTATTATTGGTATTTTGTATGGTGAATTAACTAACAGGGGGGGGAGGGGCAACCTGTGTTCTAGTGGCTAGGTTAACAGCCTACTAACCCCATGATCATGGGTTCGTAGCCCGGCAAGTGGTCCTAGGATTTTTTAAAGGGAGTAAAAAATCTTTCGTTATGCCGTCCTTTGGAAAGGACGTTAAACAGGAATCCCAAGGCTGTACAATGTCAGGTACTTGTTAAAGATCCCTATCCTCATTAAACCTGGATAGGCAAAATTTAGGGCTCCCACTATAGCATCGTCCGATTAGCCATAGGAGCATAAATGACATAATACAAACTAATAAGAGAAAGGACCATGTACAACATTTTTCATCTAGACAATTCCAGAAAAATTACCAGCAACGTTTGACTGGTCAATTTCTTGTATGGTTCCCAAATATTTGTTGTGAATTCTAAAATAATATTTTTTTAAAAATTTATTTATTGATGTTTACAACTGTATTACAATTATACAACAAGTAAATAGGATAAGTGATACATAATGACATGAGAATGACAAGTAGAGAAACTACCCACTGGTAGTACTCAAATCAAAGTTCAACTAAGAAGGTCACGTGGCCATCTTCTTTTCAGGCACCTCGGAGGATTATCAGGAGTTGAAGAGGAAGCTAGGTTTGAAACTACAGGGTTTCAGTGGTAATGAAGTTTGTTATGAAAGGATAAATACCGGGTTCGGGCTAAATCAGCAACAAAAGGGACATTAAGGTTGTTATGGATGACTTTATTCTTAACAAAATAAGGAGCATTGAGGATTTTACGAAGGATTTTGGATTGTAGGGATTGGATATGAGAGGAATTTGATGGCTTAGTGGAGCCCCAAAGCTCTACTCCGTAAGTCCAAATAGGTCGTATGATGGTCATGTCGATGAGTCTTTTGTAGTTAAAGGGAGCTTAGAGCGTTTGTCTAGTAAGTGTTGAAGTAGCCTGAAACGTCGTGTGGTTTTTTGTCTTTTCAGTCTTATATGAGGATTCCAGGTTAATCATTTGTCTAGGTGCAACCCTAAGTATTGGATCTGTTCTACAGGCACCAGAGGGATATTATTAAAGGATACTGAAGAGCAGGAAGTCATTGGTTTACGACGTATGGTAAAAGTGATTTGATGTGATTTTTGAGAATTTATTTTAATTTTCCAGTTTTGACACCATTCTTCAAGATCAGTGATATGGGATTGGAGGCTTTGGGATGCAATAACTGGATTGGTGTTGACTGATAATATACATGTATCATCAGCGTACGTGGTAAGGATAGTATTAGGGTGAGTTGGGATGTCAGCTGTATAAACTGTATAAAGGATTGGGCCAAGGATACTACTACTTTGAGGATGTTGTGATATTTGAAATTAGTATTGAACAATCCTATTATATAGACCACATCCACCACACGATGACATTGCTGAATGGTGGAGTGGGATGCTCGGAATCCAAACTGGTGAAAAATAATATTTTTCAAAACATATATTGGTCACAATTTCCTTTCATTTCATGAAGTATTTTAGTATCTAATAATATACTATAATAGTCTGTTGGGCTTTGGAAGTAAGATTGAATTAAAAAAAAAACAACAATGCATGGGAAATACTACTTTCAAATTTAGCCCAATAGTATTAACATTATCATAAAACTGATTAGTCAACTTTAATATGGTCTCATGGGACAAAAATTGGTAGTTAAGGATTTGACAGATAAAAAACCGTGTGGAAAACCAAAGATAAAATTTTCTCTGCATAGTTCCATGATAATCAAGAAAAAAAAAATCTTTTCAGTGCTAACTTTCTTTCATTTGTATGAAGCTATCGTATAACAATTATTCATAAGTGGTGGCTAGTATGATGAAGGAGGTAGAAATTATTTTTCAAATGCCTTTCAGTTTTGCTCATATACTTGTAATTCATAACAATAATGATTCAAGTTGTAGAAATGGAATATCCCTCGAAACTAGCTAGCATATTATAAAGCAAAGCAGGTACTATTACGATTTTAAGAATACCTTAGAAGTTCGACAATATTCCTCTGCATAAAAAGTTCTATAAGATCTTCACTAGACCCTTGCTTATGGATCAAATATAGAAACTTAGAAGGGAGGATGAGAAGATTTAAGTTTTGTATAGCCCTCTTAATGTGATGATGCATTTCAAGCTCGAAAGATTGTGTTGGACAGGACACGTTACCAAAGCAGGGTATCTAAGGAAGTTGCTTGATAAGAGGCTCTACCATGAGGAAGATGTAAATGTAAAAAATGGCTTAGATGTTAGGATGCTGTCATCTGGAATGCGGAAAAATAGGTGAATGTCTGTAACTAGCAAATTATTGCCAAAGTAACTTGGATTATACTTATCGAAGATACCAAGTTTCTTAGTGCCATAGAATTAGTTCATACTAATAATGTTTTAATCAGTTGAATCACCTATTAAGTGACCCAGTTACAATCTCTTTCATCTAATCAACCACAATACGGTGGATAACCATGGTGGATGACCAGGCAACTGAAAGTTTTCTTACATGGTTAGATGAGTCCCTGGAATGCTGAATGAGGGAGAAGGTTAGTTCTGTGGTAGAGTGCTGAGTTGCCATGCCGAAAGTCCCAGGTTAAAATCCAGCAGTGGCAGATAATTTATATAATCTGTTAACAGTCAGGGATGGACCCTGTGGGATCTGGAGACCCTCCTGGGGCTCACCGAGCCTTGTATAAAGTGGATACCCTTAATTATGGAAAAATAGTGATCTCGGACAAATCACCTCCCTGCACAACTGTTATCCTAGAAACAGTGCAGTCTCTAGCAGGCACTGAGCCCAAGACCTTTCATGGGCTTTAGTGGTACTTGTTTAATGTTTTTAATATGTGATTCAACTGTTAAGTGAACCAGTTATAATGTTTTTCATCTAATTTATCATAATAATGTAGATAACAATGGTTGACTAGCCAATTGAAAGTTTTCTTATGTGGTTAGGTCCTATGAATGCTGAAAAGGCATTTTTTAAAGCCTTTGTCATGATTTTCTTTCATTTTTATGAATTAGTCATGTATCTATAATAGTTTTTAGGTTTGGTTAGTATGGTGAATGAGCTAGAGACACATTTTCAAGTGCCAGTCTGTCATTCTTGACCATAGTGATTATGATATCTCGGAATAGCCACTTTTTTTAAGGCGATTCAACTTATAAGCTACTCAGTTACCACCTTTATCATCCAGCCCATTGTAACAGGTTTACAAGCAATGGTTCACTAGCCAACTTAACATTTACAGTTAAGGTTCCTAGATTGTTTTAATTTTTTTTTTTTTTAGTTTTATTTCACTGGTGCAAAGCATGTATTGTTAGTAGGGTAGATGTGGTATATTCATTCATCATTCATATTCATGAATTCCTGTTATTATTTCTAATTCTGATAATTATGTTTCATACTGATTATATTTTTCCCTGTGTGTATAAAGGTGCTGATTATAATGGACTATAATTTAATCATTTAAAAAAAAAACATATAGGGAGGGGTCTAAGGTTTTTAATAGATGGGCCTTCAAGACTGAAATATCTATGGTAGAATTTGTTAAGTTGTCCACTTTTTTAAAATACTAATATTGCCCCAGACTTTGTTAATGGTTCTGGTCGTTTTTTCCAGTCACATATAGTTTAGTTTTTTAAAAAGTAATAAAATAAAATTCATGTTTGGGTGTATTATTGAAAAATTACAAAATCCTTACATGCTATATTATAAGAGTATGGTTTTAGAGAACATTTTTATTTATTACTCTCATATATAAGAATAGTTCATCCTACCTTAATAACATTTTCACTTTGTCCAATAAATATGTAGGATAAGTTATTTGGATCCTATTCCAATTTAGTTTATGCAGATTGCATGTTTCTTTCACAAAATTTGACTTTAATAGGTGTTTTACCATACATACCCTGCAGCTTGATGCTTTCCAATGCTGATGCTAAATAGTATTTCAATTGTATTGCAATTAATTGGACCATGTGAAAATGCCTTACCAGTTTTTAGCTATCGGGTTAAAGAAAATATGTAATTTAACATTATTTTCTGAATCACCCTGACTCGAAAAATTCATCCCTGGATACAATATTGATATTTTTTGCAATTAAATTTTTCTAGTTTTCTGATTGTTTCACTAAAATAATTTGAGATTAAATGGAAATAAGGAGATTAGTGGTTATCTAAACTATTAACTGATAATGAATATAAATATGTAAATATGTTGTTTGTTCTTTACATATTGTAAATACACATTTGTAAATATTCTAGTTTTATTTATTTTAAAATATCAGCTTTAGCTAATGAATTGTGTATATATTTGTTTATATATTTGATTGTTTAGTTCTATGGCCATCATATACTCTCAAGTCCATTTATATTTTATTATTTTTAGCTTAATGTTCTAGATATGTTCATTTCATTCTTGTCAACATTATACATGAATGGTTTTATAGCTATGAATTCAACAAACAATATAATTCATTTGGGTAATTTAATGCTTTCCTTTTTTATCATTTAAAGGCATAAGTATGTATTTTGCATTGAGTATTGCCGTGCGACTATGCAATATTAAATTATTTAAAACCAATGAGTAAATATTTTTAAAATAATTAGTGCAAATTATCACATAGGAAGAACAATTATTTAAATCTTTCCATTGTACAACAAATTTCAGTTTATGGCTGATTTTTTATTAAATAAAGGTTATGAAACATTTCATATTGTTATTTATTTTACCATTTTTAGTTATAACTGATTAGCTGATAACTCTGTAAATTGTACCACTACTTATTAAGTATATAAGATTGTATTTGATGAAAGTATGTAGACTAAGTACTTGCATCCTCTCATATCATGAGAATGAATCGATAATATAGAAGTGGCCTTAGATCATAGGTTCCTAATCTTGTTTGAGACTCTGTCCCCTTTTCAGCAAAAATGAATTACAAGCTCCCTTAATAATTTAAGCCTTTTATTTCATTGTATGTAGTAAAGGAAATATTTCAATTGCTAAAATTTTCAATTTTAAGCTTTCAACTGACATATCCATTTCGACTTGTTTTATTGTGACATCTATTTGTATGTTCCTGCGTCACTCGCTTATCTCAAAAACTGCTAGGCATAGAAGGTGATATTCCGTATTTGGGTTTGGTGTACCAACTAATTTTGCACCTCCTTTTTTGGTCACTACATCATATCTGAAAGTGACAGTTCCTTTGAAGGCCATAATAAATTTGTATGAAATAATTATCTCTTCTCCGAATTTGAAGCACGTAATTTAAAGTTTTAGGACAAATCTAAAAACACAAATTTGGTTGGAAAATAAATTATCTTCAAATTTCATTCTCAGCAATTTAACCCTGGCACGATCTAAGGGTTCAAAAATGCAAAAACCGTTATAGATTCACTTTAATCCTTAACATATTAGCAGTTGGCAGGATAAGAATTATATAAAACAGGAAATAAATTTTCAAATAAGCTTACTCAGTTTGCAAATGTCTACCAAATGAGCTCATGTGTTGACTCAGATTTACATAAGTGAGTTTTAGCTTCAATGTTCACGACCTCATATTCATAGTATGTGGATTTCTTAATTTAATTACGATACACGTGGAAAAAGGCGCGGCTACATCAAATTTTAAAACCTATGTCCATTAATCAGGACCCATTTGACCGTTTCCAAACCAAATTTTGGTCCTAGGTAAAGGAAATTGCACAAGATTCTTCAATCTCTGTTTCTGCGTTTTTAAAACCAACGTTATCTGGAAAAAGATATCAATTTTGTTATTGCTTTGTTATAATTTTTTTTGTATTGACAAAAATAAATTGATTGTTTATGCTTATATGCTAATAAGCTTATATATGTGGCTGAATCTCGCAGACGCACTTTTGCTAAAAGGGCAGCACAGCGACGTCAATCATGTACAAGAAACACATGGGGGGGTCTTTAGTAAAGCTGCATTTGAGTATGACGAGACTCTTGATTATGAAACTCACAAGCTTATAAAAATAGAAGCAATGAGCGTAGATTGTAAATATTGCGGAAACCTTAAGTGGAAAGAGGAAGCAACAGGTATATGTTTTTCGGGCGGGAAAGTAGCCATTCCTTCTATAGACGAGCCATTTCAACCTTTGAAAGAATGAAACTGACGAATCTCGACGTTTTCTAAAGAATATAAGAAAATACAACATGTGCTTTAATATGACGTCTTTTGGAGCAGATCAACTTGTCTCAATGCCAGGGTGTCGCCCGACTTTACAAGGACAAGTTTACCACCTTATCGGTTCTTTAAATCCTGCGGCCATTTTGCAACCACAATTTTTACAAGTTTATTTCATAGGTGACGAAGAAGAACAAACCGACAGGCATTCTGATTGCGTGCAAAGCGTAGATAGAACATTGTTAAAAAATTACAACGAGTACTTCACGACCACAATATTTTGGTGCATGAGACAGAACGATCATTTCAAAGTAGTGATTCACCCAGGCCGTGTATCACGTGATCAACATGATAGACGATTCAATGTCCCATCTACAAATGAAATAGCTGCTGTAATAGTTAGTAGCGAACAAACTACGTCTCGGGACATCGTTGTGCAGGCGCGTGATGGCATGCTCACTAGGGTCCCCGACACACAGATTCTATGACGCTCTCGAGTACCCAATCTTTTTTTGGAAAGGGCAAGAGTGGTGCAGTATTGATATTCCTCAGATAAATCCAATTACCAAACACCCAACGCCAAACAAAAAGGTGTCCTGTAAAGATTTTTATGCCTTTCACTTGATGGTCCGTCGCAGCGATTTTAATTTGCTGCTTAGGTGTAGGCTCCTCCTTCATCAGTTTCTAGTCGACATGTATGTAAAGTTGGAAAGTGAGCGCTTAAGGTTCATTTCTTTTAATAAAAAAAACTGCGCACATAAAATTATATTCACTTGCAAGAGGCAATAAGAAATGATGCGAATTTGGATCCAAATAACTTAGGTCAGAAGGTGTTTCTCCCGTCATCATTTGTGAATAGCCCTAGATACCTACATGAATACACACAAGATGCGTTCACATACGTACGTAATTATGGAAGGCCTGATTTATTTATTACAATGACTTGCAACCCCACCTGACCAGAAATCGCCAAAGAGCTTACGGCTGGTCAAAATTCAACTGTCAGACATGACTTAACAGTCCGAGTATTTAGAATAAAAGTACAGAAGTTGGTAGCTTACAAAAAGTAGCTCTACTTACAAAAGGTAACATATTTGGTGATATGCAATGCTTCATGTACTCGATCGAGTGGCAAAAACGAGGTTTGCCTCATGTGCACTTACTGCTGTGGTTAAAGGAAAAATTGCATCAGAATCAAATTGACGAAATCATATGTGCTGAGATACCAAACCCGGAAACCGATCAAAAGCTCTATGATACGGTGACAAAGGTTATCCATTGTGCAGGCGCAGAGCACCAGAGAATTGTGGACGCACGACGGTTATAAAAAGACGTGGAGGAACACAGGAAATATTGATGGACAATAGCTGGGTGGTCCCATATTCTCCTCTCCTATCAAAAATTTGTAATTCTCATATAAATTTAGAGCTTTGTAATACGGTACAGGCGATAAAATATATTTGTAAATGTAAGGGTAGCGACCAGGCTATTTTTAACATCCGCCAGCAAGGGAATGTAAACATTGACCCGAGAGATGAGGTGCAAATATTTAGAGTCGGCCGATATTTTAGTCGTAATGAAGCAGCGTGGCGGATCTTAGGTCTACCTCTGCACGAAAGACACCCAACCGTCACTCATCTCGCGATTCATTTATCCAATGGTGAGAGGGTTTACTTTACTGAAAATAATTTCAGAGAGAGATTAGCAGCACCACCTAAAACGACACTAACTGCATTTTTCCTGATGTGCCAAAGTGATACGTTTGCAAAATCATTACTTTACATTGACGTGCCTCGCTAGTATACTTGGAATGCGGCTAGGAAGGAATGGAAACGTCGTTTTCAAGGAACACCTGTCCTGGCTGGCCAGGTGTGAAGGCAGGAGACGCTCTAGGTCGTATTTACACGCTGCATGTTAGCAACTTTGAATGTTATTGCTTGCGAATGCTGCTGAATGTAATAAGGGGTCCACAACTTCTTGGATTTGAAAACATTTGACGGGCAAGAAATTGCAACTTTTCGGCAGGTGTATGAGAAGATGGGGTTGTTGGAAGATGATAACCACTGGGAGGCCACCATAGAAGAGGCCGTGCTGTGTCGCTCACCAATGTCGCGCAAGTAAGAGAGTTGTTTGCCATATTGATATGCACTTGTGGTTTATCGAATCCTCTGCTATGGCACAAGTATAAAACTGCGTTATCAGAGGATATCATGCACAGATTTGAAAGAATGGATCAGGTCAACGATGATCTTTGTTTCAATGAGGTATTGGGGCTTATCGAGGACAAAATAATAACAATTTCTGGAAAGAAATTGTCGATTTCGGTCTACCCACAACCCGGTGTAGAGGAGAGCTGTCAAACGGTTTGATAAAAGAGCTTAGCTATGATACCAACAATTTAGACACTCACGCGTGCGAAACTGAGCCACCTCTGCTACCTGATCAAAGAGAGATTTATCGCAAAATATTACGACAGTTATGTATTTCGACAGAGAGAAAGATTTATTTCAAAAGAACACAACATGTCATAGAACCATACCTAAACGAGCATAGTGACAGACTAGAACTTGACTGAGAATCGACTGCGACTAGTGTATTTTTGGAAGACTTTATATACTCGCTAGAAGATAAATAACTTATAATAATTAGGAAAGAGTGCAATATGATAAGGCTATACTTCATAACTCTAGCCTAAAGATAAACAAATTAATAATAATAAGAACAGAGTAATCCTATATGTCTCATCATAACTCCTCCCTGCTTGAGTTCCAAAGTCCACCGCTGGAACATCATTTTCATATTTTGAAAAATTTTATATAAACTAAAATGGTAATATAAGACATATTCACATAGTAAATAAATAACTATTAACATTAATAACTAATATAATAACTTAGAAATGTTAAAATATCTAAAAAAAAACGTAACATTTCTCTGGACCCCTGGACACTCCGGAATTCCTGGAAATGAAGCTGCGGATAAAGCTGCCAAAGAAGCTGCAATGATGAATAGCCCACCTCTACAAATATATGAGCCGAATGATGTAAAGGCATTTTTAAAGAACAGGGTCAGGAAAAATTGGGAATCCATGAGGGCCGAAATACCACTGACGAACAAACTCAGAAATATAAAAAAAAGTACGAAGCAGTGGACAAGTGCAATAAGAGGGAATAGAAGAGAAGAAGTGGTTGCGACTAGGCTGAGGATCGGTCATTGCAACCTGACTCATCCATATTTAATTAACAAAGAGCCCCAACCACATTGCGAATCATGTCAAACAACAATGACTATAAAACATATAATAGAAGATTGTACATTACTACAAAAAACCTTTGAAAATAATAAAATACCCCGGTCTATAGAGCTTGCACTAGAAAATTCAAAAAATACAATAGATAAAATAATAAACCTTTTTAAAGAAATAGATCTCTACCATAAAATATAAGACGCAATTAAATTATAAATTAGGAAATAGATAAAAGAAAAAATTGTACGCAAACCAAAGAAAATTAAAAAAGTAAAATAAATTAAAAGACCGTAATATACATAAAAGTGCAAAGGGCGTAATAACCTAGTTGTTGATCGCCCAAAAAAACCTAATCTAATCTAATCTAATCTAATATAATAACAATTAACAATAATAAATAACATATAAGGGATATTCATTCTTCATGATATGATACAAACAAATAATATTTCTCTTCAAAGTAATATTTACAGTACATATTTGATTTAAAAAAATTCTTTTATAACTTAAAAGCAAAATATAAATGATATCTAGAATGATGCTTTTTCTTATATACTAGATATACATATTTTAATAATGATTCAACAAAACATTAATTTTAAGCCAAAACATAATTCTTTCAATTTAAATTATTTTAAAACAATTGTTACATTTTAAATACAAATTATACATATTTATAATTATAGTTATACATATTATAATAATTGATTCAACAAAAGTTTAATTTCAAATTCTTCTTTCAATTCAAATTATTTTAAAACAATTCCCACACTTTAAATTCTTATTGATAGTTTTTTTTTTCAATACATGAAACAAAATGATTTTTCTATATCTAATTTTAATGAATGATTCACATATATATATAATTTTAAGTCATTAGTGGTAATTTTACAATTAATGAATTTCTTCTCATCAATTGTACAATATTCTTTTACCTAACAATGTAAGGTTTTATTTTGCCATTTACTCATTTCGTCGAAGGTATCTATATATTAATTAATTATTATTCTTATAATATTTATTCTTTTGTTATCAATTAATACTTTATATTTTATTTATTAGTTTAACTACTTTGAGATTCAGAAATTGAAATATTATCGCTATTTTCGCTAAACTCGTTGTCTTCAATAATTTCAGAATCTTTTAGTGAAGATTTTCTCTTTTTTTTTTTCTTTTAAAAAGACCAAATATTTTTATCCTATCAAAATGTGTTTTCTTTATTACTCCTGGTTTAAGATTTTATAATAATAATAATGGTAATATTTAATAATACTAAATTCTATAAACTAATTATTCTATGATAAATTTGTACTATAAACTTCACATAAACTGTTGACAGTATCGGCCCATCACTACTTTTATTAAGTTGTTTTGTTCGCCTTTTTTTTTTATTAATTTGTTTATTGATAACATCATGTATCATTTCCTTTTCTTCGAGATATTTTTGAACATATTGTTCAGTAATAGATATTTGTTGATCATTTTTTTCTGGTAATATTCAGAATGTAAATAACGGCTAATATTAAACGGTAATTCTTTACTCTGGTGTTGAATACTTCGAAGGATTTCAATGATTCCTCTATGTTGCGTTTTTCCTGGCTATTATTAATTCTTATTTTTATATGGCTTAGTTTTAGTTATTATTATGTTTCAGATTTCTATTTAAATTTATTTCTATGATTATAGTACCATTATTTTAAGAATAATTTTATTAAAACATAATTTTAATTTTGTTAAAACTAATTGATATCCATTTACAATATCCAATAATTAATATCCATAGTTTAATGCCTGTAGTTTGATTCCTTTAATATTCTATCGGGGGATGAATACTTAAAAATTTTTTCTTTACCTTCCCCCGAAGGTAATTGCGTATATCCGCGGGCTTACTCTTAACTAAAATTTGATGTGCTTTCGTAGTTTTTCCTATATCCAATTTATTTCTTTTTGATTTTTGCATATTTATTTTCTTTTGAATTTTTATAATATTAGGGTACTTCTTTTTTACATTATAAAATAAACTTTTTGATAATTTTATATTAGATATAGCAGACAAATTGGGCGAAGTCCCTTGTCTCTTACTTATCTCTTTTACGTTTTTAACTTTAATATTCTCTTTTAATATTTCTTCTCTTTTATTATCGTCGCTTATTTTAGTACTTATATTTTTTACTTCTTTATTATTGTCGATTATTTTAGTACTTGTAATATTTTTTACTTTTTTATTATTCTCGATTATTGTAGACTTTTTAATATTTTTTATATCTTTAATATCATCGTTTTATTTATTATATTTTTTAATTCCTTACTGTCGTCGATTTTATTATTTTTTATTGTATCTTTTATTTCTTTATTGTCGTCGATTATATTACTATTTATCATAGTTTATGTATCCTTATTTTCGTAGATTATATTATTACTTATTATTATTTTCGATTTCATTTGACTTTCGATAAAATAAGTTTCATAAATTAATTTATATTTTCTATTCTTTATTTTCATAATCATATTTCCTAAATCTATCCTTTCTCCTAAATTGTTCATAGTTTCGTATCCTAATAAAATATCGAACCTGGAACTGAATGGAAAAACGAGGAATTTAATTTTTTTTTTTTATTCATACAAGACTGAAAAGACTGAAAAGCTCGACGTTTTCGCCTACTTCAACATTTATTGGACAAACGTTCTAAGCTTCCAATTAATTACAAAAGACTCATTTACATGGCAGTTATCAGACCTATTTGGACATACGGAGTTGAGCATTGGGGCTCTACTAAACCATCCAATTCATCTCGTATCCAATCCTTACAATCCAAAATCCTTCGTAAAATCGTCAATCCTTATTATGTGTCAAACAACCTCGTCCATCATGATCTTAATATCCCATATGTTGCTGATTTGGCCCAAACAAGATACCTATCCTTCCATGACATGCTCCATACACACTTGAATCCGCTAGTCCCGCAACTTGCTTACCATACTATTCCTGATAATCCTCCGAGGCGTCTGAAAAGAAGATGGCCTCTAGACCTTCTACTATAGAACTTTATTGGAGTGCTATCAATGGGTAGTTTCTCTACAAGTGTTTTCATGTCATTTGTTCATATAAGCAAATTTACTTGTTGTAATATTATTACAGTTGTTAATATCAATAAATTAATCTAAAAAAAAACTTTTTTACCGATTCCGATTAGGGTTTTTAGGTTGAGTATTGCACTTCGGTTACCTTCAACTATTCCTGTCGGGGTTTTCATAATAAAATTCTCCTGGTTTAATATACAGTACTTGGATAAAATATTAGGGTTAATGTAACTTTTAATCGAGCCGGTGGCTATCAACCATTTGTTTCCTTGATTGTCTACCATTTGCGGCAGAGAATCGCCATAATTTATAAAATGCTCATTTAAGGTCGTTTCTTGTTTTTCGCGCCTATCTAAAAAATGATAATGTTGTTCTAATTCTTCTTTTAATGGTTTAATTTCTTTACCTTTTTTCTTTTAATTGTTCGATTTCTTTATCTTTTTCTATTTTTTCTTTTAGCTGTTTAATTTCAATATCTGTATCGTTTTCCGTGTAATGAACCCTGTTACTAACGGTTCTCATGAATATGGTTTGATTTCCTCTTTCTGTGTTTCGGATCGGGTTGTTTTGTTGCGGACCTTGAATAAATTGTTGTTGATTATGCGTATCGTTTTCATTTCGATGGTATTTTCTTTTTTTCTTTTCTTTGTAAAAGTATTTTCTTTGCTGTTCTTGATTATAATTGTGATCTTGATAATAATACGGTTTTTGATTAAAACTATAATCTTGATTACAATATGGCTTATGATAATTTCTAGGTTGTTGAAATTGATTATTTTGAGGACATTTTTTATTTTTATCCTCTGGATCAAAATTTTTCGTTTATAAGTTGGATTTTGGTTTTGGTGAATTTTCTCTGGTTTCCGTGAATTTTGTCCATGTAATCTTTGAACTATGTGCGCCGCGCGATTCTTTAAATTTTCCTCTTTCGTTTTAAAAAATATATTATTTGCTGAACGGTATTAAATTCATTTCATATTAAATGATTTCCATCCTGACATATAAGATCATAAACATGCCGAGTACTTCTAATAAAAGTTACTAAATCTTTCGGATTGCCATCGTAATCGGGAATTACGTTAAAATCGCAACTTTTGGCTTTATATGGCAATAACATGTTTGTTTCTGAGTCCAAATCTGAATTTTCTATAACTCTAAGATTGTTAAGTCTTTCGACTAAAGTTACTGGCATTTGAAAAAAAAATATTGTACAACGAAAATGAAATGAAATTATAATTACCAATAATGTGTGTCTTCGATGAACAAATCCTTTTCAGCAAGTTCTCAAAATACTAATAACTTTGAAGTGGAATCCCTGATGACCTCTATTAAAATTGACCCATACTCTTGTAGACGCGAAGATCTGCTGCTGTCCTAATGGCATGCTGCTACGAAACTTCTCTGTCAACAAGCGGACGTTAAACTGTTCTGACTATCTGTTTTGCACTAGATGTAGAACTCCCGTGAATTAACCTTAATACAGTCAGGGTCCCTATTTGGGTGCCAGTTATGTATTTCAACAGAGAGTTTACTTTTTTAAAAAGATTTATTTCAAAAGACCACAACATTACATAGAACAATACCTAAACGGGCATAGTGACAGACTGGAACTTGACTGAGAATCGACTGCGACTAGTGTATTTTTGGAAGGCTTTATATACTCGCTAAAAGATAAATAACTTAATAATAATGACAGAGTGCAATATGATAAGGCTATACTTTATAACTCTAGCCTAAAGATAAACAAATTAATAATAATAAGAACAGAGTACAACTCCAAACTCCTAATCCCATATGTCTAATCATAACTGACGAATTGAGAGTGGTGAAGGCGGGCTTTTTTTCCTTGATGCCTCGGGTGGTACAGGAAAAACATTGTTGCTTTATTTGCATCTAGCAAAAATTCGCAGGGGCCATAACGTTGCATTAGCTGTTAACGGCACATTCGGTCTTTAAATTACCTCTTAATCTGGCGAGCGAAGAGACACCAACGTGTAACTTCAATAAGAGCAGCGCCCATGGCATCCTGTTGCAATAGTGCAAACTAATCGTGTAGGACGAGTGCACAATGTCACATTAACGCGCCATCGAAGCTCTTGATCGCTGTCTACAAGACTTACACAGCAAACAAACGTTAATGGGTGGTGTGGTCGTTTTATTGGCTGGGGACTTTAAGCAAACTTTGCCTGCCATCGAGCGAGGCACTGCAACAGACGAAATTAACGCCTGTCTGAAATCATCATATTTATGGACCAAAGTTGAAAAGCTGCACCTCACTACTAACATGCGTGTCCAGTTATTCAGTGATCTATAGTCGGGCGCGTACGCTGAGAAACTGCTCGAGATTGGTGAAGGTCGAATAGAAACTGACGAAGAAGGTATGGTTCTATTCACTAACCAATGTTTTCATTTTGTGGATTCGGAAGACGCACTTATTGCTCAAGTTTTTCCAAATTTGCAGCAAATTCCAAAATCTTGGGCGAAATAACCAGTGATACAACAACCTACAACTCCATCGACACAGTCATGTCATCCGAAGACTGTACGAGCTACCCCGTGGAGTTTCTTAACTCTTTGGATCTATCCGGGGTGCCATCCCATAAACTGGAATTAAAGGTCGGTATACTCGTTTTGTTAATGCGCAACTTGGACGCACCGAAATTATGCAACGGTACTAGATTGCGAGTCACTGAACTAGGGAGGCGTATTGTAAAGCCCACAATTTTAACTGGAGAAGCTAAGGGTGACAATGTGCTTACACCTCGCATCCCAATAATACCCAATAACTTACCTTTTAATTTTAAACGTTTGCAGTTCCCACTAAAAGTATCATTTTCAATGACCATCAATAAATCGCAAGGGCAATCTTTGAAGGCAGCAGGGATACATTTAGGCACGCTCTGTTTTCCCACGGTCAGCTCTACGTAGCTTGCTCACGTGTTTCTTGCTCGCAAAATTTACATATTTTCGCTGAACGAAACAAAGCAAGTAACATATTTTAAAGGAGTATATTGCAGTAGGTAAGTAGGACCGCCACGTATTAGAATTTTTTTTTTTGTTTAATTATAGGATTGTAGTTTTAGTTATGTAGATATAGTTTTTGTTAGTATCAAGTAAATAGATTATTTTTTGTTTTCATTAGATTATTATAATTTTGTTAGGTTAAGAATAACGTTTAGTTTTAAGTATAACTAATTCGATTCTCGAAGCGGTTTATTACTTAGTACAGTATGCATAATTATTTACTATGTTTTAGTATTTTGTTTGAAAATTACTACCAATTTTGTTTTAATTAGTACTTATAAAAATTCAGCGAAAGCGTAAGTATAATATTTGGATACAATTTGGAAGCCCTTTGTTTTAGGGAAATAGGGCAATAGAACGTCTGATGGGACAGCTAGATCCTTCAAAATGACACATGACAAAAAGGGCGTATATTACATGTAGGGGAGTATATTGCATGTAGGGGAGTATATAGAAGTAGGTGTAGGACAAAACTAAAACTAAAAACACATCGATAAATTACCTATATATGTACATTAGTAACCTGATTGTCTAACACACCCAGCAGAAAACTCTGAACTTAGCATCTTGAAATTTGCAGATAGGTTCTTTGTATAGCTTAAATGAGCACTAGGAAAGGAATTAGGACAATTCCACCCCCAAGGGTTCCCCCCTTAATATAATAGGGGTTCAAAGATTGTGTGGAATCCGTCAGTTTTGAAGTTAGACATCTGAAATTTTGGATGTACGAGTAAGTTATAGTCACAAAAAATTAAATTATTTATTTAAAATGATCTGTCACGAAACTTTATGTGGCAGACCAAATTCCACGCGAGCGAAGCCGCGGGCAAAAGCTAGTATATATATATATATATATATATATATATATGCACACGTTTTTAAATTATACATATTTATATAAATATAAATTCAAAAACGAATGTCGTGGTTGAAAAACCACCTGGATAACATTTTTGTATGATATATAAAAGGATTTTAAACTTGTTTTATTATTCAAAAATCCTAGGACACAAAATTATTCTTTTTTTTCTTCTAGGAAGTTCAATTTTGTTTCGTATGAGCATTTTTGTAATCAACCACTAATTTATTCTTTTTGAATTATTCGCTAATGATATGTTCTTTTCTTCATAATTTGTTTCATCTTTTCCTCGGTGACTAAACATATGTATCGGTGTCTAGTGGATTTTATGTAGAAGTCTTCAAGTTTCATCAAATGTTTAAGCCGTTTTGGAGCATTAGGCTGCAGAATATGATTTTTCTGGTATTGCGCAGCCGTTGTAGTTAAATGAGTGATCGAATTTCTTGAGAGATGGACACAACCGGGTCAAACCCTATAAAACAACTGATAAATAAACGCAATTGGTCGTTCAAAAGATAATCGTGAGAAAATTAGAAACAAAGGGACCGATTAAACCGCATTAATAAAAAATTTGAGTCATAAAATTAGACAAAAAAAAATTCACATAGTAATAATGTACTAGATTTTTGTTTTATTGATAACAACTGATACATAAACGCAATTGATCCAATTGGTCCCTCAAGAGATAATCGTGAGAAAATTAGAAACAAAGAGACCGATTAAACCGCGTTAATAAAAGAATTTGAGTCATCAAATTAGACAAAACAAATCACATAGTAATAATGTACTAACTAGATTTTTGTTAAATTTTTAAATTTGGAGTGATGCTTACCTCTATCTCTGAACAGAATTTGGTAATAAAGATCTTTATAGATTTGGCATTTAAGACTTGAAATGCCTTCAAAGGGTAGCAGTACTTGGTTTTTAAAGACAGAGGAAACTTTTGTACAAAAAAAAAATCTTAAATATCAACGATTTATTTTTAATTTATTATTTAATGGTTTTTACATCAATTGAAATATCATATTGAATTTATAGTTTAATAGATATAGGAGAAAATCATGTGTTGCCCATATCAGACATTTAAACTGAATAAAACTAACTATGTATACCTAGAATACTTTTTATGAATATAACTTCACAGCAAATATCTATGAATGGATGCTTCATTCAGAATAGATGATTCAGAATTTTTGGGGAGTTATGATATTCGGTTGAAATTATGCACTTATAAAAATAATATAAAATTTATAAAAATATAAAAATATTAGCTTTATATAAATGCATCTTTTATCTCTAAAGAAATAATTGTTTTTGGAGACAGGAGCGAGCGATCAGGAGAATTACTTGGAACAAATTCTCCCATGGAGGTGCATTGTTCTATACAATAATTATATGCATTATGTAACAAAACGCACAAATTACATGTATTGTCACAACGATATGCACAACCTAAATCTAGTTGCAAGCAATTTAAACAAACTTGTAGTGATACAAAATACGTTTTTCACAATAGAATAATAGAATACTTCAAAGAAGATGGATACCAATTCCTATTTGAGAACTGTGGGTCTCAGCTACAGAAAAGTATCCCCTTATTCAAAGAGTATTTTAGAAAAAAACCATGGCACGTGAAGCAATGTAAAAATATTGTAATAAAGAAACAAATAGATAATATAGTTTGTTTTTATGTTGAAATGCCTAAAAAACATAAGTCATGAACGCCTATGCTTTGCTAAATAAAAGTTTGGCTTAGATTGTAGATGGATATGACATACATCTTGGATCTAGTTGACTTTAGGTCATTAATATTATTATTATTTATTTTATTTTTGAATGAGAGGAAAATAATTGACTGGATAATAAAATGGAGAACGGAGATAGTTGGGGGGGGTGCAGTAAAAAAACACTAAATAAGTACGAGATTTATATTTAGTAAGTCCACTCCTCTCTCCAAATCGCCCTGAAGATGACCTACACTGTAGGTCGAAACGTCGGCACTTACTAAATATATTAAATAATTTAATAATAAAATAAATTATTTACAAATAATCTTGACAGCATTGTCAAAAAATGGTAATGATATAAAAGCTACCAACAAATTTAGTTAGTATTTGTCTGATTGCAAAATATCCGGTATTTCTGCAACCAATAGTAAATGCTCTACAACCAGAATGATCACCTTTCCTGCAGTCATTTGAGATTTAAATTTATGAATTATCATTCACATAATACTTTTTATATTAACATTAAATATTAATATTAATTTTTTTATATGTACTTGAGGGAAGAGGAATTGGAGGAGGTGGTAGAGCTCTGAATGCCGAAAATCCTGGTTCAAATCACACTGCTGGCAAGAGTTTTATTTAGTCTGTTAACAGTCTGTGGTGGATCATATGGGATCTAGGACTCTCCTGGGGCTCACCCAGCCTCTATAAAGCGGGTTCCTAAAATAAGGGAAAAAATCTGATGGTTGAGCGTGATCTAGGACAAATCACCTTCCTGGACAACCGTATATATATAATTGGAGAAACTAATTTTTTTCAAACGATATCTTGCAATTTAGAATTTACTTCAAAGTTTTAAATGTCGAAATACGCATAGATTTCAAATAAATTATCGTTTTCACAAACATATTTTATTTTTAAGACATTATTGAGTTATTAAGCCTTTAAGTTCGTATGATACTATAATAGTAAAATAAAAGGAATACCTCTAGGACGGTTTTTTAACTTCTATACGGGGAGTAATTAGGTAATGAAACAATTACATAATTGTAACAACGGGCTCACCTAATTATAATAATTTAATTACATAATTATGATATATTGGCTTAAATTGTCCAATTTCATACCATAAAAATTATGATTGTATAATTTCCCTAATTATGTAATGACAAAAAACTGTAATTATCTCTGTTCACACAGTAATTATGGGGCTCGTTTTACCAACAATCAACGCCTCGATTTTATTAATTTCACGCAATGATTATAACATCATGTATTTAATTATTTTATAGATTAAAATTCAAATAATTATGGATTTAAAAAATAAAAACAATACTTATGTTAATAATTTGTAATTGCATCTTGAATCGTTAACATTATTAAAATTTTTAATTTCTGGTAACATTAGGTAATATAATTTCGTATTGGTTAATCACGAAAGATAAGAGGAGGAATAAACATTTCTGTTAATCCGATGCTTCTAAAAAAAAAGACGATTTTAAACTCACGTTTCTCTTGTGCTATAGAGATATTATATATATTATACATTATAATATATATGTAAACATGTATTAATTATTAGATGGCTGTTTGTAATTTGCTATTCATTGCAAGTGGCAGTACAAATAGAGTGTATAAAAAGACTGTTAATTAGTTATTTTCGTTTTTGGCATGATTTATGCTATATTTATCATTTGATAGTATTTATTATCAAAATTAATAAAGTTATGTTTTATTTTTAGCAAACAATTAACCCTTATACTTGATGACAAACTATATTATATTTTATATTATTATTAATTATATTATATATTATGAATATATTATATTTTATAATATAATTTATATAAACTGAGACTTCGAAACAACTGTACATATCTCTAACTGCACAAGATGCATAGCAGAGAAAAACACATGTAGATTTTTTTTTTGTGTATCTCCTATATACATATCTCTTAAAAAACACCAAGATATAAACATATTTTTTGTTATCACTATCTTCCAAAATCTGGGCCCTAAATAAAAATATCTAGTTACATTTTTTATAATTAGATTAAATTCATCTCGATTCGCGCAATGTGATACTCTGAGTATTTTATTTTATTTTTTTATTAATTGTTATAATTTTTAAATATTTTTATTTAACGAGCCAGGCTAGCTCAGGTGGCAGAGCACCCTACGTGTGAGACCCGGGCTCTGGAAAAATCTTTTCTCTTCAAAATAAAAATGATACTCTGAGTAGTTTCTGAAGCCTTAAATGATTGAAGTTTTTTGGTCTCTAAATTTATATGTCATCATTATATAAGAGAAAATTCATCTCGGATGAACTTCAAGAATATTGATTCGACTTTAAAATGAGTTTTAGCTGTTATCAGTAGATACAATACTTTCCTAAAAATTAACATATAATTGAAAACCTAAAAAACAAAAATAAAGGCTGAAATTTCAAATGAATAAAATAAAGAAAATAAAATTTATAGAAGAAGTATTCATTTATAAAAGTACGAGTATTCATACATAAAAGAAAAATATATTGATGAAATTGATTAAATTTTGATGGGATACCCTACAGAAAATATTTAGAAATGAAACTCTCAAGGAACGCACTAATAATGTTAACTCTTTGATTTGGAGGAGTCATTTTTATTCAAGACGAAATGGCGTTGAAATTCCTTATACTGATAAAGAAAAATATGAAACTTATAAGGATTTCGAAATATTCTTAGGGAGGATATTGAAGGCCGTTCGTTACGATTATTTTATAAACGTAACAACACATACACCTTTTTATTTAAAATTTTATTATTTGAAGATGGAGATCGATTTTAGATTTTTCGATAAACCGGATGTTGTAGAATCGATTATTGGTATTGAAGATAGTCCCGGTATATCTTATATCAGAGCTGAGAAGAATCTATCAGCATAGTGTGATATGATATCGTCTTATTATTTTCAATGAACCTTTCAGTGTGTGTTGGATCGGGTTGGATGTGATTCTGCGGAGATCCAACAAATCACAATTTCTCGCGAGTGCCCATATCCAGGTATGGCGATTACTTTGTTTTGTGCAACTTTGGAGACTTCGAGGCGTTGCAGGTGACTTGGACTCGTGTTATTGATCACTGTATATGATTATAGAGGTATGTAAATCATTCTGTTATCCATATTTAATCATTATTATAATCATAGCGGATATTATTTAAAAAATAATTAAAGCACAATTGCTCTAAAAAGGTTTGTTCAAATATTTCCGTATTATATTCTTTGATGTAATATCATATTATCTTGAAGGTACATTTAACTTTTACGCCATTCTTAGTTTATAAATATTGCAACGATAAAGTTTTACTTATGATTTGTATATAGATTTAATTATTAATTCTACCGTTTTTTAAAAAATACTTCAAACAACGCCGTGTGTCAATCGTGTTAACACGATAATATAATAATATTATTTATCATGGAGAAACAAATAAATTATATTATAAAAGTTTAATATATAAAGAAAAGGTTATATGGTTTATACATCTTTAAAAAAAAATAAAAAATTCAATTTTAATATTTAAATATTTTCTCTTCAAAACAAAAGTATTTTAAAATAATTACTATCAGAATAATAATTAATAAAAAAAATAAAATTTTATTTGTACTATTTTTATATCTACTATTTTACTATTTTATTTACTATCTCTGTAGGAAACTAGTACTAAAGCATAAAAAAAAAAAATGGCAATTTAAAAAATTGTTTGTTGATTTATAATTTTTCCTAAGGGAATACTTAATTCTTTCATGTTAAATGAGCATTTAAATCTATCGAAAAAGTAGTCAGTGCTGTGGTCTATTTTTCGTTTTTTTTATTTATTTATTTTTTTTTTTATAACTCTCAAACAATGCTCCCTTGTAAAAAAAAAAATTCTCAATAAATGTAGGTTACTAAATTATGATCGGAATGAACACTTAACATAATAAATCCGCTTTAGGTACATGGTCAAAATCGCATCTTAGAATATGTAAATATAAATAGATTTTATAAAGCTTTAAATGCAAATTAACAGTAAAGTGTTAATATTTTTATATAATTTAATAAATATGTTACGAAAATTTGAATACAAGCTTAGTTTTTTTTTTTATTGTGCACTAAATTTGAATCTAATAAATATGCATCGTTTCCGGTATCTTCTTCTTTGTACCTTCTAGTCCCCCCTACTTATTATTTAATATCGAAAACTTTAGCTTAAAATATTATTAATTACTTTAATGGACGTTTTAATAGTGATAATCTTTAGATAAGAGTTATCAATTGTCCCCTCTTAATATTATGGTCATGAGAAAATCTAATTTTATATTCATCTGATTGCTTGTGGGTTTCAATTCTGTGTATTAAGACAGACTTTTCTATTCTATTCTAAAATCTTAGCAATAGCCTTAAAAAAATCTTTTAACGGACGTAATTATAAATTTTCATAAACATGACGCATTTTTAAAAATAAAACACCCACAATGTAATTATTTTATTTATTGATTAACTAAGGCATTGGAAACTGGAAGGTTCGTTGCCGATACAGTCAATCGCATAGAAATCGCCGTCCACGGATTAACATCCTTTCAAAAACATCTCGAGAGGTAAAACTTGAACAGGTGTGGGCTCAGTCCTCATTAGCATTTTAGGAATTCATTCTTTATAAAGCATACCAACTTTACAAGCACATATCATCTTTAAATGCCACCACTTAAATTATATTAACAGACTGTCTTCTGCAATTCCTCCTTGTATACCCTTCGAAATTCTCGAGTCAACTGGCCCCCATTCGGACTGAATATTCCACCGAATCTTATTTCCGAAGACCTTAAGTCGTTGTTCATCCTTCAAAGCTAGTGGCCTTGTTTCACAGAAGAGTAAGAAGAATAAATTTTAATTTTTTAATTTTGGGACAAAATGTAAGTATTCTCAGGAATGAAAAATAACAAGCATTCCTCGCATTTAACCGCACCTTTATTGTCTTTTGAAATTCGTTTTTTCTAGGATCAGTGACCCCAATTACTTAAATAGTGAATGCGTTTTAAACTCATTTCCATTTTTATTTATCACCAAAATTACACCTCTCCTCATTATCTGAAGTAAATTGAGAAAAAAATACTCTCGTGCATTGAAAACTATTTTATTGTGTTTTGGTAATTGAAAAAATAAACTAAACTTTGTTATCACTTCAAGTAAACAAAGGCAATATTTTTTTAAATTATAAAAAAGTTCATATTTAATTTCCGAATCTAAAATACCATTTTTCAAAAAAAAATTCTCCTTTATTTCATTACATATGTTTCCCAACATCATGAAAATGTTCCATGTATCAAGAGATCTCAAGTTATTAACTTTAAATTCAACAAAAACTATACCAAATGGTTTAAATCGGTACAAAATAATACCAGAATAATTTCTTTATTATTTTTTATATAACAATATGCCAATTTTTGTTGCATATTGTTCTTCCTTTTTAAATTAAAGCTTCTGATTATCTTTCTATTTAATGGTTTCCTTAACAAAAAACCAATTATGATAAATGTCATTTATTTTAATACATCTTTTACCTTCAAGAATTGCCTTGATTATTAAACGAAATGTGATATTTTTAAGAAAAGAAAAACTGATATCATAGCATATAGAAATAAACAAATAAATTAATATGCTATTTTGCATACATTTTTATTTAATTATTCAGTAGTATGAAATTATGATTATTAAATAATGAAATTATTCACTAGTATGAAATTTACGCTTATTGTAAAGTTAAATTAGATTTTTATTTAATGATATTCAAAGCAATAACGGAATATTATAATCACAAAAAAGTAATAAATGAAAACTCTTTTCACCATTCAGTTCCACAGCGATTGTAGTCAGTGTCGGGTGAATGTGAAACGTTCTTTGATCGCATTATAGCGAGTTAGGGAGAAGAGTCAAATAGATAAGTGATGATGAAGGTACGTTTATTTTAATACGGATCGACAATATTATTGTTTAATCGTTTTATTTCTTATATATTTTTATTATATATATTTTTTTTATATTAAGAGAGAGTGAGAGTGAGAGAGAGTGATAGTGAGAGAGTGGGAGTGAGAGTGAGAGAGAGTGAGAGAGTGAGAGAGTGAGAGAAAGAGAGAGAGAGAGAGAGAAAGAGAGAGAGAGAGAGAGAGAGAGAGAGAGAGAGAGAGAGAGAGAGAGAGAGAGAGAGAGAGAGAGAGAGAGAGAGAGAGATAGAGAGAGAGAGAGAGAGAGAGAGAGGGAGAGAGAGAGAGAGAGAGAGAGAGAGAGAGAGGGAGAGAGAGAGAGTATGTAAAGTATGCAAAGAGTGTATGCATGTAAATATGTATTATGGAATTGGAAAAAGAACAGTCTTATGTCTCTAATAAACTTTTTCAGCGAAATTGAATCAATCGGAATACTGAACATTTTTAATTAAATAAGGTTGAATTGACAATGAAGATCAACTAATCTTTATAATTTTGTACGTCTCAAATGGGTCAAGGGATTGCTTGTAATAAAAGCATTTTTTAACCAACGCAATGTATTTTTTTGTGTTTCTTGCGCATGAAGTACAGGTTTTATATTATAAAAAAATATAATAACTTTATATTCTTAAATTAAAAAAAAACTTGACAGTTAAAGAATGCGTTCCTGCTGTCTAACCCTGTATTATTTTATTTCGTTTTTGTGTTTGATGCATTAATATATGATTTGTTGCATGCTTTGCATATTTTTTTTTTGTATTCAATGAAATAGGCTCTGAGTAGATTTATTAGGTAAAAGAAAGATCGAAGGAGTTTATAATGATTATAATTATAATAATCGACAATATTTATGGAATTTGACTTGTACAATCGTTATACAGATGGGCTTATTATTTGATTGCTTCGCTTTGTATTTTTTTTTTTTAATCTATACTACGGGAATCGCTCTATTACACGATGGCGTTCCATTTCAGGAAGTATGACTGCACGTTACCTCGTTGCACTTACTTCCACGTTTTGGAAATAAAGCGTTTGTAGTGTGCGTCAACAGATTTCCGGTCGAAACTGACAAATATGAAAAAATAAAGGTTGTGTAATTAGCCCCGAAGACGATCCGATCGAGTTGATGTACATTGCGTAATGAGAGACGTACGTAAAGGAACCTCGATAAGGAATGGTATCAATGGATTCCCTAAAGGATCTGGGGTGCCCTTTGACCCCTTGATAAGAACTCATCATTATTGGCCAACGGTTCTCGCTACTCAAATATTTAGTAAAACATCAAAAATCATTCGGTAAAATAAATCTATTTGAGTATGAATGACATTATTAAATGTTACCATCGACCCGCTCCCAGTTGGCTGTACTGCCACATTATATTAAATAAGGCAACATAATTAATTCCCATTTTTATAATTGTTCTTGAGGCGGAAGGTTCCTCAGCAGGTCTTCTTTTGCATATGTTGCTAGTCTTTCCTCGGTCATCACGAGACTTGTCTTCTGTGTTCGAGGTAAGTGCAAGGTTTAATGACAACATATGACAGGTACTCACCTCCGTTTTCGAAACGCAATTTTAAAAATTTCCTCCAAACGTTATCACTTTCTAATGTTACATCTAGAGATTATTCTAAGATACTAGTTTAATATAATTAATGCAATGTAAATAGAGGCCTTGACCTCGCCTCTTGACGCTTGCTATACCATTGTCTTTAAAGAATAATTTTTCCGGTAGGATTACCTAATGCCTATGATGTGTCAACGTGTGTCATCAAATGGTTCGAATATTGAATTGAAAATTTATAATTTTTTTAAATTATAACCTGATTTCCGTTGATTAGATCGGAGATATTTTCGATCAGTAGGTTATCCCAAGAAGTAGGAAATAGTTTAGGAGAGTGTGATATGGTCGGGGGGTGCAGTCAATAAATTTTACATAAAATGAGTTTAATTTATTTTATTTGTGTCAATGTTCCGGTCTAATTTTAAGCCATCGTTAGGTTTGAAAATAAAACTAAATAATAAATAAAACTAAATAAAAAATAATATATTAATATTGAAATGGGAAAGGTAAAAAGAGACCTTACATAAATGTTAAGACCGTGGAAAAATTCCAACGAAAAGCCCTTAAGTCTCCAAAACGAAAAAGAAATTGAAAATATCTGTCCAAACAGAGATTGGGACAGATATTTTCAATTTCTGTTTCGTTTTGGAGACTTAAGGGCTTTTCGTTGGTATTTTTCCACGGTCTTAACAAAAAATAATATAAATAATACGATAATAATACTCGTATAGAAATCAAAAATAAAATAAATTCAACTTATTCTGTATAAAATTTATTTACTGCACACCCCGGCCATTTAACACCCTTTAAGGAATAATTAGTCAACTATTTCCACAGCAACAGGAAATAGTTTGGTTTAATATTTAAAATGTAAGAGATTCACTCATATAGATTAAAGGCATTATTTTTTTTAAGTAATATTTTTTCAGATAAAAACCAAGTTTAAAAAAACAATAGTTGATCATTCCAATGGGTCATTCCATGTAAAATCACCATATGTCCATTTTGGGGCTTCTTCACTAAATGAAAAAACCAAGGAAGGTTTTTCAGATTCAGTTACTCTTCTAGTTTCTAATAAATCAGATGAAAGAGGCTTGTAGTTATGATAAACTCCTGGTACTAGGTACTGTGACCTATGTGTACTAAACCTTCCCTCAAGTTTATTCCTTAGCAAGTCAACACCAGTTTTATCTAAGAAATAAAAATTAATGTTGTCAATTTTTACCTTGTACAATTAAAAAACTGTAAACACCCGAAGAAGTTTTTATTTGTTGATCATCAGGCAGTTGAAGACTAGCTTTTCTTAATGTACGCTTTACCATTTCTCCCAATCCATCACAAACAGATTTTCCGTGGCTAGTAGCAAAAGAAGAATGTTCAGCAACAATAGAAAAATCGTTTTGTGTTCGCCCAAGTTTCTGTTCTTATAATGTGCGGCACACCCGTCTGTGAAATAATGCACTTTCTTTACTTGTGGATAGTGTTGAGCCAACCATGCCATAAAATCTTTCTGAACTGCATACACAAAACCTACATCATGTTCCATATCATCACTTATGAAGCAGTGGTTTGAATTAATTTTCCTCATTAATTATATATATACAAACTGTATGAAGAGTACAGCCGCTCCGTGACCTCCTATGGTAACTCTGAATTTCATTTTGTATTTCAAAAGTGTAGTTTTCAGCAAAATCTATAAGCAAGATGGCTTTATCGGATGTAAGATTTTCTTTCATGTTTTTAAGGGGTTTAGCTTGACACTTAGATATGCATGAATGTGGAATAAGCGCTTGTAATTTTTTAATCAGCAGAGTTATGTATTCTTCAACACTTACTGATTGCTTTACCAAAACCGGCGGTCTGTGTTCATCCACTGGCTGTACTCAATTTCATCTTCATCATCTAAATATTCCAACTTTTGTTTTAAAATCTCAGATAATTATTCATCAGTTGGACACTTGTCACAGTGACGTAGCATGCAATTGGGGTTTTCTGAGTCACACACAAGGAATTTGATAAGGTCTTCTTCGTCTTTATAGGTTTCTTCAATTTTAATAGCATCCAAAAGAAGTTTTACATTCTGGTGGATACTGCAAACGCACACTGAATGAGTTCCTGCAGAATCAGCAAGAAAACACCACTTTGGTCTAGGCGTACAACATTTAGAAAAAATATCTTAATGCTAGGATGTTCTCATTTAAAACTAGTACTGTACTGTACTGTTCCCTTAGGTTACAAAGGATAAGTCTTTGTTGCACATGTACATTTCTTTTAATACTAACTTTGTCTTTTGCTCCTGGTAACATGCGACTGAATTCATCATGTTGATAAAAATCAATATCGAAATTTACAATGTCATCAGTGATTCTTTTACCTTTTCATTTTTCTTGCCTGACATTAGTTTTCAGTTCAGTGACATTAAATTCGGACATGATTTTTTCTTTCGACCCAGAGGGCGGAACTAGAGCTAACACTTGAATTTTTTTAGCTCTATTCACATTAACCACTTTGTATTTCATTAACATTATCATGGCATCAAAAGCTTGTGCCTTCTTTATAATTTCTGCATCCATATTAATATTACCCTCAGCAATTTCGAAATCTTCGACTTCACCGTAATCTAATGCACGGTATACTTTTTCTTTCAAAACGCGATTTACTTTTTCCAATTTTCGTTTGCCATATGGGGCCTTACTGTGACTAGGAAGCGCATGAAGCTTTAATGGAGAGCATCCCAAATCTTCTAAAGTTTTATTAGCATCCTCAATACTTTGTTTTTTTTATTTGTACTGGAGTAAATTCCACATCTGGATCTTCTTTGTCACTGTTGTCATTTTCTTCAGTTTTTTCTCCACATAAGTTCCGACATGTTGGGCATAATTTTTGTCCTGGTTTTATGTTTATTCCTCTATCAGTTAATGATTTTGCCAAAGCTAAACTTACTAGCCTCAAAAGATTTGTTGACAGATTATTTTTGTATTTTATAAGGATCACAGCAAGTTCTTTGATGACTTTGAAAATGTTTAAATAATAGTAACTTTGATGTCCACATGTAGTATATTCTTGGCTCTCAATAAGGGTTATACTTGACCTAAGCAATATTAAATCTTTTAAATCATCTTTCAGCATTATTTAAAAATGTACCCACAAAGAACCCAATTGGTGTTGTATATTAATAATAAGCTCATAATCTTAGGTTTTATGTTTTATAGGTTTGGAGGAATAAGTTACAAGCGTTTCTGTAAACCCTTGTTTTAGTTTCGGAAACCACAATAATACCGTACAATATGAATTTTATCATTTTTTTAAATACTATGGCTACATAAATGAAAGCATTTTTGTGGACTGAGTACTTCTATTAAACTGTGGAAAAATTTCTAGATCAAAATCTTTATAGTTTTTGTAAATCTTACTCATTTCCCGCTAGCGATTCCGCGCCAATATAGTAGAATCTCTCTCCCAAGTACTCAATAATAACCTCTTTTGCTATTTGGTTAGGTTCCATGCCTCTCCACGATACATGACAACTGGAGGATACAGTAGATTTAGAGGACCGTACATATAGAGGACCGTCTATACACTCTGTTCTTGAGGCTTCAGGCTATATATCTATTTTGGAAAACTTTTCTGAGCGTTCGAAAACATTTGTTACCGTTCGAGATTCTCGTCTATATTTCCTCTTCCAGTTTGGTATTTTTTGTGCTAAGATACGTAATTTTTTTTATTATTTTCAAAACTAGACCCCTATCCTAGTAGATGTCCACTGGATATCTATTTCCTCAATGAGATCATATTTGTTTTATCTTCATTTACTGTTAGGCCTGCCTTCCTAGTTGCCTCTTCACATCCAAAAACGCCTCTTAGAGCATTTTGATTTCCTGCTCTGATATCTACATCATCAGCATATCTGAAATGTTGTGTCATGTTATTATTAATACATCCTTCCACCTTACCTTTAGTTATCATCATAATCTTCCTTTTTGAATCGCGAAGTTTCTAGACATTTCTTCCAAGACCTGTACCAAAACACTACTATTCTACTTACTATTTAAACCAATACGTCTGTGTGTTGCGTAAGTCTGTGACCTACTGAAGTACTCCGTTAAATGACATGTCTGTAATGTGGAAAAACCAGCTTGAAAATACAATTTAACGACAACTTTAATGCTGCTTGTGACATAAAGAATTTACCATGGAAAACAGAAAAGTACAGAATGGTCATAAAAGTATACTTAAGAAAAATATTTTGTTTGTGCTTCTGGGAGAATATACTTGAAATTTAGGCTGCCAAACATATTTTGGATGATTTTTATGTGAGCGATTTCAAATTATTTTTAGGGAAAACGTTTTGATGCTGTAAAAAAATGTGTTGCCAATAGAAAATTTTTTTTTTACCATACCTTCCATTTTCTGATGATCTGGCGATTTAAACTGAGGATGAGGATACTGTCATCAAGCAACTTGAGATACTTAAGGAATGTGCAGAAAAAGTGGTACTACAGATCTCTTTTGAGAAAACTAAATTCTTCAGTTCAAAGACCGATATCACGAGCTTGAGAACAAAATACGGTAAAATCGACCGGGCCCCGTACTTTAAATACCTCGGAGAATTCATCGAACCGACAGGCCTTGAGAAGATCTCGCAGCAAAATCGTCTCCAAAAAGTGCAACAGAAGATATTATCAACTTAATTAGACGATTTATCAACTTTATTTAACAGCAAACTTATCATTTGCATTGAACAGTGAAAAACGGCCAAATACTCTGATTTTTCCAATTTAAATTCCTTAGTAATTTTTTATAATTATTGGTCAATTTTTTTATTTTTAAATATTTAACAGACAAAGGTTCTGGGTTCGAATCCCGGCCGAGGGCCTATCTTTTCTCTTTAAAAATAAAAAAATTGACCAATAATTATAAACAATTATAAATAGTAATATGACGTAAGTCAATAAGATCCTAAAATTAAATTGTTCAAAGAACTTCGTTCTAGTGTATTCATCCCAAAAATTGCGAGAACACTAGGACATGGGATCGGATAAGAGAAAAGATTTGTCCTCTGCCGGCAGGTGGCCTTTGTGGCTCAAATGGTAGAGCGCTGTCACGGATAGACAAAGGTTCCGGGTTCGAATCCCGGCCAAGGGCCTATCTTTTCTCTTTAAAAATAAAATTAAAATATTTAAATTCCTGCATTGTTGACAGTGTTGCAGGTTTGTTACCGATGGTACCTAACACAATGACCCTCATGCTCCAACCAGTACGGAATAATTCCTCATTCCTAATTCGCAGCCTTACCAAATTTTTCAGGCAGCTGATAATTCCCTGCTTTAATCTCTAATCAGCATCATTTACACTTATTATCCTGTCATGTCCTCGTAGAATACTCACGGTTATTAATGTATATGGTCCGTCGAACTTTTGTTTGACCAAAAACTCTCCCATACAACCTTTTGTAGATCTCAAAACTAATGACGATGCTTGTCGCTATATCACATAATTTCCAAGAGGTCTATCTCGCTTCAAAAGCTTCTGAATACAAATATGTTTATGGTTGCAATCAAATTAGGTTTTTGTTTTTTTCAAACCTGTATAAATGTATTTATTTTTATTGTAAGAGGAAGAAAATGGCCAGGGTGGAGGTCCCCTGTAAATCCGTCACTTACAGTTTTTGTTCACTAAAATAGAACCCGAAGAGAAGTAGTTATGTTTCTTATATTTTTAAAAGAAAATACTAACAATAATCAAATCGTAATAAGAACATAATCACACTAAGTAGGGTTATATAATGAATAATTTAATATACAAAAATTATTGGAGGGACCATAAAAACCAAACAAAAAACAACCGCATAACATGAGGATCTAAATACCGGAATTATTATTTAACAGGAAGTGTAAGAACGTGATCTGGAGAAGAATTTTTTTTCTAAGTAAACAATGAACTATGAATAATAATTGATAATGATAGTGTTTACTTTTCTTAGTAGATTTTAAGGAAAACAAATAGGTTACTTAAGTAAAAGCATATCTGTGCAATTATAGCAATCATTCCCACAAAACTTATTGTTTGTAATTATAATTATATGACAGGAATAATCATATAATAATTTAATAACAATGGATAAATGGAAGTGCCTGGCTTCTCAGGAGAACAAAATAATTCTACATCCTGCATTAGTTATTACACTGTTTCAAAATAAATATCATTTGATAACTAATGCTCTTTAACAGTCTCCTCTTAATTTGTATACAAATTTGACTTTATTCAGGAAGAGGAAGCTGAGTGTGTAGAGCGATAAGTTGATGCACTTAACATCCTGGGTTCGAATCTGGCTGGAGCAGATAAATTATTCAAACTGTAAACCATAAATTGGACCTTATGGAATCTGCAGAATACTTGGAGCTCACCCGGTCTGTAATAAGTGGATACTCTTAATTGGGGAAAAACCTGATGGCTGATGGTGATCTCGGACAAATCATTTTGTGCAACTGTGGTCTAAGAATAAGTACAATATCTTCCATGCACTGAACTCAATACCCTTCATTGGTTAAAGTGGCACTGTTTTTTTTATTCTTAGTCTTTTACTCTAAGAAATTTATGATGATACGTAGACATCATCAAATCCCATAGTTTCAAATTTATACAAAAAACTATGTAGTAATATTTGTACTACATTATTTTCTCATTTGTTTAATTAATTGGGAGCGGAGTAGATTAGGGGTTGAGCGCTTTGTTCCTATGCTGAAGATCCAGGGTTCAATTATTATAATGCTGGAGACAAATTATTTAATTTTTTAACTAACATATACAGTAAAACCTCTACTAACGGACACCTCTAAATAGCGGTCACTCCCCATTACCGGACGATTTTTTTTGCACCAACGTTTTAATACAATTTTTAAGGCATTTTAACCTCTATTTAACGAAACCTCTCATTAACGGTCACGGACAGGCTGTGTTGGTTAGAAATCGATTAAAAAAACCTCTAAAAGACGGACAGTATGACTTTATCCCTTTCCCGTTTCTCGGAAACAATTAGTTGTTTCCGGTCTAAGGAAACAGGGACAGTTGTGTTTACTTTTTAGTAAAGGTTTTCCACATAAATACTTTTTTTTTTATTCTCGAACTTGCTTTATTAAAATTTAGTTCTGTTCTAACCCTCGTAGCAGGCTGAAAATGTCTCCCTCACGTAAGAGACTCACTTTAGAACAAAAAATAAATGTAATCGACTTTTATGACCTTGAAAAGTTAAGTGTACGTGCGCTAGCGGAAAGACTCAATATCGGTAGGACACAAGTTTCGGGAACACTCAAAAACCGTGCGCTGTTTTTTTTTATTTTATTCTACTTACCTTTTAAACACATGGGAAATTGAATAAGAGAGAATTAATTTGTACAAATACATATTTATAAAAAAATAAAACCTCCCATTAAGGGACACCTCTAAATAACGGACAAAAATATTTGCACCAGGGCTGTCCGTTAATTCGAGGTTTTACTGTATGGACTCTGTGTGAGCTGTAGATTCTCATGTACTTGGCGTCACAGCCTCTATAAGGTGGATACCACTAATTGGGAGAAAAACCTAACTGTTAACCGTGATCTCGAACTAATCACCTCCTTGCATAACCGTTGTCTTCGGAATAGTACAGTCTCTACCATGTACTGAACCCAAGACCCTCCATAGTGGAAAAGGTTAATGTTTTATCCCTACTTTTATTAAAGGGTTAGAGATTACACTCACCTTAATAATTATGATTTCAAAAATATATTTTTTTGTCATTTGAATGGATTGTATGGTTTGATCATATGCCCCCTTGCGTTCATCTGAATTAGTTTCCAATATTACTAGATCTGGAGTTACCAAAGTTTACGTCCTAGTGTGTCACCTAAAATTTTCATACTACTAGGTATACATAGTCTTCAGGCGCACCATGTCAAAATAAAAAACAATTTACTAATTTTTTTTAAGGAAACAAAACAATCTACGAGTAAATTACAATAAATTTCCATAAGAAAATAATAAATTGAAAATAAATTTCAAAAGTTTATCAGTAAGGGTCACATAACAACATAAAATAAACAGCAAATAAAATTGAGTCAGCCACTTTCAAGTCATAGGTGTAGTAATTTATATGCTGACATGTATTTGTACTAGTATACTTTATTATAGGGTGCTATAAAGTGACGCAAGAATGGATATATTACGCTATTGTCATAACATGAAGTGTTTAAACACGATAACATAACTACGTTAAAAGTAGTTATAAAAAAAAAAAAGAATAAAATTATTATATAATTCTATATACAATAAATTATTTATTGTTTTAAGAAACCTATAACCTATTAACTTAATGATTTTGCTTGTACTTAGTACTTCATTATGAAATAAGGCATAGGACCTACAGATTGTTCGTACATGAATAGTTTATTGGTTTGTTATACAGTAAATTACTTTTTGCTGGTTTGGAATTGTGAAACAAATCATGTTGGCTGTTTGAATACTTTTACCTATCTTCTGGTAAAATGATAATGATAAGGGATGATTGAACTGTACCTAAAAGAATTTGTTGTAACTAATATTTTCGACTTTTATGTTATTTGATTCAAACTAAATAAACTTGACGTAGTACGTTAGCCCATAAGATGTGAGGATCATTTACGTCACATATGGAAGCATGGTGCCCTGTCATGGAAAATAGATTACAAAAGTGTAAACTATAAGAGAAATAAAAAAACCCAATGGACCATGGTCGGATTCAAAGCAGAAAAAAAGTACATTTAAGTGTTGTATTTTTATTAGGTCACTTTTTTCAATAGGAGCGATCATTAAAGGCTATTTATGGTAATTAAGTTTCAATCGCAACATCCTATCAATAACAAAATTTCGAAGAAAAGTTTGACTACTTTATATCAAAATAAAAATTCCTTAGGTTTTCTGTTCCACTACCAGGGACAGAAAACCTAATGTACTCTGCAGATATACAGGGTTGGTGGAAAATAAGTTTCACCCGCGTACAAAAACAAGAAACAAAATCCGAAGGCTTTCCCTAGAAGGGGCGGCTGAAAAATAAAACCTCAAGGGCTTACAGCACTAGTGGCTCAAAGAGTCGCCTTATCAAATTCTGTTTATTATCAAGTCATAGAGATCAGAGGACGGAGAAATAACGAGTGGAGAGAAGTTCACGGAATATTCTTAAATGATTGATCTAGAGTACCTCAAAGCTGAGCGAAACAAAAAAAAAAGTATTGAATTAAAGATTAAAAAATGTCAAGATTCGATTCTGTACGTCCTTGTATTTAAACAGCATCTGACATCTATCCTGTATTAAGCATCAACATTGCCGAGTTTGTTAATTAATGACGTAGGTATTCTTGACCATTTCAGTCCCCATGTTAGCTTTAACTTAATACTTCTAAAAATATCGTAAGATAGAAACTCTAAAATAGAGTAATTGCGTATTCAATGGTTGGTTGTAATAAATATCATGTGTAATAAATCCCATGGTATGTTGTAATAAATCACCTTTAACCAATTCTTTTACACAAAAAAACGTGATTATTACCTTATTACAATAATTTGCTTATTTATTCTTTATTTCCTAGCATACCCTTTATCCTTTTTGATATTAAAATTTGAGACTACGCATGTACGGTCAACTCCAGAACCATCAAGTTACTCAAAAAAATCATAAACGCCATAAAATTCGAGAATTTAAACTAATTAATAATTCAATGGGTCCATAATATATAAAAGGTTTCATGTACAAATTTATGTCATGGTCCGTCCAATTTAATCTCTCTAATCCGTTATATCACTTTAAACTGAGCAACGAGGTCACATCATTAATGCTATATTTTTGAACTTGTCTCAGCAGAGAATTATGATAACTATTATAAAAAAAAACTCACAAATTAGCAGGGTTATCGGAATCGCTTTGTGATAGAAACATTTAGCCTGGTGATAAACCGTACAAAGATATTTACAACGGGAGGTAGTAGAATGTAAGTAAAAATAATAATTATTATCGTAATCAAGAAAGATATACCCAGCCTTGGGAGACACTGGAAGGAGTTGAGAATTATTTAAAGTTGTATTGTTTTTATGTATATTTGAAATGTGAAGTAAAAGGAATAATCTCGATTGTGAAAATTTCAAATTTGAGATTGAAACAGTTAAACCCGCAAAATGATTTGAGTGCGAAACGCCTAGTTATAAAATCAAAAGTTATAGGAAACTGAGATTATATATTTAAGTTGCTTCAACATCCCAGGAATACTTCAGTTTCATAGAACTTTATTAACCATGTGACTGGAACGGAAGATGAGGCTATTTCTAAAAATGCTTTGACTAAACTTCTCTACTGCACCGAGAAGGAGGAGACCGAAGCTGAGGTGATCGGATGGTGCGGACTGGGACGCGAGGGATATCCTAGGAGCCAGAGACTGGATGAATCATACAAAAAACAGAGAAAACAGGAGGAGGCCAGGACTGGTCACCGAATTTTAGCGCCGTAGAGTTGTAGTAGAACTTAAGATTTTTACCTAGATATATCGCACGCATTTACAAATATGCGTGTAGAAAACCTGAACCAGTACAACCCATGAAGTCTTGGGTCCAATACGTGTTAGAGACTGTACTGTTTATTGGACAAAAGCTATCCAGGTTGGTGATTTGTCCGAGATCACGCTCCCCCGCTAGATTTACCCCCTATTTGGGGTACCCACTTTATAGAGGCTGGGTGAGACCCAGATCCAAGATCCTATAGGATCCATCCCCGGCTGTTGACACTTTAAATAAAACCTACAACAGAGGAATTTCGGCAACTCAGCACTCTACTACACTTCACTTCCTTTTATCAATATGCAAAGCTTGGGTATTTAAACTCCCTTAGCTAATATTGTAATAAGATTATAACAAGAAAATGATGGAGATTGACAAAATACTTATTCACTATGACTATAGTAGGTAGTTCAATATTTTCTAAACTCGCCGTTTCAGGCTAACTCAGCATTTACTAGACAAACGCTCTAAGCTCCCAATTAATTGCAAAAGACTCCTATACGTGACAATCATAAGACTAAGCTTTGGGGCTCCACTAAGCCATTGAATTCCTCTCGTATTCGATCCTTACAATCCCTTCGTAAAGTCCTCAATGCTGCCATATATTACTGATTTGGCCCGAATCCGATATCAATCTTTTTTCCCACTCAATCTCACTAGTTTCAAACCTAGCGACCTTTTCAATTCCTGATAATCCTCGGAGGCGTCTGAAAAGAAAATGGCCTCGCGAACTTTTAAGTCTTTGTTATTCGAATACTACCGTTGGGTGTTTTTTTTCTTCTTGCATTTATCTCGTCCCATTATACATCTTTCATTATATTCACTTGGTGTATTCTATTATACAATTATACAGTGAATTTCAATGAATATATTAAAAAAATACATATTTTCTACTTTTGCGTTTTTTAAACAATCAATTCTTAATTTTATTAATAGTTATTTTGATGGATATTATTAAATATTCCAACCGGAGATGCAAACGACCAGGACAAATCTTTTCTCTTCAAAACAGAAATTAATTAAAAATAAATTCTTACATTGAAACTGATTGAAATTCCCTTCAAAACATTCAAAATCTCAGTAACCCCATAAAGCCATAAATTGGCTATCACAATCAGTTGAAATTTTATTGAGGGTTGTGATTTGAGGCTGCGTGACAGGGAAACTGAGGTTTTAACCACGTGCTTAGCATTTTCGTTTTAAGACTCACAAGACGAGTTTACCAGGGATACAGTAAACATAGTTCTTTCCTATCCATACTATCGTTTGTTGACTTAAAATTAATAAAAATGTGGTGAGCTTTAATCTAGTACTCCCACCCTCTTTCAAGAATTGTTCTGAAGATGAATATGTGATCGGTGATGGACCTGCTTTTCATAAATCTGCACAGAGTTTCTTCTCCACGATGAAAACTCTCAGAGAGGATCTTCGATGTAGAGGGAAAAGAGATTCTCCATGGTCCATTCACGTCAGTCGATCACCATTCTTAAACATGGGAAAGATGGGCGTTTTTGGTGCATTTATCTGGCAATAATTTATCAGGCCAAACTGTGATATGAGTCCTGTACTTCTTGAATGTATATAATTTCAAAAATTGGAATTATTTACTAATAATTGTGATGAAATTTATTTACTTGCTTCCAACATGATCAAATATTTGCTGTTATTATAATTTTTATTTACAAAAAAGTCATATAATTAATAATAAGTATCAATTTAAGTGAGTAATATTTCGAAATTACTTTGGATATGGTATGTTATAGATGTGAATAACAATTAGATACAATTTTTATTACGGGTATAATTATTATTCCCATTTATTGCAATGGATAAACTGGACTACATACTAAAACATACAACGTGATAATGTCAATAAATAGCAAGATCGGGTCAAATAAATCACGTGTGGTTACTAACCGGATATCATAGTTTAATAAAGGTTTCCAGCAGGTGGAATTTATAATTTTCCATAATAAGGATAAATATGAAATATTTATTTTATATTTATATGGCGATAATGTAGTTAAATTGGGCGTATTAATCAAATAAAGCTAAATTGATAATGGTAATGAGAAAAGTAGAATAGCGTAGAATCCGGAACTCCTGACAAATTTCAAAGCCAGCTAAGTCTAGCTGGGGAATATAATATTATTGGAAGACACAGAACTGATTTCATTCATTTTTACGAATCGACTCATGTGGCTAATACTGACACTAATCGATGTATGAAATCTACATCTTTTACAATTTTCTAGCTCATACAATCACATTTTTTTTTTTAAGAAATATACATTTTAAGAATGGTTGCTTTAACTGGAGATGGAAATAAAGAGGGAGGATATTTAAAAGAAGTAATCATCAAAGCTTGTTTTGAAATCGGTGGGAGTAGAACCTTACTGTAAAAATGTAGTTTAAAAAGTTTGAATAATGCCAACATTATTGAAACAATGGATGTACCAAAAGTGTATATTTACTTTATCAACTTGTAAAAATATCATATATGTTTCCACATCCGTTGATTAAATGTCATCGTCACTTACGGAATAGAGCTTTGGTGTTCAATTAAGCCATCGAATTCCTCTCGTATTCAATCCTTACAATCAAGGGCGGATCCAGGATTTTTTTCTGGGGGGGGGCATAACGGGCAGAAGGGCGAAAAAATCAACAATAATTTAGAAATACACTTGTAGTATTTATAGAAAGGCCCATTAAAATGTCTAAACAATAGTTTCACTCATGTTATTTCTGTTATTTAAACAACTACCATCACATGATTTGCCTATAAGTATGTACTGTAATGGATTCTCCACAGTACACAAACAACCCCTGGATCCGCCTATGCTTACAATTCAAAACCGTTCGTAAAATCCTCAATGCTCCTATTTTGTTACGAACAAAGTAATCCATAATGACCTTAATATCCCGTTTGTTGCTGATTTGGCCCGAATCCGATATAAATCTTTTCGTAACAAACCTCATCTCCACCCAAACCTCGCAACCTCTTCAATTCTTGATCCAAAAGCCTCCGAGACGTCTGAAAAGAAGATGGCCTCGTGACCTTCTGAGTTGGACTTTTTATTTTAGTACTACCTACCACTGGGTAGTTTCTCTACTTGCCTTTGTCTCTGGACATTATTTATCTTTCATTATATTTACTTGATGTATTCTTTATACAGTTGTAAATTTCAATAAATAAATTAAAAAAAAAAATTAAGTTCTTGGATCTTTCTACTTGTGGTATATCCTATAGCCGTGTGTTTCTATGCACTACTAGGCATTTTTTTTTTGTTTGCGACAAGGAAGACCTTAAGAACCTGTTCTTCAAAATACGTTTTGAGTAACATTTCTTCTTGACAGTTTTCATTTATTTTTAGCGATAGTTAGTGTTTAGAAAAAAAAAACTTGATAAGGGTAAGTGCAGTTCAGTTCTATGTTAACATCCCACTTTTGTAACTATTATCAAAGACTGTAAAATATATAATATAATACTGAAAATACTGATTATATCAGTATAAAATCTTAAAAAAATCTGGGAAACCAATCATTTTTAACTTGAACCACTACTTTTCCACTAAAAAGTTCCACTACTTTTTACTTTACTGTTACTGTTTCTTACTGTTTTACTACTCAAGCATGTAGTAGGAAACACTACGACTATTACATATATGTAATAGCTGTAGCTTATAAGCCATCTGGGCCATGGTTTCCTAAACAATGTTGATCCATCCTTGTCTCTTTCTGGCTTTATTTTTCTTTCCAGAGACGAAAAATACTTTAAGGTCTTCTTCAACATCTTTCATCAACCGCCTGAGTGATCAGCCAACTTATATTTTGCCAATTATAAAACCCTGCAGGAGCTTGGTCGGTACTTTTCTATCAGGCATTCTTATTATAAGACCTAACCATTCAATTCGGCGGTCCTAGGTGAATTGGACTACATGAGCTTTAAAAAAAAAGATTTTATAGTTAAAGGAAAAATTTAAATAAAAATTAAAAAATTAAGTTTTTATAGTCATTTAGTGTCAAAAATTGTTAAACATAGTGCGCACTTACTCCATATTACCTTTTCTTTTTCAATTTAACGTATAAATTATGCAGCGATGATATTTTAGAGACTGTAATGTAATATAATTTATATGTAGAAGTCATTCATTCATTTTTTTCTTAAATGAAAAATATTTTCTTTCTTCTTGAATGATGTTTTTTTCCACTTTAAAACAAATCCAAACGCAAATGTTACGTCGATCTCTGATGATAAAGCGGTTACATATTTCAGTGTGTTGATAAACCCGACTAGATAATAAATTTAACTGTGTTAACATTTGTTTGATGTGATATGTGTTTTTTTGGAAATGCCTTATCTCTTTTATTATTAACTGTATCAGTTATAGATTATCGACGTAATTTTTCAAATGGACAGTTTTAGCGTAACATCTGACTCAAAAATAATCTAATCCATGGTCAGATGACTGCGATCGTGCATAGATTTTATTTTCTTAAATCATTTCTGACATATCGTATCCAACGCCGGCATTCAACTGCTATTGTGTTACTAGAACAAAAGATTAACGAAACGCTAAAAAGGACGAAAGAAAAGGAAACATTGCATTAAATGTCGTACTTTTACAGATAATCGATTTTTTTAGACGTAAGCAACATTATGTACTAGGGTGCTCGAACGATACCACTGGAATGTTTTACCAAACCTACCTCTTAGTCAGGTAGGATATTCTATATTCTTCTAGAAAATTGTGTAATAAATTCGCTGAATAATTCTTATTTCGGAGGTGCAGTCAATGAATTTCACACAAATACAAGTACAACTTTTAAGCCTAATTTTAGTCCATCGTTAGAGCAGAGATATGTAGAGTATATTTGCAGCTAGATGCAGTAAATTAACTAATGTTAGTTGCTTTAGACTCAACACCCCTCTGCTCAGATGATGGCCTAAAATGCAGGCGAAACGTAGGGGCATAAAATAAAATACTTTGTACTTATATGTCTAAAATTCATAGACTGCACCCCCCGACAATGTTCAGCATTCCTCAATATTTTTTTAAAAATTTAATATATTGATATTTACAACTATAATAATATTACATTAAGTAAATCTGCTAATATGTACAATATGACATGAAAAAAACTTGTGGAGAAACTTCCCATCGGTAGCACTCCAATAAAATTCTATAGCAGATGGTCTCGAGACCATCTTCTTTCCTCAATATAAAGCCAGTTAACCATTTCCATCAATAAAAAAACATTTTGGTATAGAAATAAAAAAAAATTAAAACACTATTATACAAAGATAGTAGACTCACTCACTAGCAGGTACATCTGCGCCACACCTCATGCACAACGCTTATATATTTATGTATAAATTTTTAAAAAACCTGTCTGTTTCCGAAAATCAAGAGAAATCTAAAGAAATCCTCTAATACATCTTGGACTTCTTCAAGTGGAATATTGAACCCGTCATCTTATTTTAGCTTTCTCACTATACAATTATTGATTTAAGACATGAAGGTTTCCAAAACCGGAAATTTCCTTTGGCTTTTTATCTTTTAGAAATCAAGGAACTGATTTGATTTTATGCCAGTCATTTTGTAGTCAAATTAATATGAACGCTTAGCACCGAATATCCATTTTTTTTTTTAACTTTTCAAGAAATAGTGCAGGCTATTAGCTATTTTGTAATAATAAAATAAAGTTTTATTCTTTGAATTTGCTAATTTACAATTTTGTAACAATTATTTAATACATGTTGAAGTATAACAATTTACACTGCAAGTTGAATAAGATAATAAATAAAAGCTGTAATATATTTATAACAGTAGGAAAAAGAAAAAAAATAACTTACACAAAATAGAAAAATAAAATAAAATAACAGTAAAATAAATAAATAAAAATAAGTATAACATTTGGTAGTAAAAATAAACAATTTTGGTACAATTTTTTTTCTTCATTTAAGGAATAAATTCGTTTATGATTGATAAATTATTATAATGTAATAAATGAATTATATTTATTCTAATAGTATATGTAGTTCGTCTATATATGTATCGTCTTAAGGTTTGTTTGTTATAATTGCCTATTGATTGCATTAAGGGATTTCCTGAGTTTTTTGTTGAGTTGAAAAAGTTCCAAGTCTGAGAGTGAATAAACTGTTTAATTGTTTGTAGGTCTAAATCAAGTATCATGTCGGTTATTTTTGTGTACCTGGGGTAGTCATTTATGATTCTCATACTTAAGTGCTGTATTCTTTCTATTTTTTTATAGTTGGAGTCACGAGCTCCAAACAGGAGAGGCATATGTCAGTAAAGGTCTTATGGCTGATTTATATAATATAATTTTGTTTTTACTAGAGAGCGGAGATTTTCTACGGAAATATGGCGCCGTAGTACTTATAAGTTTTTTGGCTTTACAAAATTTGTTATTTATATGGGGAGTAAATGTTAATCTTTTATCTAATTCACGACCTAGGTAGGCGACATTTTGGCAATATTGTAATATATCAGTATATTACTTGGAAAACCTGTAAAATGTCAAGAATGGTTCGTCCAATGTGCACTAAATTTGTAGGGAAGTTGTGGAATAGTGTAAACATGATCAAGTGTGAGTATTATAACGTTTAATCAGGGAATTTCCAATGAGCTCAAGGGTTTTTCTGGTTTAAGAGTTTCAATAACGTCTCGTCCAATATATTTTATCCTCAAACAACAAGGTTTCGACCTTGTTGGAATAAACACTTACGTAATTTTGGAAGCTCCTTAGCAGACTTTTCCCATATATTAACTATAGAATTTAATTTTAAATAGTCTTACACAATGGTAAGGCTTTTCGCATGAAAATGAGACGCCAGTTTTGTATATTAGCTTGTACGGGATTATATTTACTTACCAGACTGCAAGTCTCTGGTGAACAAAAGACTCTTGAGAGCGTTGGTCAAAAGTGAGATTACGCGAAAAATTCATTTTTCAATCCCGAATCACTGAAAGTAGCATTGCGAATGTTATCACCATTGATAAAAAGAGTAAAATTAGGGACGGTGAAGGTTAATGTACAGTTAGCACTGATAACCACGTTCAGAAACTCGCAGTAGGACAGCCGGTATAGAAATCGAATTTGCATACGTTTTTGCACACGCATCATTATCTCTACTATTATATTGTTTTATCGGTTTGTCGTAATGGTCTTGATGTTTTCGTTCCACAAAAGACGTTGAAGTGATGTAATTCGCATTTTTTTAAAATGCTGTTGGTTGTTTTGATGAAGATTGATTAGATATCCGTTGTTCGAAGCAAGCACATCACTGTAGTCATTGTAATTGTTATTTTATTCGAGTGGTTTTTGTTTTCTGTGCGATAGGCAATATACACTTTTCATCACTAGGAATATCTAGTGAAAATTGCACTTTTCACTCTAACTGCACTGAAGTGAAATTCGGAATACCTTTGAAGACGATGCCTATCCCCAGGTTGGTAAGATATGTTATTTCATGTCTAGCTAGTAAGAATTATTTCCTTATAAAACTCTAAATTAAACGGTAACTCTTTTAAAAGGATCAATTAATCAATACGATTTCCTTCTAATAAACTTGGTTTTATTCCGTTTAATTTTATTTTTATACTCGGCCTTCCAAAAACTTCATAAAAGATCATGAAATTTTGTGTTTTATAAATTTGAAGAGAATTCCATTAAGGTCCCTGTTATTTTATGTTTTGTAAGCACAAGCTCTAAAGTCAAGTTTGTTGAATATTGCAAAAAGTTGGCTCTTCTTTGCTGTTTCCTTGGCAGAAATTTCCTTTTTTAATCCGTGAATCCATTCCCTGCATCAGTTTCTATTTGAGGAGTTCTGGTTCAATTAATTGAAAGAAAAAGTGAGAGAGAAAAAAACTTGAAGACATGCAAGAAAAACAAGTTATTTTTACTCTATTTGAACGAAAATGTTTGCTCGAAATTTTCCGTCTTCTTAATGCTGCCTCCAAGGTGGTCCCTATTTTTGGTCCTGCATTAAACGCATTCCATTTCTCCCTCTATTTTTTAAGGTTTGTCCTTTTGACATGTAATAAAATAAATTACATGTTAATGAAGTATGAAAATTATAACATTTCTTTAAATAAAAACTTTCTTGTCTAAACAAATGAATGATCGTATTTCTGCTTCTAGTACGCTTTTCACTTTTTACTCAAAGTACTATTTTTTTTTTAACACATAACGCAATACGTCGTCACCCATTATAGAATTTAACAACTCCATTAAATGTATTTTAATTAGTTTAAGTAAATACCTTGCATAAACGCGTGGTTTCATCGTGGTAGAATGTGCAATAAGTATTACCGAACACTAAATCCATTATTTCTGGAATAATCTAGAGTTTTTAACATTCATTCAATAATCAGGTATGACGTCATATCTCCTCTTTTTATTATACTTTTGTTGACCTTTCCGAGGAGTTTACTTATTACGAAAACAGGATCATATCTTTCTTTTGTCATGGCCTTTTAATTTTTAACGCTAGAATCTACCGATAATTTCTCTACCTCACGCAATTTGTAGGTATAGGTATTTGTCCTTACCTCCTTAACCACACACATATATATATATATATATATATATATATATATATATATATATATATATATATTATATGGAGATTATATATATAATATACATACAGCAAATTTTATTAAGGCTAAATCTTTAAATTTACATTTTGGGACCTAATAATTTAAATATCTAATTCAAATCTTCAATGATGTCATAAAAACTTTTAAAGTCGTTTTCTCCAAAACTGCCAATCATGAATTAAGGCATTAAAACAAAAAAAAATTATCTTTATCTCCTTTGTATTTAATAGCGTTGAAATTAGAGTACTACTACTGGGTAATTTTTCTACTTGCCTTTATCCACGCCATTATGTATCATTCATGCCATTCATACTTATTTTGTATTGTTATAATACAGTTGTAAATTTCAATAAATACATTTAAAAATAAATAGTTTGAAGCCTTTAATAATTTGCACTTGTCTTTGTATGAATAAATCGCCTAAATACTAATTTGTCATAGTAAGTTCTTTTACATTTATAAAACAGAAAATGGTTCATACGCATACAAGAGTAGGACAAAATTTCTGAATATGTATGAAAATAAAATTTTAGAGGTCCATGTTTTGGGAATTACCTAATGGTCTTCCCAATGGATTTTAAGAAGCCTGGTTTAATGAAATTTAATAGTTCTATATTTTTAGCCAAAAAAACGCATAGTGATATGGGCATTGCATTGTATATTACATTCGGAAGTCATTGTAAATCTATAGACAGCTGGTCCATTGTTTAATTTTACTGAATAAATTTTACAGATTGTAGAAAACGATATCATCCAACTCCGTTTTGTGAACATTATATTTGATCAAGATGCACAAGGTCTTCAATTTACAGAATCAGATTGCAAAAAGTCAAATTATGTAATGTTACAAAACAGCTGATACTCTTTTATTAAGATTTTAAATTTAGGTTTGTATAAAACTTATTCATTTATTCAATATCACTATTATTATTAAATAATTAATAATTATTTATTAACTAATTAAACTATTATTGTTTTAATTTTTACGAACTTCTAAAGTTACTTAAGAAAAAAGACCCCAAAACTACGAATCGGTCCCTGCTCAAGATGAATATTATCCAAAATTAACAAACAGACAAAATCTAATTTTTTTATAACAAAAAAAAGATAGTTTATACGTTACACACAACAATTTTTGATGTTAACTGTGATTAAATTTACTCTTTATGAAAACGAAAAAATTGCGATAACAAGACTTTCTCGCTAAAATATTATATAAATTTTTAAAAAAATATGAACAAAATTTATAAAATAATGTTTTTATAAATTTATTATTAATATATAGTTATTTTATTATTATAATTATTAATAATTACATTATATAACCAATAATTTTATTTATATAATACTTATTAAAACATGTAATATGTAATTGTTATTAAAGTATTAATAATTAATAATAATAATAATAATAATAATAATAATAATAATAATAATAATAATAATAAATAATAAATTCTATTCAGAGACACTAATACATGGACAGAGTCCATCTGTATAAGTATTAATAATTATGTTATACTATTATTTTATATATTTATTTCATCAAAATTATTAACATTATTAAAATAAAGTAGTACAATATATCCCAATGAACAACATATTAGGTGTTGGGTTAGTTCAATTTGATCTTGTATTCACACAAAACTACACAAAAACTTATCTTGTCTTCGAAGTGCACATAAATTTTTTTAAACTGATAATGGAAGCTATCCTCAGTCGTAAAACATCATAACTGATGAAATGATAACTTTTCTTTTAATTATTACGAGCAGGAACAAACCATTACTTAATATTGTGGAATCTCTCAACAACGGACACCTTTGGTTCCAACGGACGTTGCCAAGGGAGTATCCATTGACAAAGAGATGGGCAATTGTTCAATAAAAAAAATCATTAATATTTTTTATTACAAAACATTTTCCATATATAATTTGCACTTTATTTATTTAGATGAATGAAAGTTATCAATACAATTTTGTGGTTTTAGAATTTAATATGTCTTTTTAAATGTGATAAATTTTGTTAAACCATTGTATAAACAGTACATTTGTAGATATGACAAATGTATAACTTTATTATTCTTATTATAACGCAATTATTCTTATTATATTGCAAAAAAATACACCCACTTACCAGTCGACGTTTCAATACTAGCGACTGGTAAGTGGGTGTATTTTTGAAACATAAGGCTTTGCATTGTGGTTTTTCCCAATTGTATTATAATAAATAATAGTGTTTCTTTTTGAGTTTTTGGCTCTATTTTAGTGATTTTATTATTATTATTTTAAATCTGTTATTTCTTCTTATTGTTTCACTAACCAAAAATGTGTGAGATGCCTATTCTAACGTTTTAAATTAACAGAACGAAACAAAAAAATGAAAATCGCCAAATGTACACAACATGGGTTTCATTTTTTTTTTTTTTAAATAAACACCTTACTAGACTTGAAATAATTCTTAGATAATAATGTTTTATTTATTTATAAAGTAACTATAACCCCAGTATAAAGTACAATTTCTAAGATGTGATGACGGTCTTCTGGTTTTATGTTTTAATAAATTACATCGTTTTTGCCTTTCTTTTATAATTAAAAACGAATAACTTCAATATATCAATAATTTCTTTTTAATTTTAATTACTTTACCAAAGTCTGTTCAGTGGGGGCGAATGCATCTCTTGATGTCTAAATATGACTGTCTATGTCCGTTAGAGAGGTGTCCGATGCAAAGGGGTTTATTTTACCCTAATTTTAGGCTAAAAAAATTGAAAATTATCTGTTGGGAGGAGTGTTCGTTGTAGAGAGGTGTCCATTTCGAGAAGTTTTATTTAAAGTATAATAATGATATTTAAGTGAGATAAATACCTGCTGGTTGAAAGTTGTTTATTCATTTAACGTCAGTTGATGTTGCTATGACTACTGTTACAGAGGGAGTCCTAAATCTTGCCTATCCTAGTTTAATTAGAATAGGGATCTTTAACGAGTATCTGACAGCACAGGCTAGGACCCCCCCATTTAACGCCCCTTCCGTAATACGGCATGACCAAGGTTTTCTATTCTGTTTAAAAACTCCTAGAGCCACCTGCCGATAAAAACCGCGAAGACATGGTTAACGTTAAACATAACTGAATAATATTTAAACATTATAAAAAATGTTACTTTCTTTTTTCACTTACTATGGTTTTAGATAGAACGCCTAATATAATTTTATATTGCTATATTAGTGATACATCCTGAAGTGTTAATTTTTTTTTTCTTACAGTCCGCTAACAGAATGAGGAAAAATTTTATTCGATTCTTCTCGAAGGTGGTGAATAGCGAAGTTAACACATTTAAGGTAAGAAAACTTTTTCTAAAGCTGAATAATAAATTTCCTCATAATTATTTGACAATTAAAACTTAAAATTTAATGGTTTACACATTTAATTTCCAATTATCAAGTGCAAGAACCTTACTACCTAATAATAACAAAATGGCGTTTCTGCTCCTTAAATCACCAATACACATTCTGTCAGTATTAATTTTTTACAATACATTGATGATCTAAGGTGTATATTTTAACAATAATATACTTATACCTATATACTGTAGCACGTGAGATATACCTATATTATGCTCAGTTATACTGACCATGTATAGGAGGTCTTATCAGTAGCATATAATTTATCTTTTCTATTTTATGATTTAAACCATCATTCTTTTTTTAATTTCTGAATAATCAGAATTTCAAAAACCATTAGCAATAATATAAAAAAAATATTTAATATTCAATAATATTAATTCAATATTTTTTCAATGTTCTAGTAAATGGTAGAAGTAGCACGAGAATAAGTCTCGTAATGATACAAAGGGCACTAGAACTTTAAAGGAGTGTAAATTTCAATTTTTATCATGCATAGCTTATTTATGATTACTATTAGTATAAGTAATTACTTTACCATTTTTGGTGATTTGAATTATTTTTTATTGCATAAATATAATCCATTCAGCATGTATTACTGTACCATTCTATTCTTAGGGACAGTCGTAATAAAGTATTAAATCAGTTATACAATGACCATCCAAACCATTAGAAGTAAAAAGTTTTGGAATAATTTATGGTATATTAGTTGTTGAAAAATCTTAAAGTTCAATTTCTTAAGCATATCACATAATTTTTGTATTGAAGGAACAGACATGCTGTATGAAATAGCTAAACTAATTATTAGGATAGAGGTTTTACACTGAGTAGTCAATGTAGCGCATTCTATCGGCACCTTTGTCAAGTAACTCCACAACATAAAATTATATCATATTTAAGCCTCCCTTGTAAGGTCAATATTGTTGAATAAATGTCAAATTTAATCAATATATTGACAGCCTGAGATGTATGTTTAACAATAATAATAGGCTCAACAGAATTGAATAATGTTTAACATCAATACTTTTCTTCAAAATTCATGGATTTAATCACGCCAAAAACGTTTTCCACTAATTAATCGCCAAACGTAATTTAAAAAAAATTTAAAGCAAATTCATTGTCAATTTTATTCATCCAAATTTTATTGAAAATTAGGCTAAATTAAATTGATGAGCGATTCAGAGGACATTCTGAGATGACATGTTCCTGACATCGACATATGTTTCTGAGGTTTTTGATAGTTCAATAATAAACTAAACCAATACAACAGTATAATACAATAACATTATTAAAGAAATACATAAAATCTTATAATTAGAGAGGAAAACAGTTGACTGGAAGATTCTCATGAAGGATAAAATTGGGCAGGGGTTGCAATCAATAATAACACCAAATAAGAAAACAGAAACTAGTAAACAATAAGTTTTTGTTATTATTGACTGCAACCCCTGTCCAATTTTATCCTTCATGATAATCTTATAATATATTAATCAACATTTATGTAATTCATTACCTTATTTTCTTTTATAATTGTTATATATTTGTAAAATGAATACCACAATTTAAGTAATAGCTCATATTTGTCTGCTCTGTTTGCATTTTAGAGTTTGTCATCTGTCAATTCTTTATTTGTGTTCTTAGACACATACATTTTTGTCTATGTATTATTATTATCCTTACAGTAAAAAAAAAATTGTGTAATGTATACAGCTTTTTATTTTTCGATAAATATCTGCCATAATTTGTACTTGGTAACGTTAGGCAAATAATAAAATAAAAATTCAAAATCACATCCGTACCCATCTCAAATATTTACTACGACATGAGATTAGCCTCTACCCATTATATATATATATATATATATATATATATATATATATATTTATATATAGAAACATATATGAATGTATATGGGTTTTACACTAGCTCTATATATTTTTTAATCATTTACTTAAAGTATATTATCTTACTTTTTATATGTTTATATCCCATTTTCTGGCTCGGTTTGTTATTTATGTTTAATATAATAATAATGCTATTCTATTCTGCTTCTTTACCATCTCGCATTGTAAAGGTAAACCTCGACCACCCTCTCCTATATTTCCTAAAATTCCAACATTTCTAGAGTGGCCTCAATTATGTATATTGTTAAATTTCAGACAACAAATAAAACAAAATAATAAAAAAAGAGAGATGTTAGTACTTGCACTTTCAAGGCTTCAGCAGAGTGTTTTAGAAAACCTGCTTTAAATAAAGTTAAACATTAAAACATCACAGAATAAATAGTCAAAATTATATTGTATTACATATAAATCTATACAACTTGTCATAAGATAAAACTTGCTATTGTAGTGTAGTAATAAGTTTCCTTTTCAATAATCCTCAATCACCTTTTATATCCTCTACCATCTCATGTTGTCATGTTAACCCTCAACCCACCTTCCCCAATATTTCCTACATAGTACCAATATTCCTTTTATTCAACTGTGGCCTTAATAATGTATATTCCTCAATTTTAAACTTAAAAACAAAATGAAATAATAAAAAAAAGAGATACTCGTACTTTTATTGTCAGTATTCTTTAATAAAAAATATTATAAAACCCCAAATTTTGTTACTGTTTTTAAAAATATAATTTTTTAACATATTGGAATATTTTCTTGAACCTCCGCGAGTGAGATGTTAATAAAGATACCTTAAGTAGTCTACATGCTGATTTTTAATTATATAATTTAATTACAGTTTAAAAAACACGGGTTTGAATGTAGATTAGGAATCCAACCAGTGTAATTTAAATAAATTTTCCATTTTTAAATATTTATTAATTAAATACATTAATTATTATCACGACTATTAAAATAAGTTACTAATTTAAATTAATTAAATATTCCTTTGACCGGAGAGCTCAATACTGTCTATCTATCTCTATCTATTTATCTTTATATATATATATACATATATATATATATATATATATATATATATATATATATATATATATATATATATATACAACCCAGTAGCCCTGTAACCCTGAAGCCCTACACACTATCCCGGCAAAAGCTGTAGGAATCGGAGATAAATATGTTGGAGTTTCTTATCAGGTTTCGGAAACGCTTATCACTTCTCATTCTGTGGCAAATCCTGTCTGGTGGGTTCTTTACTTATATCCTCTTTCTACGGGTGTCGGCTTCCCTATACGCTTTATTAAACCTCTACTCAAAAGAAGGAACATATGTTGATAGGCCAAAGTTGTTCAGGAAGTCGTTGCTAAAAAAAAAAAAAAAAATCATATCAAAAGATTTCGTTTAATTATAAGATTTAAATGCTTAATGCTCTATAATAAATAGTTTTTGTAAATTAAATAGATTGTCCATTTAAAAATGAATGAGAGTATGAAAAAGTGGAATTTTATCAAGAGAAGCAAAATTATCCTTTAACAATATCGTTGAACAAGATAACTAATAAAAGAAACCTACACCGCTACAACCCATGAAGGGTCTTTGGTTCAGTTCATGGTAGAGGCTGTACTGTTTCTACAACGGTTCTACAGGGTGGTTTATCGGAAATCACGCTCAACCTCCAGATTTCCCCTCAATTAAGGGTGCCTACTTAATAGAAGTTGGTGGAGGACCAGGGAGAGTGTAGTTCCCACAGGTTCCATCCATGACTGTCAACATATTAAATAATTTATCTGCCACAGTCTATATTTGAACCAGAGATCTTTAAAAAAGCAACTCTGTACACAGTCCCCCCATTCTCTTATATCTAATAATACGGACATTTTATAAGTCAATATTACTTACCCTTATCGTTTTAACGAAACAGCTGATTTTTATATCATCTGTACAAGAATCTAATTGTAGCAGTTTTTAACAAAAACAGTGGAAGCACATATAGAGGATAATACATATAGATTCATGGATAATCAGTGCAATAAAATATAAAATTGTTATATTCTGATGAAAAAAGACATATCAAAACAATATTTATGCAACATATCTAAAAAAAATCCTGATTTGATAATTACGAATAGAATATACATGACAATGTATGTTTTATGCGATCATTGTGTCGTTGATGTGCGTTAATGGATTGAGGCATAAAGAGGTGAATAGGTCGAAGAGATACTCAATATTACATTACATAATCACTTCATGTAATAAAAAATAATTACGTATTATAAAAAGAATTACGCTTATAATATTTTATCTCAATAATAGTTATCGTATGTTTGCAAAGTTAATAAGTTTAATAACTGATGCTTAATTAAATAATACATTATTATTCATTATCAATTAAATAAATAGTAACATATATTAATCATTTATCATAATATCCCTAATCATAATATAATAAATATTGATTAAATGTAATTTAATTATTAATCACACATCTGGAATATTCCCCATCTAACTATTGAAATATATTTATAAAAATGTAAACAGACTGGCTAATATTTTAAGCACTTAATTACAGGTATATTAATTACTAATGTAAGTATTGGTGGATGAACTTGCATGACATGTACTTATTTCTATCAACCCCTAATAATCAGAGTGGTTGAGTAATGAATCAATTAACGTGAGAGGATGTCACATAGGGATTCAGCTAGGGGATGGTGTTGCACCAAATACATATAAGTTTGGAGGGCTGGATTTACACAATCACAAAAAAAAACTATAGATTTTTTCCTGGTGATTTAGTCTACTAAAGTCAGAAATCATAGTGCAATATTTTTATACCCATCCGAAAGAAAGGAATTTCAATTGCACTACATGTCTCACCCAGATACTGCATAAACTTTACTTCTCCGATTTGGAAATAGAACTCAAGGCAACCGTTGAAGGTGAATGGTAAGTAGAACAAGAGACATTTAAACCAGACCACCAGTCGAAATAAAGCACATTCTTATTTAGAACAGGCATGAGATACAAGAAACAGTCACTTCGTGTTTCTAAATATGAAGGCAGTCTTTGAAAAGGCAGGGAAAGAATCCTATAATAAAAATAGCAATTTTAGCGACTAAAAATGTAGCCACTCACATAATAAATACGATAAAATCTACAGATTACGACTTAAAAGAAATAATCAATACAAAGCAGAATCCAGAACTTAAGACTTTTGAAGTAAAGAAGTTAACTAAGTGACACCCTCGGTTTTCTCCTGCTTATTTTATTTATGGATCAACGTTTAATGATAATAGCGAGGAATTATAATTCCAACGCAGTAAAGTAATATTCATTATTTTAAATATTTTTATTTGAAGAGAAAAGATCCTCTGTCTCTCTGTGACAGTACTCTACCAATTGCGCTACCGGAGTCCCCGTGTTCTCGCAATTTTTGCGATGTATACACGAGAACGAATGTTCATTGAACATTACTTAATTTAAGGATCTTGTTGACTTGCGTTGTATTACTATTTATATTTTTTGTTTTAATTGTTTTAATTTGAAGAGAAAAGATATGCCCCCGACCAAGATTCGAACCCGGCTCCTCTGTCTCTCCGTGACAGTAATCTACCAGTTGAGCTACTGGAGTCGCTTACCAGCGTTCATTATGGATTTATCATCATCATCATTATGGATTTATTATTTTAGTGCTTGGATGATCCTCATACAAGACTGAAAAGACAAGAAACTGCTCGACGTTATCGCCTACTTCAACATTTACTAGACAAACGCTTTAAGCTCCCAATTAATTACAAAAGACTCATTTACATGTCAGTTATCAGATCTATTTGGACATACGGAATTGAGCTTTGGGGCTCTACTAAACCATCCAATTCATCTCGTATCCAATCCTTACAATCCAAAATCCTTCGTAAAATCCACAATGCTCCTTATTATATCACAAACAAACTCATCCATCATGATCTTAATATCCCATATGTTACTGATTTGGCCCAAATTAGATACCTATCCTTCCATGACAAGCTCCACACACACTTGAATCCGCTAGTCTCTCAACTAGCTTCCCACACTATTCCTTATTTATTTATTGAACTTTACTACTGTACTATAGCAATACAACAAGTAAATATAATGGCATGAGTTATGCATAATGGCATGGATAAAGGCAGATAGAGAAACTAACTAGTGGGCTTGAGTGGGAATAAATGTTTTCATGAAAGAACTCCCATACCAGTTCTTTACTTTGGCCAAATCTGTAACAAATGGGACATTAAGGTCATTATGGATTACTTTGGTCGTAACAAATTACGGAGCATTGAGGATTTTACGAAGGATTTTTTGGATTGTAAGGATTGCATACGACAAGAATACGATGGCTTAGTAGAGCCCCGAAGCTCTACTCCGTAAGTCCAGATGGGTCTCATGATTGTCATGTATAGTTTTTTTCAGTGAATTTCATAATTTTTTCAACCAATTTCATAATTTTTTCAACCAATTTCATAATTTTTTCAACCAATTTCATAATTTTACCAATCAAATTCATAATTTTATTCAACTAATTTCATAATTTTACCAAACAAATTCATAATTTTTTCAACCGATTTCATAATTTGTAAGATGTCGCAGTGTGTTTGTCAGGAAATCATATAACACATATTTGGACAGATTTGGATGTATTAATTATTATGTATTAGTTTTGTGGATAGCTGCATTGCCTATCACTAAAATACTATTGATGAGGGAAAGCTGATCAAGTTTTTCAAGCAATTCAATCAAAAACTGGCAACACTAATCACTATTACAAGATCCAGAAGCTATAACAAAATACACAGTTTCTCTTTTATTTCTTGAAAAGTGAATGTTGCGTTTTCTTCAATTATTTCCTTAATCGCAGCAAGAGTTTCGGGTGTCAACCTTATATGATGGGTACCGCCTATTTTTTTGGTATTATTTGATTTCCTGACAACCAGACTGCTACATCTTCCAAATTATGAAATCGGTTGAAAAAATTATGAATTTGATTGGTAAAATTATGAATTTGATTGGTAAAATTATGAAATTGGTTGAAAAAAATTATGAAATAGGTTTAAAAAATTATGAAATTGGTTGAAAAATTATGAAATTGGTTGAAAGAATTATGAAATTCACTGAAAAAGCTATATATGAGTATTTTGTAATTAATTGGGAGCTCAGAACGTTTGTCTATTGAGTGTTGAAGTAGCCTGAAACGGCTTGTTATTTCTTTAGTTTAGTGTGAGGATTCCAATTTCTAAAAATAGGTTTAATTATTTACTATATATAGAACTGATTTTCTTATACGCAGTCCGTCTTTTCTTGAATGAAGCCTTTACTGCATCACTTATGTCTGTAATTTATTTTTTAAATGCATTTAATACCATGGTTTTTAATAGTTTTCAGATATATCGGTACGATTGGCATCTCCGGAACGACTACAGCCAAAGCCGGAGGTAAAAGCCCTCCAGTTCGGGAAGCACTTCACCGATCACATGCTCAAGATCGAGTACCATGTCCGAGCTGGAGGGTGGCAGGCCCCGGTCATCTGTCCAATGGAGTACATCTCCCTCCACCCGGCAGCAAAAGTACTCCATTACGCCGTTGAGGTATTCTTTATTACTATCACTATCATATTTTATGGTTTATATATTACTTATTTCATTGTTTTTATCAAATTCCAAAAATTCTGTTCTACCAGATCGGTGCAAAGAATCTCAGAAAAAGATACAGTAATTTTTAAGTTAACATTGATTATTCGTGTGTTGTGGACTACGTGTATGTGCAGAACATAAATAATTGACCATTAGCAATTTATAAGAATATAGAGTAATAATCAATTAGAGTATAATTAGTAAGAATTAGCACAATTAATTATCATAATTAGTAAGAAAAGTTCGCTAGGTCCAATCATTGAATTGGTCAATGAGAGAGTACAAGGGTGGATCCAGGATTTTTTCTGGGGGGGGGGGGCACAACGGGCAAACGGGCAAAAAAATCAACAATAACTTAAAAATAAACTTGTATTTATAGAAAGGTTTCAAAGGTTTATTAAAATATCTAAACAATAGTTTCACTCATGTTATTTCTGTTATAACATCACATGATTTGTCTATAAGTATGTACTGCAATGGATTCTCCACAGTACACAAAAATCCGTCTGGGGGAGGCACGTGCCCCCGTGCATCCCCCCTGTATCCGCCTATGATAGAGTACACAATCTTATGATGGGGTATATTGATTTAGTACGTTTGAATTTTTTCCTGTTATGCTTTTTAAAGTTTGATGAGTGCATTTCGCAGTTTCTATTTAGTATTTATCAGCTGTTTTTATCTAACCTTCCAGCTGGGGTCTACAAACCTACCTTCAGTGGTTGCATTTGGGCCTAGGAGGTGGTGAGATGTTTCCTCATGCTAATGTCTTGTAGGGTTAGGCGATATATCGATAGTTTATGCCTAACGATTGTCACTATCGATAGTGTCGACCATCGATGGATTTTTTACCCTTACGTTTTGAAACTCTTGTAATTATGCTGATCTGTCCCTGTCCAGTGTTCTTTTGAAACTAAACTCGGAATTCCTAGAGCTCAAAGTTTCTCTTCTATATAACTTTGATGCCGCACCGGACGTGTCATTATTTAATTCTCCGAAATTACTAATTACATTATGTCGGGCAGTAGGTACACATTGAGCATTGGCTCTTCTAGGTTTTTATAACCTTAACTTGCTCTTTGATTAGGGATATTTTTCTACAATTCTTGAATGTTCAACTAGAAATGCTAGTTTTTCTTTCAGGAAATATGTGGCTTAAGGATCACACTTGACTCTTGAAATTAATTATTTCGTTATTTTTCTTTTCTGAAGATATGATTTGTTCATTGTTATTGTAAACATGTAAATTGTAAATACTTTTTTAAAATTCAAATAAATTAGTTTTTTCCTCGTCTTTATGATATAATCTTATAATTTATAATCCTGCGAATTTCAAATAGTAGGTAGGTAATTGAATTTAATTAAATTGGTGGAAATTCTTTATTGAATAGGTTTGGAAAAAAAGGAAGCAGCTATCAAAAAACTATCGATAGCATTCGATAGTTTTCAGCCGATAGTATTGGCCTATCGATAGTGCTAACTAACTATCGACTATCGCCCAACCCTAGTGTCTTCTGCATATTGAGGTTTTTCCCTTTGCTTTTATTCTCTTTGTACTGAAGATGTCTGAATGGATGGAATAGAGACAGATATTTTTGTTTCCAGTTTTAGTTTTGAGGCTTAAGACTTTTTGGTTGTATTTTTTCCATGAATATCTTAAACATGCTTTGTATGTCTCTTTTGAGCTTTTGCTTTTCAATAATAATATATTATTTTCTGAACTAAATAAAATAAATAAATAAAATAAATTTGATCCGACGTTTTAGATTTTCTGCTTTATTACTGTTTTATTGTACTTTTTTTTTCTTTTTCACATTTCTCCTTTACTGTTGTTCCAATTTTTAATTTTCTATTATGTAAGTTATTTATTTTTGATAAACGATATTCGTTACTGTTCAAACCTATATAAGGTTCCTCAATTGTATCAACAACAAGACCTGGACCTAAATAAGGAAAATAATTACAATGAAACTTTCACCTTAGAGGGAGATTAAAGCTCTAAAAGAGCTGAGAAACCACAATACCAATAGACTCCTTTTTTGGTTCAGTTACCTTGAGTTTTTCGAGAGTCAAATTTCTGGATATCGAATTTCATAATAATATTAAATTGAAAGTGGAACGACAAGGGAATCAATCCAAGTGAAGAATTAAATGAAAAACTGTTAACTAAACAAAATCATAGCTGGATCTTAGGAATTTCGTACTTACATTTATTATTCTTGTAAAAAAAACGAAAAAAAACGGGTCTTTTATACTTTAGGACTGCTAGTTTTTAGTAACGCCTGTCTACTACGTTATTTTTCAGTAACTGAATAAACTGTATGACAATTATGATGAATATTTTGGGATTGGTTAGTTCTATTTTCTATATTAGTAATTGAATAATTAGTAATAGAAATTTAATTGAACTGTTTAACTCGTGCAAAGAAGAAGAAAGTGCTGACATATATAACAGGAAAGAGACGTTATCCCCGAGACAAGGCTTTGCGAAGCAGGACATGAAATGAAGTATGTTAATATTGAACAGAAGTGATTTTGTTACAAAATAATCTGTCTAGGTTCAATGGGTTTCTGTTAGAATACATGGTTTGAGGGAGCAAGATTACCTCTGAATAAGGCACTTTTGTTAGTATATTCTTTACTGGTTAGAAGTAACTGTTTTTAATTATTTAATATCTGTTTATACTTGTTTATAATAATTTCTATCTAACAGACGTTACCAAAAAGTAACTGGCAGTCCTAAAGTAGAAAAGACCCAAAACAGCCTTATGGTGAAGCTACTTTCATGTAATATAAAACTCTTTACAGGTTTTATATTAAACACAACTTTTAGATATGTGTGCCCCTAAATTCATGTATATTTATAGCGGTACTACCAGTGATTTTACGTCTCCTAATGGGCACAACAGTAATTAGGAGGTAATAATTTTTTTTATAGATTTTTTTTTCGAAATACGTATAGCTTACAGTTTTAAGATCGAGATTTTTTTTCCAGCAGCGAAATCCGATCTCAAGGCAACAAGAGAACGCGTTTGAACAGCAATAAGCGTTATAACTGATTCATCCATCGATTTTAATAAAATCGAAATAGAAACGAAATTAGATAAGTAGAAACTTTGCAATAACTGCTCGGTGAATTCTTCGTTTTTATTCAGAACAGACGAGAAAATGCCGTCTCTTTTTTAATGAAGTGCAATCATCCAGTAACGTGTTTGGGAACGTTTTAATTGTAGTATTTACAAGTCAATGTTCAAATGTAGCATTTACCAAGTCAAATGAAATCTTTTCCGGCTTCAATTAACTAACACAAATCGAATTAAATCAAAAGGTTCGTTAATTGAGGTTACTTCAATTACCTATTTTGTTTTTAATTACACTACATGTTTTTATTTGGCACTCGGATTGCTTTATTTTAACATTTTGTGTTTCAATAAAATAATATAAATTACTTTTATTTTGAAGAGAAAATATCAAAAATATCAGCAGTTAAACTCAAATGTTTACTATTATTTCATCTTATACAAAATTTTTTTTTTTTTTTATAAAGCATATTAATTTTAAATTGGATATTACCAATATAATAATATAAAATGCCAATGCATGAAGCATATTTCATTATAGAAAAAGCAGTGACTGATGCTCAGTAGTGAACTACTTTCTTTGCTCGGAGATAGTTCGAGTAATCGCTCATGGGGTGCAACACAATCGTGGGTGTGCGATATTTAATCGACTGTGATTCGTTGCTTTTAATACCTTTATATTTTTTGTAACTTTCTTTAAATTATCAAAGGAGTATTGAGGTCAGAATCTCGTGGCTAGAATGATAAAAGATGCAAAAAACTATATTTCGGGTTTGGAGAAATATAATTCTGGGAGAAATAATTCTGGAAATCAGAAGTGCGGTGTCTTCGTTACAGTCCGTCACGCTTTGCTTCTTTAAAATAAAATATTACATGGTAACTACTCATTTGTTAATATATCAGAGAGAAAATTTCCAATTTTTACATCATAAAAAAGTAAAAAAAAACTTAATTTTACCACAGTTTACTGTTAATTTTTATCCATTATTTAAAACAAATCTTGGAAAGAAGGTTATTTTTTATTGTAATCGGTTTAGTTACTACAACTGAATGTGATTTCTTCTGACGTAAGAAATACAAATATTGGCGTTGAAACGGGCACGGTAAAAGTGGTGTATAAGTGGTTTTTTGACAAATTCCTGTAGTATTTGAATATGTATTTGTATGAATATCCAAAAAATAACTTTCAACTCCATTGGCTTAATCGTGGATTCAGGTCCAAAATGTTATGCCGAAAATATTCCTGTCTATGAAAAGTTGATTTTGCCGATTAAAAAGATGCAGGAAAATTATTTTAACTGTAATAGTCTATTGTAAACAGAATAAGGTAAACTTTGGGGGATGAAGGTAATCAGATGATGTTCTTGACAACTTGTTAGTCAAGTTTGGATCGAGAACTGAAGTTTAAAGGAACCTAAAGAACTTTGCGCAATGAACAACATCAATGTTCTAACATACAACTTCGCTTTTTCTCTAGGCATTCCCTTCTCAAACTGAACCAACAAATCTGGAAGTTTCCATTTCAATGTTTAGAGTACATCGGTCCAGACTTCTGACTAAGGTTTTCTCCAGGGAGGATTAACTTAATCCCCCCCTTAAAAGAAAAAAAAACATATTAAAGTTTCACATCTGATATGGGCTAGTTTCATTGAATGAATTAAGGTCAAAAGTATCAAATACCAGGGACAACTAATTTTTATTTAACCTCAAAATAAACTTTAACACGAAATTTTCACTTTCTATATCATGCCTTGAAGTTGCAGGAAGGGCCACTGGCAAAAACTATAACTAGAGCTTATCATTGAATCCTATTGTTTTTTATGTGCCATACATAACTCTTTTTACTACAAAACATTAACGTAATTTACAACTTCTGTTAAAGCTTTTCGAAGGAATGAAGGCGTACCGTGGCAAGGACGGCAAGATCAGGATATTCAGGCCAGAGCTGAATATGGCCAGAATGAACCTGTCAGCGAGTCGATCATGCCTGCCACAGTTTGACGCTGAAGAAATGATTAAGTGTATATGCAGACTCATCTCCATCGATCAGGAGTGGGTACCGCACTCCGAAGCAGCCAGCCTTTACATCAGGCCTACCCTCGTAGGGACAGAGGTGTGTGAGTACTTTCATTTTTTTAAATTTATTTATTTTCTTCTTATTGTACAAAACAAATACAAGTTACTGTAAATGTCCATATAATGGTTGACCGTCTCCATTAAAACTTAACTAATGATGTAGCACAGAGAATGGTCAAGCCAAACATTTATCAAAGACCTTTTTCGCGAAAGGATCAGTAAAAGATCGTATGTTAGAAACGTCAACATGTAAAAAGAAAAGTTGCTTTTACAAGAAGAATTATTGTTAGGCGGGATTCCTGCTTAACAAAATCACTCCATTTATGTTTCTGCTAATCTCACAGTAATCCACCTTTGTGACTTCCCCATCCATTCAAATTTTTTTACTCTTAACTACATAAATACATACAACTCTGTGGTTTAACATAAATAATAAAATATTAGCAACAGTTGCAGTACTAAAATAAATTTTACCACTAACCCAAAACTGTCAAATCCAATGAGCTTTCAACACTTATGCTCTATTAAATTGTTCTGCATAATTAATCAAAATGCTCTTAAATAATTTCGGAGCTACTGTGTATTTTATTTTATTACAGAAGTTATATTTTATTAATCCGAGGAATAGAATATTTCTTGCTAAAATCAGGGAAGATTATTAAGTTTATTATTATTTTTATTTTATTTTTGGGGACGTTTCCCTATGAGACGGAATAAATATATAATAACTGTCATAAGGAGGATGAAAATTGGATTAGTGATGTGAATGGTGAAGGACAGACTATATTAAGGAATTGGGAGGTTGAAGATTAGGTCCTGTGTGCTTCTATTTTTTCTAAAGCCATATTGCTCCTCACCCAGCACTGGTTCCACGATTGCCCTAAGCCGCCTTTCTAGGATCCTGGCGTAAATCTTGCAGGGTACGCTAAGGAGGGAAATACCTCGGTGGTTTTTACATTCCCTATTGCCGCCTTTTTTAAAATGGGGACTATAACTGAAACTTTCGGAACCCATTCTTTCGGAACTTCCTTTCTCTTCCACATCAGATTCAATAGGTGATAGTCCTCTTCTGAGCCTGTTTTCAAGTATTGTTTCTAACTTGTTTTCTTCATTTGGACCTGGGCCTTTACCTCGTCGTTCGACCAAGCTGTTCTTTTGGCACTTTGTCACACAGGAGTTTTTCCACATACCAATTCCGCCGACATCACCAAGATATGCTTGAATGCACTCCAGCAGGTCTCAATATCGCCATCATCCCATCGATATATTCTAGCCTTTTCTTCTATTGCTTCTTGATAGGCTTGGGCAATTTCCTTGTTCTTCAGATTATAGACGTTTGTTTTATATGTTCGGATGGGTTTAGTTTTAATGTCTTCATTGATGATCTCCTTCACTGCTAAATCCATCTTTAGTAGCTGATGGTCACTACCTATTTCGTATCCTCTACTGACTCTAAAATCTTTTGTGTCTCTTAATGTTTCGCTAGGTATGAGAAAATAGTCTATTATGGACTTCTCCTCACGTCCAGGTTCTACCCTTGTATATTTATGGACCTCTTTATGGGGGAATAAGCTATTTGCCACAACCATTCCATTGGCCAGATATAACCTAATAATTCTTTCCCCATTGTCATTGAGAGTCCGCTCTCAATACCTTCCAATTGCTCCTTGCCATTCCCCCACATTATTTCCGTTCAGGTCTCCCATAATGATCGTAATTCCCTCATTATCATCTAATTCCTTCAGTAGAGTCTCCAAAAAGGTGTCCTTCTCTGATGTCGGTGCATTATCATTAGGGCCATACGCAACGAATATTGTAAAAAGTTTATTTCCCAACATCAGCTTTATAGTCATGATCCTGTCACTAATTCCTTTCCACTTCTGTAATGTGTGGACAACATCTTTATGCAATAAACATGCTACACCACTCTTGGCATGTGTCTGGAAATTGACTCCTGAGTACATCAGCAGATAGTCTCCAATTTCTGCTTCTCCTTTTCCCTTCCTTTTAGCTTCGGTAAGTCCCAAAATGCTAATGTTTGCTTTCCCGATTTCCTCAACAAGTTCCACCTCCTTTCCGTTCAAGCCCTTGACATTCCATCTTCCCAGTAGTATAATCCGTTTTCCGTGCCGTATCTTGCACCATAACAATAAATAACTGTTGCTTTCTTTTCATTGTTTTTATATCGGTTGTGCATGGTGTGGGCCTACCTCACCCAAATCCTGGTGGAGGCTGCCCCCTCAGAGCATCCAGGAATGTAGACCCATTCGGTTAGGCTACCTAGGGAAGGTTGCCCTGGGGTGTGTCTTGTATATGCCTTCGTCTGTCGTGTGGGGGTGAGTGTAGTGTTCTGTTTGGGTATTAATGAGTGTGTGTTCGTATTGATGTTCCCCCAACTTGGAGGGCCAGAGGCTGTTTGCGGTCCTTAGACCGGGCGATGGGGTCGCTATATATAACTATATATCTTAGTAACTTATATACAAAAATATAAACAATAACAATGAAATTCCAATTGTATAAAAATTCCAACCAAAAGCCTTAAGTCTCTAAACTAAAAGCAGGAAATGAAAATACCTAAAAAAGCACAAAGGGTAAAAATAATAATCAACACAAAAACAAAAGATACGAAAGAAACTATTAAAAAAAGGAAAGTAAAAGAGCAATAGAAAAAGTACAATATCAAGAAGAAAATGCTCAAAAGAGAAATCTTCTTTTCTTTCAGAGATCCCAAGAACTTGCAAACCAAAAGGAAAGCATAACTTTTGTATATTTTATTTGAAAATATAAAAAAAATTATAACATCTAACTATATAATAAAATAAATAAATTTTAATAACTTTTGTATATTTCTACACACAATTTCTTGACTGTCTACATGTAATAATTCTATCTTGTAATGCTTATTCTGAACAGTTTCAGAAATGTCCATCTGATTAACTATATTTATAGATCTAATTAAACCAAATTATGTTGGTTAGGCTTATACCATTAAGTATTTATTGATTATGAGTTGTTTTATTACAGCCATCTTTAGGAGTAGCCTCTTCAGAATCGGCGCTGCTTTACACAATCCTATGCCCAGTAGGACCATACTTCGGGTCCTCATCTGAAGCAGATGCGGTGTCTCTGTTGGCAGATCCGAACTTCATAAGGGCGTGGCCAGGGGGCGTTGGAGACCGAAAAATGGGATCTAATTATGCACCTACAATTAAAATCCAGGTAATGTTAATAATTCCAATATAATGGTGGCAGAGTATATTATGTTTTCAGTAAAACTCTCAACTCTATTCGATATAATTGTATATTAATATTTATAGCAGAAGATATAGGTCTTGTGGTTAGAAGCATTCAAACCATTACCATATTCACATTTGAGTGAGCCTATGGAGGGCTGTGGCTCCACTGGTTCGGAGGGAGGGTCGTCCTCTTCGTCGGAGTCTGTAAGTTGGAGGTGAGGAGGTTCAAGCAGGTTTTGTCTTGGCAAAATTTGCAGAGAGCAGAGCTTTTCAGTCCAGCTCTCTGGCAAGAACAACAGTCAATCCCACAACCTCTCTTGCAGCCGCAGGAAATTACTTACAGCAAAGTCTGCGGTGCTGGCTCTTACGTGGTAGGGATTGGTAGTAGCCCCTGCTGGCTGCTTTTCCACCCCCATTCGGTGGGCTCTTTGTCCACTCCCAATCACTTCTGCACCTTGTGGTAGGTCCGATAGGAGTATTGAGCAGCAGCTTGTTGGATTGGGGGCATACGAGCCAGGTGTACCTTGGCACTGGCAGCAGACCTTACGAAGATTTTGTAACGAAGGTTGGGCAGAGAGTCCTCTTCGCCACCCCATATAGTGCCACGAGACATATGCTGCCAGCAGCTTTGGAGGAATGTGGCTGCTACATCAATCAGGTAGGGGATTCTTCTTGAGAGAGCCCAAAATTTTGGTTTACCTGCCAGAAAAGGGCAGAGGTGGTGTCACAACCGGTACGGAAACCTTTTCAGAGAGAGGAGTGAACGCACTGCAGAAGGTCGACTTTACTGCAGAAGGTGCCCTTTCTCATACCATCTTTAGAAAAAAGAGATATGGGATAAGGGGCCATCTCGAAAACAAAATACTCTTTCAAGTTTTTTTTTCGACTGTTTTGTGATGCACAGCCTCTGGAATATGGCTAGTGGGTCTGCCACAACTGTCTTGTTTGTTTACACAACAACTGTCCTTCTTTACTTTATACAGCGGTGCCCTGATCTGAGCCACCAAGTCTCCCCCCCTACATAGTAGTACCTACTCGTACTACTAGTATTTTTCTTATAGATGATTCACAAGTAAATATTTATACTTTACAATAAAAAGCCGTTTTAGCCCGATTTTCTTTTTTTTAACTAACAAGAGAAGCATTACACCTACAGACCTCGGTTTGTGCTTAAATTAAAGCTAATTAAATTTACTACAACTCCATTCCCCATGACTTTCATCGTAGGATCACCCCTTCGGCCGGTGTTCCTAGCGAAAGTCGGCCATAACAAAAATTACCAATTTTCAAATTAAAGCTAATTTAATCTACATTAATTGGTCACCATTGTTTTTTTTTCTTCAAAAACGCACCGATTAGGAGATACAGGCCAGAAACTGAAATAAATCCAAAAATGTATTTATGAGATAAAATATTTCGGCCACCAAAGGTTTTCCCATCCGTTTTTGTCGGTTGCAAATTTGGATTTGCACTGCTCAGACATGCCCTTACAACATATCAAAAATGCAGCTCTCTTCATTTTTTGCGACCTAAAGCCTTTTTTGTGTACGAGGCCGCTGGTCTAAAAAGTATTTTAAAAAGAATGAAGAACTGCACTTGATCAAATGATTCTTTGAACAATAATTGAACAAGTACAAGAGTACTTGAGATAATGAATGAAATTTTAAAAAAGTACATTGTTAAAGCATGAACCTGTTCAATAAATAAGGTGGATGAAATCGGCTGAAAAAGTTAAAATAATGGATTGAAAATTTGAAGGAGGAGCATAATTAAGAGAATTTAAAATAATTTTAGCGAGGTATTTACTCAATTATTGGCGTTTACTTAAAAGTTATGTTAATTAATGCCACTTACTATCTATGCCAACAAATTGGATTACTTTCTAATGGTGCACAGTGTTTCGATTAGTAGGAGCTAGCTGGAAAAAATTATTTTTCGGCATTTTTTCATTTCTTTCGACTAATTAAGTATTGTAATTATAAAAAATGGTTTTTAATTAATTACCAACTGAATTTAAGAGGATTGCTAAGATAATAATTAGAATTAAAAAAAAACAATGTATAATTAAGACAATATATAATAATAAAACTGATATAAAATCGTATTTATCCTGGGACAAGTTCCTTTTGAATAGTGATACGGAAAATAATATATAAACTATAATGTCTTAGAATACAATTGTAGAATACAATTACAATCTTGTTAATAAATAAAAATAAAAAATTAATGAATGTCAAACAATAATTATAAAGAAAGAATACTATAAATGTTTACATATATACAAGTTTTATGGAAAACAAAATAATTTAATAAATTAACGAAACAAAAGAAGCTATCATTATTTTAAAAATAAGTGTGAGTGTGTGTGTGTGTATCACGAAAATCAAGTTATTATTAGGAAAAAGGTACAACGTATTAGACTTTGTAACTTTTTTGACACGTTGTTTAACATCTTATACTTGACCATAAAAAATTTTTTAAACTAAGCTGAAAAAATTTTAGAGCAAACTTTTATGTAGAAAATGATTAATTGACATAATAAATAACTGAATGATATCTCTATTATAAAATTAAGTTTTCAAGGATCTAATATTTTATTGGTATTGCTAAACGATAAACTAAACAGTCCGAGAAGAATTGTTGAGTCTTTTATCGTGCTCGCTCAGTTGAATCATTCATTATCTTTAAAAATGACAAATCACATTGCCAATGTTTCTGACTTCTTTAAGCTGTTGCACAAAATATAGCTTTGTTTTTAAATTTAAATGGAAAAAATAGATTACATCGATTTAAAAATAAAACAAGCTATATATTTCGATTTTAGGACTGTTATTTCAGTTTAAAAATTGCAGTGAAATCAGATTAAAACATTTTGCATAATAGTAAACTGTTAACCATATTTCTTTTTCTGTAAAAATAAAATAAAGAATCATATTTTGTGCTATGCAAAACACTCAGTATCTCAAAAAAATCAAAGTGGATACTCATATTTTAATAAGCTGATTAGGGAGATACAAAATAACTGAATTTCAATTTCTAGAGTAATTTCGACTAAAACATTGAATACCTACTGTTTTATAATTAAATGAAGAGGTGTATAATTAATAATATCAATGATTTTCATAAAATATGATATTTATTAATATTTTTTACAATTATGGATGTACGAAAAAACACAGCTTTTACCAGACACTATTTCATTATTAAGTACTGAAGAATTCTTTGAAAAAATGGGGAAAGGTTATCTAAACAACAGAAAATAAGTACATATTTAGTAAAATAGATAAGGCTTATAATATAATTGATAAATATGAAGGAAATACTTTTATCTTCCAATGAGAAGTCCGTTCTTTCTTACAATTTAATTTAACTTTGTTTTAAAATATAAATTGCTCAGTTTATCTACAATTGAGTGGACGGAATAAATGCAATTCCAAATACATTAAGTCTTATTTATGTTGTAGATTTGGTCTTTACTGGGTACTCCCTGACTGATGTTCAACTAAAACAATATTAGAAATAAGGGTGTGTAACACTTATATGTTAACGCAGCCACCGTTACTTTTCCTATTTGTTCGCATGTGCGAACAGTTATATTTCTAACAGATGATTATATTATACATTATATTTCTAACACAAACCACCCCTAATCCCAATAAATAGATTTAAAAACGTTATGCAAGATAGCTGTTATAAAAGATAACTGTTACAAAATATAACTGCTCGCGCATGCGAACAAGTAGGCAAAAGTAACGGTGGCTGCGTTAACACACAAGTACCGATATAAGTTGTACATATGAAACTTTTATGAAAAAAGTAAACATTAAAAAAAAATTGTTAACAAATTATATTGGCAAGCCATAGGAATGTAGAAGTATACAATTAAACGGAAATATCATTTAAATAGTAATAATAGCAATAATGATAATAGGCTTAGCGAACCGGAAGATTCGATCGCCATTAATCGCTGCGAACTTCCGTCCACGAACCACTATCCAAACCGAAGCCCGAAAGATAAGCCTTGACGCAATCCTCCCACCCACGCCTCGACCTAACCGTCGGATATCTCTCGAATAGTACCAGAATATAATTTTATTATTTTCATGTGACTGTCAGCTATTTAGGACGTTTCAGCATAAAATAATAAAATATAGTATAAAATCAATAATATATCACAAAGATGAAGCACATATTTTATGCGAATAAGTATAATTATGTAGTAGTAATTATTGTTGTATTTATTTTCTATTGGTGAAAATATTGTTTAAATTCGAACTCTATTTGGATGGAGATTCCCCTCAAAACAAATTAATATTTTATTGTCGTTATTTTTTATTTCTGGAATTTCCTATTAAATGTCATCGATCAAACATTCTCAAAAAAATATACAAATGAAGAAATCGTAGAAAATATGTAAAACAGCAATGTTTACAATAAAGCATAATACTATATTTAAAAAATAACTTTAATAAAGTGTATCATAGTAATAATTTTCGATCATAAGATAAAAATAAATTTAAAAAATAACTAGCGTGTATTTTAGAGATTTAAAATTTTTTTTCGAATTCAGCACCTGACAAAATATGATAATTGTGAGTTTCAGAATTTAGTCAAGAAATTGGCCATTATGTCTCCATAAAAATTAATTTTACATTTAAATAATTATGATCAATATTCATTATAAAAGAAGACGAGGAAGAAAATGGTCCGGGTGGAGGTAAAAAAAATTCTTTGTTTATTTGGAAGCCGACGTTTCGACCCACATTGCAGGTCTTCTTCAGGGCTAAATATACAAGATACAAATAAATTAAAATAATACATGGTAATATATAAGTTAAAATGAGGCTGAACTAATAACATAAAAAAAAGAAAGATTTTGGGCTTAATCCTATTAGTCTATTGTTACACGCATAACTTATACATAAATAAATAAATAAATATATATATATATATATATATATATATATATATATATATATATATATATGTCAACTAATATTATTCAACATATAAAAGAAGACTTTAGCGCAAACATAAAAACGAAAAAAAAAGAGCACATTATAATAAAAAAAGAACAAAGGAAATAAAAATCAACATACTTTTTAATACATGCTAACATGTAATAATCAATTATGTAATTATGATAATGTATAAAATTTTAATATGAATAAAGGACACCTGGGGTTTGTGTAAAATATTATTAAATTCATTAATATTCATGTCTTGAAGTTCTTAAGGAGTTTACGTTTTTAAATAATACTTCCGATGTGCATGATTTTTAAAAAGCTTTTTTTTTACGATACATAAAAAAGTTTATTTTTATTACTTACCAGCCTTTTTGTCATAGTCCGTGTTAAGAGGTGAAGGTTTGAACGAATCATTCAAGGTGCTTCTTGTCACGTAATATAAATAACCCCAGCAATACAATAGGCTTATAGGAATATTAATTTTAAATATAGTCTCAAATATATAGAAAATTTTATATGACTTGAAATACGTACAGTTTCATTTTATAGAGCTCAGCATGAAACAAATTAAAACAGTTTTAAAAAGTTCAATGAAAATTCCATTCAATTCCCATGAAATATTTATATTTAAATAAACAATGTAACAATAAAGATTATTATCGAACAATTACTTATGTTTATGAATTTTTCGTCACTTCCCCTTACCTACTACGATTTTAAATGTTTGAAATGTTTTTCTAAAATATTTAATTCCCCAACTTTATATTGGAAATCCATACACTCATATGACTGAAAATTTTGTTTCAAATGTCGAAAATTCGTTTTTGCTTAAGCCCTTAAAACTTATAAATTGATATTTATGAATTTTGGATTACAAGTAACAATGAAATACGATTAATTATTACTAAATTAAAAATAAACAAAATCAAAGTTGCTTTTAGTACAAACATACACACATAAATCCTACCGCCACAAAAACAAAAAAAAAATCTTTAAAACTTATTTTCTTATGCTTTATTTTTCATTTGCTTTCCTCGTTGTTTTTGTGTTTTTTTAGCAGAAATAATAAATTAAAAAATATGAATAATAGCATTTCGTTTTGTAATCTTTAACACTACAAAAAATTAGCTTTTTCAGTTACTTTGCTTTTATGAATATATAATTGGGATAATACAATTTAATTATTTAAAAAAAAAGAAATAATTAAAATAGGAATAAAGGTAAGGCACCAATAAAAATTCAGGTAAGGCAATATTCATAATAATATAATTCAGTATTCATTATAGATTTAACATCAATAAGAAAAATTAAGAAAAAATATTCATTGGTTTCGTTTTTTTTATTCATAATTTATTACAACTTTTTTTAAATCAGATATTGACAGCAAATAATTTAAGTTTATGTGTTTGGTATGTTCAAATCACGTGTTGGTGGTAAATTTCTCCGGTTTTCCCAGGGTATATCTAGTTAATTGTAAAAAATGCATTTTTGACATATTACTTTCCTACGAACAATGTATGCTTTAAAACTTTCATACATTAAGGAAGATGTTAAAAAATGTACCGCTACAACCCATGAAGATAGGATGTACTACGCTCAACCGCCAGATTTCCCCCAATTTTGGGTACCCCCTTTATGGCTGGCTGAGCCCTAGGAGGGTCCTAGATCCCATAGGATCAATCTCCAGCCACTAACAGATTGAATAAAACTCTGTCAGCAGCGAGATATATGTGTAAATTGTTTATGTAGATGTTCTATCATGTAATTTATACATATACGTTGTTCTATAAGGCGATTTTTAATTTTTTTTTTTTTTTTTTTTACAAATCTGCTTTTTATTTTTCAGGAACTAGCTCACAAGAAAGGCTTCCAACAAGTTCTCTGGTTGTATGGAGAAGAGCACCAAATTACGGAAGCTGGAACTATGAATATATTCGTCGTGATAAGAAACAAAAAAGGGCGTAAGTTTATAATATGTATTTAGTGAATTTTTTTTTTATTTCAGGCTGACAAACATATTGTTAAAAAGTAACTAAAATAAGCATATTTTTAATATATATATATATATATATATATATATATATATATATATATATATATATATATATATATATATATATGTGTGTGTGTGTATACATTCATATATTCATGGGTGACAGTAACCACCAGTGAAGCAAGACCCCAACTCCTACAAAAGTATTTATATGAAGATAAAAGATGAACCTAATCTGTAGGGCTTTCCCACCTGAAATATATGATTTTTTTAACTTAATGCTCAGGGAGGATTAAAGTTTGTTCTAAGGAAAATATTTACCTTCTACAATTAAAAAAAAATACTTATAACAGTAAATAAAGGTATTTACTGACATTTTTTTTTCAGAGAATGCAGACAGATTTTAGTTTTTATTTAAAATTTGGCAATGTATGTAACGTGATTTCCAAGTTCGACTCCAATCCAATCAAGCTTTTTAGCGAATGGTTTCCTAATCGAAGAATTATTTGTCATTGATTTCCAAAATTATCTTCAGGAGATAGAATGTACTAATCCATGGAAATCTACATTGAACGGCCTCCAACAGCAATCGCATACGAAGGTCTTAAGAAACCTGTGTAAGAATACCCTCTCTCGACAAGTCGAATGACCATTTACGTTTTAACTTCCCGTTTCTAAAAAAGGAAATTATTTTTCATAATTCTGGAAAATAATACAAAGTTGCATCCCGTGTTGCAGGATCAATTTTCATCGCACAAAATTTGAAGTAAAAAAAAACTTCGGGAATAATTTTAACGAACAATTGTCTATTTTATTATTAACAATCGAGCCAGCAAGTTCATCTTCTCAGTATTCGTATACTGACAATTCGGAAGCGGACTAACAAGAAGAGGAAATAACAAAAAGAGGATTGTGGGTCAGTAACGAATCAAGAAAAAGTTAAGAAAATCGTCTTATTTTTATATATGAATAAAAAGTGAACTATGATTATGTATATTTAAAAAACACAGATTTCAATTACATGTACAGTATAATTAGTTTTCCTGCATCACTACAACCCGTGAAGAGTCTGGGGTTCAATACATGTAGAGACTATACTGTTTCTTGGACAAAGTTCGTGCATGAGGGTGATTTGTCCTAGATCACGCTCAACCGCCAGATTTTCCCCCATTTTGGGTACCCATTTTATAGACTGAGTGTAGGAGAGATGAGATACCAATGGATCCATCTCCGGCCGCTAACAGTTTAAATAAAAGTCTGCTACTGAGCGGGATCTGAACCCAGGGCATTCAATACAGCAACTCAGCGCTCTACCACTAAGCCACTCCGGTCCCTACAATATAAGTCCCTACAATAAATGCATTTGTTCAAGGTATCAAATATTGATATAAGATTTCAGTCATTAAAATGTTTTGAATTTCATATCTGTTTGATATTCCTCTTCATGGTCTCCAAAGTACACCAAACTTCATTCATGTATAACATTAACTATAAGATTAGATTTCAATACGTTAGTAATGAGCTAGAAACTCAGATAATTATGTTTTTCTGGCTGTGTAAAAAGTCAATCCTTTAAAGGAATTTTAGTTTGTTGGTTTGAAAGCAATGATAAATTCAATATATGTTTGTTCTTTGATTCCCCACCACGTGTAAGCTTTCATTCATTAACAAATTCAGGCATTATCAAGACACAAAAACAAAAAAAGGTTCGGTGAATGACATCTCGAAGAAAAAGGTGCAATATATCCCAACGATCAACAGCCCAAACAGGCTCCAAACATGAGACAGCAACCCACCACCAAGACGTTCAACATACAACTCCGTCTTTTACGTTTAAATTTAAATATTTACCCGGAAGAACCCGGGTTAGAATCCCGGCAAGGACAAATATTTTCTCTTCAAAATAATAATATTTAAATAATCAAAAAAAAGGAGAAAATTATAAATATGAAATTGACGTACGCCAACCAGATTCCAATTAAAGAAATGTTCAATGAACATTATTCCCCATATGTACATCGCAAAAATTGCGAGTGCTGGAGATGTGGGATAGGTGAAGGGAATGGATTTGGCTTGCTTGGTTACGAGCCCTGGTAGCTTAGTTGGAAGAGCACCGCGCTAGAGATGCGGACGACCAGGGTTCGAATCCCGGCCAGCACAAATCTTTTCTCTTCAAAATAAAAAGCATTTTATTTATGTTATTGTTCGTATAATAATTTTTACAAAATTAGTGAGAAATTATTTGTTGGTATATGGATTTATATTTAATATGGCAAAGTAGAGGCACATTATTTTTTGAAACCGAAGGCTTTGTTAAAATTTAAAACAATGTTTATGTTTAAGATGCATATGTTTATGTTGATGTTTATGTTTAGGTTGAACATATACATATATTGTATGTATATTTCACTGCTTCCAATGCCCTTAGGGACTAACTATGGGACAAACGTGAAATATTTTTAGATGTGAAATCACTCAAACGAATAAAATTTGGTTAAAATGCGTGACCGATTCATCCTATTCTCTCCCTTTATGTAAATGTAAATATGCGCATTTTGAGGAATATTATGTCTTTAACTTTCCATTAATCGTAGAAGAAACTGAAATGGAAAGCGAACGATTGAAAGTTAATGTAAATTTGTTGCACAATTATTACCTCTGTTCGCAAACAGCATTCTCTTCGTCACATTCAGGCTTCCTTCACCGGGACCAAAGCGGTTACGACGAAACAGCTGAATTTACACGTTCTGTTTTGTGTTGGTAATTTTCTGAAGTGACTCAACCATTTATCGGAGGAGAGATTAGGATGAAAATGAGACTGAGTGGAGGAGGAAAAAGTATTACCTAACATCTCTCTGAAGACAAGACATACTGAACGTTCTGCTCTACAATGTACTTTTTTCTTAGGGTGTATAATAATACAAAAAAACCTTTAGTCCAAATTCATTTGCTACATCTATTTTCTATAAACGTTTCGACCTAAATGGTCATTTTCAATATGTAGGTTTCATGATCAACAGTATAAAAACTCTGTCTTTTTCTGTAGATTAATAGGTTGCATATTTAAAAATTAGCTGGGTGTGTTGTATCTCATAGTCAGTTGCTATACTGTACTTATAAACAGGAAGTTAAACAAAAAATCTAGACATGTTTGCAGATGTGTGAAAAACAAATTCTTTGAGTTTTAAGTCCAAATTTGTAAATAGATCTGAATGCTGTAAGTATGGGATTTAAACTAATATTTAAAAATTTTTCTAAATAATCATCTCTACAAGAGAAAAAAGTGTATTATCCACATTACAATTGACTTAAACAGGACAGAAAATAATTCGAGTGATTTTGTTTTTAAACTCGATTTTAAATTGTTATTTCTGGTATGTTTTTTATTTATAATTTATCATTGCTTTAATTTGCAAAAATATAATCAGAGCACGACCGCCGACCGTTTTTTTAATTTTAAATAAAAATGGTATCTGTTCCGCAGGTTGTTGCCACGAGTTGATTAACAAGTTTTAACAGTTTATTCGTTTCATTTTTAATATTTTCCAAAAATACAAGTTATCGTGAGCTTTAGTATGGAAAAGAGAACGTAATTATGGGTAATGAATAGATTTTAGTAATCATTTCATCTAGAAATTAACGTATCAACAACAATCTATCATCTATAATGATATATTTTCTATTTAATCCCTAATGATTATTTTTCTATTTAAAATAAAAATATATCATTTATACTTCGAAATGTTAGTTGAAACTTTTTTTTCTTGATGAAACTATTACCTAAATCTACTCATTACCAATATTTAAATCCTCTTTTCCACACTAAAGTTCACGATAACTTTTATTTTTGCAAAATATTAAAAGTGAAACCAGTAAACAGTTAAATCTTGTTTTAACTCAAATCGAAGCGACGACCTGCGGAACAATTACTGAATAGTTCTTCGAGTTATAAGTAAACTTTTATAAATAAATCTGAATACACTAATTTTCTAAATAACCTTCTCTCTAAGCGAAAAAAATGTATTATCCATTATTATAATTAATTCAAATAGAACAGGAAACAATTCGAATGATTTCATTTTTAAACTCTATTTTAAATTATCATTATTCGTATGTTTTGTGTCTTAATAAACAATATATTATTGCTTTAATTAGCGACAATTTAACCAGAGCATGGCCGGCGACCAGCATTATTGGAGTCATTGCACTACTTGATCATTAAAGTTTATTTTCATAAAAAAAAACAATAACAATATACCAATAAATTGGATTTATTAGATATATAGATAATATAAACTGCGCAAAAATGAATAGGGAAACCACTAATTTTGTTGTATTTACTTGCATAATAGGTAATGATAGATAATAGGTAATGAATGACCTTGAAAGATAAAGCTTATCAATTTTTAAGTTGTACATATTTAGCCCTTTTTTACCATATATTCTATTCTTTATTGATTCACACTTATTCGTATTTTCTCTTTTACCTAAAATGGGATTATCAAATATTTATTTATTACAAACTTTTTTTCATATCGTCACTTAATTCTGACCAGAATCTTTCAGATGTTTCTGCTTCTAAATTACTTAGAAAACTCAATTCTATTCTAAATTTTATTTTGATGACGAAATTTTGTATATCTATTGTTTTGGAATCAGACAAAATGTTTTTTACATTCTCAAAATTAGTTGTTCGTAAACTCAGGAGATCTGTTAAGATTAAACTCGTAATTATAAAACATTAACAAAAATAATTTTTTTATTATATGGAAATCTTTATTCACTAATAGAATAGTTGTTCTTTTGGATTATGTTTGTATTGCAATATCGTTTTATGAGTTCTATTCTCATTTTTATTTTGAAAAAAAAAGTTCTTTTGAGAGTTAAATTATAAAATATTTTGGTGGCAATCATCAAATCATCGTTTCACGGCAATTCCGCAACGTCATCAACAACACATGACATCATGGCCGGTTCAAGGTACTCATTCGTTCAAGGAACTCAAATCATTCTCACAGAAGACCTTACAGTGATGACTAATTGCTATAAGAAAAAAAAACATTCTGTAGCAAGACAGAGGGTCCTCATATAATATAATATAAAATAATAATATTATTATATTAGATTATACACTTGTGATACACTAACAATTGAATAATCCATCTGTCGAGCTCAATGTGTTATTCCTTTGCTTATATGTATATATTTTTTTCTGTTTGATTCAAGAAACATGAATGATCTATAAAAAAAAATATATTTAAATTCACCCATATTTTAAAATTATTTTAAATGTATTTTAATTTAATTTTGATAGTATTTTTTAATCATTTGAAAATTTGGTTGAAACATATTGAACTTATTCAGTAGTTATTATTGTCATCGTTTTAATTAAAAATCAGTACATATATATATATCACGTTGGAATATTAAGGCAACAGAAACAAAAATTACCATCTATAAATTACTAATTCACAAACGAACGAATTTAGCTCTGTACATCGTGGCTAGCTGACACTTTGCTTCTGCTTTCCAATTAGCACCATTTAATAAACTAAACATCACTTCTGAAGAAAATATCTGCCGCCCGAAATGGTTTTCTCTGACATCGCTGCAGATATCGCATATTCCTGAGAAGTAAACCGTATCTTTTCTTCGGAATGATATACCGTCAGAACCCTCATGTAACTACGGTTTTACGATTGAGTAATTCCGTTCGGCATCGGAAAATCGACCGTACTGATGAATACTGGGAGCTTGGTAGCCAAGTGGGTAGAGCGCTTAGTTGCTGTGCCGAAGGTTCCGCAGACATCTATCACGGCTACTCTTTTTGTCTGAGTCGTCCGCCATATGTGTATCTTTGGACTAATTTCCCGGCTGATCGGCAACATTTGAAATATCGAGGTTAATGCGTAAGAAAAAAACGAATTACAACCACTTTTGGCTCAAATAATTGGTTCTTTCTTTCGTTTAGATGTGGTGTAATAGGAAATAAGGCATCTCAAGAACTCTTGATAGAAAATTAAGATGTATTTTCATGAGAGTATATTGAGATGATACCTGTTGCATGTGCTAAAATATCGTTGAATGATTGGAAAATTACTAAAATATATATCTTAAGCGCTATTTATTTATTATTTTTATTTATTCATATTTCTCTAAAATATTATAGCACTCGATATCCCAAGCGTACTCTGCATAACTTAGAGCTGAATCATAGCCATAAAATTTAATAACAATGAGATATTAAAACTTATTACAGCCTTGAAATCTCCATATTTCATCATATGAGGTGAAAGAGCTATGGAATACTAAGGCATAAAATTTAATTCTTACCTAGTTCTTACATATTATAAGTTTACTATAATTTATAGTTAATATTTTTTTAATTTTATTATATTTATAGAAAGAGAGCTGATAACAGCACCTTTAAATGGCCTGATACTTCCGGGCATCACTAGGATGTCGATCCTTCAATTAGGAAGAGAATGGGGAGAATTTCCGGTTCATGAGAGAGTTATCACGATGCCAGAACTAGTGGATCTTTTAAAGGAAGGAAGGGTAATTTGTACATTTTTTTCTTTTAATATATTTGCAGAACACATTTTAATTATGATAGGGAAGTATAATAATTCATTCATTTTAATTATACAGGGTGTCCCATTTCAAGTGGATCAAAGGTTTTTAACTTTTAAACGAAACAAAATTCAGAAAAACGATTCAGGTAAAAGTTGTAGTTATTCAGGCCTAGTTTGAAGAAATAAAAAAAACTTTTCTCTTATCCGATCCCATGTCCCTGTGTTTTCGCAATTTTTTGCGATGTAAACACGAGAACGAATGTTCTTTGAACATTACTTTTAATTTTTGGATCTTGTTGACTTACGTCATATTACTATTTATATTTTTTTATAATTATAAAAAAAATTATAAATACATAATCGTATGTATTGACATACTTTTTTTCTTGAAAAAATATGTAAATACATACGAATCCGATCCCTAGTTATAATTTTTATGCATTTTTACTAAAGACTCATATGCACGACTATTATAAGATATTTTTTGAATTACAGAGTAGAGCTTGGAGCTACACTAAGCTATCAAATTCCTCTCGTATCGAATACCTAAAATCCAAAATCCTTCGTAAAATCCTCAACGCTACGTACTTTGTTAAGAATATAGTCATTCATAATGATCTCAATGTCCCATTTGTTGCTGATTTTGCACGAATCCCATATCAGTCCTTTCATGACAAACTTTATTCCCACTCAAACCCATTAGTTTCAAACCTAGCCACTTCTTCGATTCCCAATAGTCTTTCGAGGCGCCTGAAAAGCTGTGACCTTTTTAGTTAACTTTCTTATTTGAGTACTACAAGAGGGTAGTTTCTCTACTTTACTTTACCTCATGTCATTATGTATCATTCATTCTATTTACTTGTATTGTAATACGGATGTAAATTAAAAAAAAAAAAAAGTTATTGCTACAAATATATTCACGAAATTAAATCTCTACTTGTCGATTTTGATTTTGTAAAAATAAACATTAATTTTTTAAACATGTTCATTACAGTTATTAGAAGTTTTCGGAGCTGGTACGGCATGTGTTGTGACACCGGTAAAAACAATATTCTTCAATGAAGATACTTTAGAAATACCTACGATGGAGCAAGAGGATGCAATATTCAGAAAAATGATGAAAACAATTATTGACATACAGTACGGAGAGGTAGAACATCCTTGGGCTAGGCTAATTGACTAGAGTATGTATATTTATGAAGATTACATTATAATATATAGGATAATATATTTATTGTTTAATATGTTTAGTAATTAATAAGTAAACTAATTGGTAATTCATAAGTACACAGACAACCAAGCTTTATTGTTTCTAGGCTGGCTAGAATCTAAAAATAAGATATATATATACATATATATATTTCTGTGATTGATTGATATATGAGAAAATAACGAACTTATATATAAATAAATACATAATTTTATTATAAAAAGATCATTTTATACTTGACAAAACAAGACGAATCGCCGCATATTACTTTTCATAGTAGTTCATACTGATCTGGAATTAACAATTATTCATTTATTTTCAATTAAAACCTGTTTTATATTAAAAAAATCTCTATTTTTTTAATTTTTAATTAATTGATAAGATAAATAAATTACGAATTCTTTTATTTTATTATTGCTAAGCATGATAGATGGATCTTCCCAATGAAGACGTACCTATGAGGGCATGTCTTTTATACTTGTCGTTATGTATTTGTTTTAATTTTATTTATTTTTAAAAAAATCATAAAAGCAATCCTTGACTATTTATTTATTTATTTTTTTTGAGACAAAGGAGCTCAACAAATGAATACTAAACAAAAATATGTCTATTCCATGTTATTAGCAAAATTTAAATTTTATAAACTTAATAAAAAAGATCACTCAACAATAGTGTTTAAAAAAGCAGTTGTATAGGTAATATCTCGTCTTTTCTGACTTTTTGTTTATTTAGTTTTATTATTTACAAGCTGTCCTTACTTCCCTAAAACGATGGGTTTCCAAATTTTCTCCAACCATTACAATGGCAAGTTCATCGAGGGTTGGTGCATTGAAACATCTCGCATGTTCTACAGAAGTTTTACCGGCACCCATTACAACTTTATGATTACCAGATCGCAGAAGATCCAGTGCAGTTTTACACAATGTATTCAATTGATTGTGTTGATGAAACTAAATTTGTAATTGTTCTACAATAGACCTCCTCACTGAACTGTTATTGTTTATTAAGGGATCAAGAAAAGTGTTGTTTTTATTATTTCCCTCATCATTTTAACGTTGTTCTCTCTATTAGAACCTTCTTTGGCCCTTAACAAAAATAAGGGGAAAAAAATTAGCCGAATTGGTTGAGCCGCTCTCGAGTTTTGCGCTTAGCAACATATTTGGCGATTCATTTATATTTATATAGATTTATTTTTTACTTATTATATTATTTAGTTTACTGTAGATCTGTAATCATTAATAAATCCTTGATTAATTATTTGTTTTAATGAAAATCTTTAATTATATTTCAACCATGAATTAAGAACACCTCTAATGTAATAGCGAACAAAACGACACGAGTTGCAAAAAAGAACAAAAAAAAAACAACCCTCAGTGTAGAAAAATCTGAAATTTTAATAAGAAATAATAGATATTTATTTCATTAATAATATGTATTAATGACTAAGTTTTAAAGTAGCTCACATATTTCAACGCTATAATATCAATCAAAGAGTTCTTTTATTCTATTGGTATCTGTAAATTAAGAACATAAGTATTGGCACTCGAAAGTATAGTTATGATGAGTGAAACTATACTTTACTGTACTATATTTTATTTTTTCTTTCATGTTAAATAACTGAAATGTATCAGGTTGAAGTTTGAATTAAAACATTTTTTATCTTTCAGGTTTTAGATTTTTTTAAAAATTGGTAACGAAGAAGAATGAAGATGTTATGTTTGAAGAAGCGAGTTGATGAGCTGCAACCTGTGTGCTGTTTTAATTAACTTTAAAACAACTTTGTATTACCACAATAGGTCTTGTACCATCCGATGCTTTTGTATGATATGAAAGACTGCTGTTTTTCCTTATAAAAATATAAATACAAATAAGTTATTTTAACATGTGTTCCGTTGATTCACTGATAAAATTGCTGTTTTGACGTATACAACATGTGCATAATTTATATAACGTTATAATATGTGAACATTGTTGCTCTTGATTAGGTTCTTTAAAGACATCTGGATTTTCTGTACTGTTTGTAATAGTATATGAATGATTTATTTTCATAGACAATAAACACTATATCACATTAACAACTGCTGTTATAAAATTTCTGGTATACTCAGAATCATGGAGCACATTACCAACATTATTACTTTAAGAGAAATATTATTTATTGTTAATTTAACAGCAGGTGCTTAAAGGGGGTTGTCCAGTCTCGTGTTACTGCTGATTCATATTGTCCACAAACCAGACCATCAGCCATTCCCTTATTTATGTACGGTCAATTTCAAATTTGGATCAGTTACCCACCTTTTTACAAGGATTTTTAGTTTTAAGGGGTGAAAAATCTTTTGTTCCCCGAATCATTGTCGTTGAGGATGAGGAGATCGAATAGAACATATATTTCATTCTTCAAAGGACACTAACTGTTTGCACAATCATCCAGACTGTCATTTTTTATAATCACGGGGAACAACAAAATTATTCATAATTAAACTATATAGTTTGGGGTCATTAATCTGTCACAGGGTTGAGTGGATTAGCAAACTCCAAGAGAGGACAGATTAACTGAGAATCATTGCCAACGCGGTATTCTATAGCGACTGTATTACTCATCCAGACGCCCAATTAGACACGTTTAACTATTCTTAACAATTCCTTCTCACACTTAAACAACCTGATGTACATACCACTAATAAAGTGTGCCATAAACAGTGCACCACTTTTAATTGTTATTCATTAAGTATATTTCCTGACACGAAAAAACGTCATAAGAATTTATGCATAGTTGGTTTGGCAACTTGATAAAATAATTACTTGCACAACTACCCTCGTGGATTTTTTGTTTCTTTTTAACTTACCTTTTATTCGCACCTTTACACCAAATTTATAATAGATACAATCAGCTAATTTATGAGGGAGGCATGAGGCAGTTAGCACCCAGAGTTAAACTCTGATCATAAGATCATAATATCAGCATATATCTTATTGGTTAGATTATGAGATCCCCTACCCAACTCCTCATTATCCTTCTCTGAACGATATCTGGAACAGCAATAGATGCTATGTCACATACCTGTAGAAAAAAGATATTTGGATAGGAATGTGTATTCTTAATGTGGTTTTGCTTTTATTGGGTACTAAAATTTGGTATGAGCAAGTTCATTTTTGGATGTAGTTTTGATGTTTGACTTCTATTCTAGTCATGATGGCTCAATGTTAGTCGTCTAGTAAATACTAATGGTAACTAAGACATTTGTCGATTTGAGGTAACGTGATAACGAGGTAACGTGGTCGTGGTAATTAGATTTTCTAAGCACTAGCAATTAGTTTTTACAAATATTGTATTTATAATTGTATCCTATGGCCGTTTGGGCTTCTTTTTCTATGAATCCCTTTGGCTTGACTTATATTCTATCAATTGTGACGTTATATATTCGCATAATTCTATCAACCCTATGATTTCCACTCTAACCTCGAATCTGCTATTCATATTGTACATCAATGCTCAAGTAAAAACTCGAACTGTAGGCTGTTCAACTACGTCCTGGCTGATGCCCCATGTGGATATGGTGAAAAAAGCGACAGAACAAACGTTTCGTCGCACGCGTCTTCCACCAGACTAAGCATGTTTCAATCAACTTCGCAATAAAACCCAATCCGGAACACGACGTGAAAAGGTCATTCATGTTTCCTAGTAACTATACTGGTACTTTATCGTACCTATGATTTTTCTTACAAAACTCCATGTTCCCAACTGCTTTGATAACCATTAAATAAAATTCCCAACAACATGATTTCCGTTCTTATTCTTTTCGAAACCTCTAGAACGATTCGCTACCAATAAAATATGCATAACTTTTTTTAAAAATTAATTTAAAAAATCCAAAAATACTTTAACACAAGCTCTTTAACTTCTCATGACACGTATCATGTCTGCTAAATAGATGTCCCAAGAGTGTTGATGCATATTCATAGATAAAGTTGTAGAAATGGAGTAACTCAGAACTATGAAACCATAGATTATGAGTTTGGACCAATTTAATTGAATTCGGTGTAAGAAATAATTGGTTAAATAATGGCATTGGTAAGGCCGAAGTGGACTCCCGCTTGCAAGACAAAAATTGGAATCTACATCATTAAATTAGCTAAGCTGAGCTGAAGTGATTAATGATGTTTTACTTTCATACATATAGGAGGCATAGATAAATCCCACCTAATCGCCAGCTTTATCGCCAACAAATTTCCATCTGTTTAGAAATCTTGACAACTCCCTTTAGGTTAAAATTTTTGAAAATGATTCTCAAGTCAAAAACGCATTTTCAGACTTTATTTCGCTGAATTTTTCCGTTCTGGGATTGAAAATTTGATAACACGTTGGGAAAAAAATGATAGAAAATGAGCGTAAATCTTTCGAATTGAAATGTTTCGATTTCATACATTTATTTTACTAAACAACCTTTGTTTTTTTAAACCGAGCATTTCATATGAAACGACCCAATAATAATGACACAAGGATACAATGATATTGACAGCTCGGATTGATTAACTGAATGTATGCAACAAGTGACTGAATCTATTTTAAACAGATAAAATGTTATACTTAACCTTAACTTTGTAGTTATTTTAGTGTTAGGTTCACCTGAAAAATAACAAAAGTTATAAATCGGGCTAATATTAAAAGAGGGTGCAGCATTGATCTTTCTGGACTCTTTCCTCCTTAATTAGCTAGCGATTGCAGACTTCTTTCTTTCTCGCATCTCTCTCCACCTACTCGTAATCCTTCCTTTGATCCATCCACCTCTACTTCAGCTTCTTGTTCTTTCCCATTTTTTCCTCCTGAAGTATGTCCTCAACCATTTTCTTCCACGCCGTTTCACCATTCATCCTATTAGTTGTACTACCTATTTTTTTTTACGTGCTTTGATACAGTTTCGTTTGAACAATCAGTTTTTTGGCACCGATTTTCTGCCTGGTAAGATAAGATATTTATATTGAGATCAATAAGTACACCCTCATCTTAAAAAAAGTAATGAATTTAACGGCTGATAACGAACATAGCCCATCAGTGTACTTAACATCCGTCAAAGGCGCTGCCATAAAGACCGTAAAGGTTATGACAGACACACTACTTCTCTCGTCAACAATGCCTAGCAAGAGAAGCAGTTTCCTTTTTGAAGATCTTGTTAATTTATAAATAGGTATTAGTTACCTGAGCATATTAGGAATGTTCAATTATTATTTTATAAAATAAGTACAAAGCTGTTCATTATTTGCATTCGGACTTTATATTATATTAAATGCTTGTGACATACTGAATGTTGTTATAATTTGAATTTAATTATTAATCATTGTTGAATAAATCAACCTTAAAGAATGTGTGCGTTGTGTTTAGCCCCATTATTTATTTCTAATAAATCATTACACTGATATCATGAAAAAAAGTCATTAAACAAGGAACTGAGTGAATTGAAGATCAAAAAATTTATTATGATTAAATTAGAATAAGTAATCAAGATAAATTGAATGTAGGATATAGAGTACTGAAATGATGACTTGTAAGCAACAACGTGATCTTAAAATAGCATATTATAAATTATTTGGTTTATCCTAGTTTGATAATTCATAGATGGAATATTGAATTAAATGGTATTAATTATATGGCTATGGACTTGGAAGGATAACCTGTAAAATATCCTTAAAGAAAAAGGGATTGGATGGGCGGAAGCTAGAGGCAGGTAGGTGGCCCTCCTTATGCAAAATCTCTACGCCGCAATTTAGAAGAAATCTCTGAATAAGAAAGAAGGAAGAATTATATGGATTCAATAAGGGAAGATATATATCTATAAAATATTACACTTCATTGTATATTTAATTGTGACAGTTGAAACTTGAGCAGTTGAACAGTCTTCGGTTTGAGTAATAATTTACTACCCACCACTTTTCTGCATTTGATTTTTTTCTGATCTTAGTAATAGTAATAATAATAATAATAATGTCTTTATTTATTCTGGACCAAGTCCCTATAGAATAGCAATACAGGTATTGTAAGCTATTATGTCTTTGAGTGCAAAATAATTACATTTAATTAATTATTACAAGTAATTACCTACTAAATTACTTGTAATAATTAATTACAAGTAAATTCTTCTAAATATATTATTAATTCTATAGTGAGAAAGAATTAAAAAAATGAACAAACGAAAAAAAAATTAATTATCTACAATAACTATATTTTAAGAACAGATTAGAAGAAAAGAAAAAAAAATTAAAATAAGTTAACAACAATAATTATATAAGAGAAACATTCTTCTCTAATATAAGAGAAACATAGTTACATATATACCAAATTTATGCCAAGAAAAAAAAAATGAAGAAAAATTAAACAACATTATCAGAGATTTACATTTCATCCCTTTTTGTCTTTTTTTTTCTTATTTAATATCTATCTATCAGATATTAATAATGCATATGTACTTGGTTTAAATTTCACACACTCATATATATATAAATACATAATAACACACATAAATGTAAATAAAAAAAATCATCATTCAATCATTGAATAAAGAGAATATTAAGTCATAACTGATCCCCTACTATTTTCGATTTTTTGGGAATCGTAGGGATAATAGGTGATGGAGTATACGGGATTTGAAAGTTGGAAGATTATTGGAATGACGAATGGAAGAAGGTATAGAGTTCAAAAGAGAGGAGGATCGGATAAGGAAAGCTCTGTCAAAAGCTGCTGTTCGGTGGGATGCTGTATATAGATCTGAGAGCCGAGAGCGGGTGTTACGGGAGAGGACTGTGGTTTTGAATTGAAGGAGATCGAAAATGTATGATGGTCGGGATTGGATAACCTGATAAAGGAAAGATACTAGGACGTACTTACGGCGGTAGGAAGGGTAGGGTCATTTCAATTCTTCGCAATTTCGGGTCTCCGGGGCATCTCTCGAGATCCCAAAGATGAATTAAGGAAGAAACTAGGAGTCTACGGATTTCAAAAGGGAATAGGTGACGAAGGTAATTCAGACGCGAGAAATTTCAGAGATATGGTTTTTCCAGGAAAGGGTTTGGTCAAAAATAATTCCAAGGTTTTTGACAGTTGGGTAGAATTTGATAGGATTATTGTTTAAAAAGAGGGTTGTACTATGGGGAATATTTTTAAGGAAGTAGTTTAAACCTATTACTACTGCCTTGGTTTTGTCCACGTTCAACTTTAGCTTGTTATCCATTGCCTATCGACTTATTTGATTCAGGTCATCTTGGAGTTTTTCCGTGGCTAGTAATAGATCGGATGGAGAAAAGAATATGTACACTTGAAAGTCATCGGCATAGACATGATACTGGGAATGTTGGATAAGAAGTGGAAGGTCGTTTATGTAAATGGCAAATAGGATGGGGGATAGTGATGAACCCTGTGGGACATCACAGGATGCGGAAGGATTATGGAAGGAGGTTGACCGGGGACCAGAACATATTGGGAGCGATCTGAGAGGAAAGACTTGAACCATCCTAGAGCACTGTTGGATAGAGGTAAGTTTCTTAGCTTGGCGAGGAGGATATTGTGGTCTACTGTGTCAAAGGCTTTGGAAAAATCTAGAAGGATCAGTATTGTTAATTTTTGCTGTTCAATTGCAGTATGGAGGTCATGGGTGATATTTTGAGGAGAGCGGATTGAGTTGAATAGCCTGGTCGAAAGCCGGATTGGAGAGGGTTAATGAGGGAACGTTCTTCAAGAAAATTTGAAATTTGGTTTTGAGCTAGGCGTTCTAATGGTTTTGAGAGGTTAGATAGAAGGGAGGTAGGGCGGAAGTCATATGGAGAGGAGGGATTTTCAACTTTATTTAGCGGGGGCACTAACGCGGTTTTCCAAGGCGTGTGAAATATAGAGTTTTGTAACGAGAAATTATAAATATGATGTACTACGGGCATTATGACAGGAAGGCAGGATTTTAGTAGCTTTAAAGGAATATTGTCGGGACCATAGTCATTGGTGCAGGATTTCAGAATGGTGTTTGATAATATAGTTCGTCATATGATACATGGGAGAAAAAAAGTTATCAGGGTTAAAGTTTATATGATCAATGTCGGTAGCGGATGAGGATTTAGGAGATGTATTGGGTACGAAGTGGTTATTGAGATCGTCTGGCGTTAATGGAAAGGAACAGAGTTTACCGGATACTGTTGGTGATATTTGTCGGAGTATTTTCCATTTGGATTTGGGATCAGTTGCATTGGAGAGGATGAATTGGATGTGATTTGATTTTTCACGACGTATTGCAGATTGTGTTTCATTGAGAAGTAGTTTGAAACCTGCATAGTCTACTGATAGACGTGTGCGACGAAATTTTCTCCTTGCTGCTTCTTTTGTCTTCATCATTTCTTTTATTTCGGGGTTAGAATAGGTAAAGTTGGACGGCGTAAGGTTAGGGTTTTTAAAGGAGCATGGATGTCTAATATGGATTGCAGATTGGAAGTCAAGGTGGAAACCATCTGATCGATGGAACTATAGGAGTAAATGACGTCCCAGTTGATAGAACTTGAATCGGATTGAAGAGATTCGAAGGAAAGGAGGTCCAAATTGCGATAGGACACTGTTTTGGGAGTAAAGGATTTGCCTGGTAGGTCACATAAAATTTGAATGAGATCGTGTGATGAAAGAAACGGGACGATGATGTTGGACAGGATGTTGGAACGAGGAGAGGATTTTAAGAGGTGAATCAGAGATAAAAAGGTCCAACCACGTATCCGAAAATTGGTTTTAGTAGATATGTTTTAGAAAGTATTGTTTTATGCGTTTCTATAGAGACCTGACCACCTGCGAGTATATGTAGTATTCGATAACTCGAAACCTTAACGTATCCCAAAACATTCTAGATGCTCATTTTAAAGGAACGAACAGTAAAAAATATACTATATACTTCTGAATATCCATAACAGCAGTAGAAGGGCACTTTAAATAAAGATATTTCCAAGATCATGACACAGGTCGAATGGTGTAGCGAAAAGTCTTGTCAGGAATCATCACTTTCACGTACACAGATGGAAATATTGTATTCTATCAGTATCCACTGAATTGATATGTTTTCACAATAAATCAAACTACGATTGGCGGCAATTATTGTCATGAATTATTGTCATTGGGGTCATGAAGCTTACATTAATTAAACAAAGATCCCTGGAGGCGGCAGAGGCGGATGGCAGAAGAAATTAGCAGAAGCCAAGGTTCTTGAAGGACTGTAGAACCCAGTAATAAATAAAAATAAGTACTACATTTAAATTGTAATTAGTTTCTTTAACATTAAGAAACACAAGTTTTAATTATTTTTACACCATATACCCATACGAAATTCGTTTAGATGGTCAACTACTGGAAGGACTTATGAATGAAAATGAAATATCTTATATCGCCATTGCAATATTAATGAAATAATCAATTTTAATTTGAATCAAAAGTACTTTAATCGTTTGTTACACTTATATCAATGTTTCAGAGATCACTCATGTGATTCCATGACTACATTATTATAAGGTTAAGGATTGAACAACTTTAAGAACAGGAGGAAAATCAAATCAAGAAAGGTTAAAAAATCATCTGAAATTAAAGCTTTTTAGTTTTATCTAGCAATAAAGGGGGCTAGAAAGAGACCAGCTTATGCATTTATAGAGACATATGTCATATTCGACTGGGACACTTAAAATCAAAGGTAAGAAAATGATTTCAAGAATATTGTAATACAATATTGGGTACTTGAGTGTTAACTCCACCGTAGTTATTTTTGCGTAAAGAGCAATCTTGTTCGCATGCGCAAGCAGTTATATTTTATAACAGTTATATTTCTAACATATTATTATATTATACATTATATTTCTAACACAAACCACCCCTAACCCCAATAAATAGATTTAAAAACATTATGCAAGATAACTGTTACAAAAGATAACTGTTACAAAATATAACTGCTCTCGCAAGCGAACAAGTAGGCAAATATAACTGCGGTGGCGTTAACACACATGTACCAAATATTGTTTTCATTTATTAAAATAAAAACATTTACATGTGTATCATCTTGGAGGGCATGTCCAATGAAATATCAGCAGTCATTAGCAGAATTAAAGGATGGCTTTATGGGATGCTGCCCAATGCCTAATATAATCACAGGCAGTACCTTTTTAAATAAAATGAAAAATTTCTCCAATAAATAAACAGAAGTTACAAGATTTACACTACTCTCTCCAATCTATCTATTTCTCTATTAGATTTACATTACTCTATCCAATCTATTTGATTCCACAATTACGCTTGTTTATTGAGCAATGTTCCCGAAATATGAATTTCCAAAGATCCGTATAAATGAAAATATCTTTTATTAGAGACGTGCTCACAAAAATGGATGCATGACATTATTTTATTAATACCATCGTGTTTGGTTAGCAAGGGCCAAAACTTTTAATCTTGGCGTATCAGGTTATATTACTCTAGCCAATAGTCTATTACATAAAGAACTCAGACTAGGTGCCTGCCTGGCTTGTCTTTTATTTAATTTAGTCTGTGAGGGTGCGGTCAGAAGATCGGGAATACAAATCGTGGACACTATATTTAATAATACACTGCAAATTCTTATTATTGCCGATGATATAACCTCATAGAGAGAAGTTCCAGTGTTGTGAGGAATGGGTTCCTGGCTTTAACTAATGCAGCCCCTAAAATAGGACTCGTTTACAACAAATCCAAAACAAAATACATGTGTACGAAGCAAAGAAATAAGCAGGAATACAGGGAAACAACCCTTACAGATCATGAACGAATTTATATATCTTGGTACCCAGATAAATGCCAAAAATGAAATGCAACCAGAAATACAAAGAAGAATAATGGCGGCAAATGGATGCTTCTTTGGGTTGCAAAAGCACCTCAGAAGCAATGCCTTATCCCGGACCACAAAAATGAGTTATATAAAGCCCTGACAAGGCCCGTTTTAATATATGCTTGAGAATGTTGGACTCTCAAAAAAGCAGAACTCACTATCATGAGGTTTGGGCGAAAAATATTACGGAAACTCTATGGAGCAGTATTTCAGAATAACTCGTGGAGGCAACGGCTGAACACAGAAATAATGGGACTATTTAAAGATGCCGGCATTATTAGGGTTATCAAAGTAAACAGGCTACGATGGGCAGGACACATTTCATGTGTAGGAACAAATGAAATACCTAAAAAAACTCCTATAAGAAAAAGTGTATGGAACCAGAACGTTTGGAAGACCAAGGCTCCGATGGGGCGATGGTGTGGCTGCAGAGGCTCGTACCATCTTACACATCCGTAACTGGAGACCAGCAGCAATGAACAGAGATGACGGGAGGCTTTGTCCCCACGTGGGATATAGAGCTATCTATGTATGTAATAGTTTATCAGTTATTATTTTTACCAGTCACTTGAATAAACAGAAAGCACATTACTAATAAAACGATCAATTATTGCTTGCTGCATAAGTTCCTCAATAATCTTTAAACTAGTAAAACATCATGACATATTGTCACCACTTTTCAGTAATTATATTTTAAACTTGGATCACTTTTGTCGAGAACCCCTTATAGTGACTAATAGTTGCTACTATTCCTTGTTAAATTATATTTCTATTATTAAATAGTCAATATTATTAAAATTTTCATCACAAATGAGGTCTGGTTATTGACAGGTATGAATATTTATTTTTTATTTTAGTAGATAATTTATGCATCTAGATATCAATACTCTTATTATGGCCTATTTTTATTACAAAAGGACATTAAGCTATATGCCACTACCCACCGTAACACTATTTAATTTGGACAAGTCCTGTAAATGACCTCTTTGGAAAATCGATTGCTGTTGAAACTTTTTGTGGGCGTGTTCAAAGCAAGAAACCTATATCACGTGACTGGGGGAGGGTGTAGATATGTTCTTTGTGTATCTTTTTGATAGTCGTGATTTCATTTGTTTTCCGAAGACGGCTCTGACACTACATTATGTCGTTTAATTTTAATTGTAAATTTTCATGTTTATTTTGCAAACGAATCTCAGTGCATAGGCATTATCTATTTTAGGTAGTTGTAGTTCATAATATGCCTTTCTCAACTATTTATAAAATTTTGTTTAAAAGTGATTTGAAAACTGTTTTCATGGATAGTTTTCAAAAGTTTCGAAGTGCACTATGGATTCAGATTGTAAGTTCTTCATTTACTGTTTGAACTTGCAGTTTTTTTATTTAATTATGCATACTAATATTACTTTAAATAGTGGTTTATTATCATAAAATACAATATCAGTCTTATTCTTTAAATTAACCTGTTAATCTTTGCTGATGGTATTAATTTTTCAAATTTACTCTATTAAAATACATATTTTGTTTAGGAAATGATAACAGTAAAAGAGTTTATTTGTTTTCTGATAGTACTTTGGTATTGAAATGTAATATTTTGGGGTTAATAGTATTTCAATTGACAATTTATTTTTAATATGATCATTTGTCTGTGTGTCTACTGTGTTTATTGTTAATTGTTGATTATCAACAATTATAACAGTGGAACCTTATTATAATCAGCTTCCTACATTATAACTTGACATTTTATGCTCTGAAGTCAGTATAAAATGCTCTGCACTCACGCTGCTAATTGTTTTTATACTATAATTTTATCTTAATTAAAGTTGTTTTCATATTTTAATGTTATAGTTAATCGATTATTGATGACAATGTAATTTTAGGAAATTAAAGTGGACGATACATACATTCATTCATGTTTTATCTTTAAAAAAATTATTTTCTTTGTTTTATTGTTCTTGGCTGGGGTAACGAGTTGCTTAGTACCCTACACACTAATCTCTAATTCTGATGCCCAAGACCAGCAATGGCGAATGAATTACTTTAGTACTTAATTTATCTTAATAGCCATGAATCCACCCTGTGGTCCATGATCAGGTGACCCCCCTGTAGCTTATTCTGGCTCCATAAAATGGATACCCTAATTTGGGTAGGAAACCTTACGGGTTTTGGATGATTTTGCCCAGATCACCTTCCTCCACAATCCTTGTCTTTAAAAAAAGTACAATCCCTACTATGTATCGAACCAGATACCCTTAATGGGTTGTAGTGATTTTTTTATTTTATTTGTTCTTGGTTATTGATCATAACCCATAATTTTAGTGTTTAAAGTTGTCTTTTGTCTTTAACATTGTGGCTTCCTATTATTAATGTATATTTCATGGCTGAAGGCTGTAAATTCTTGAAGTGATATATACTCTTTTCGTTTTTTCATTATTTAGGAAAAGTTGCTATTACAGATGAAAATCTGCATCTCACTAATCTTTATTTGCGATTATGATCAGGTTTCCTGTATACCTAATTTCTTAGTTTGTTTTCATATCTATAGGAGTGTTTTCTATTAATTTAAATAATAATTAAGTACTACATTGTATGATGAAGGCCTGATATTTAATAATAATTTTCTAACACAGGGTTTCTTAAACTGATTTAGTCTAAAAGTTTCCTCTTGAAGAATTTTTTTTCAACCCTTAGTATTTAAATTTTTGTTATTTATTGTTTACTTATAGCAATAAAGTCTTGGTCATGTAGAGTGATGTGTGATGAAAATGAAAATTTGAGAAATGTAAAGTTAATATCAAAATTGTTTCCCTTTCCCCTGGTAATGGCCATGATAGTACACATGTAATTTTTAGGTATGACAAAAATGATTTTTGTATTTGTCATGTAAAGATAAATTCTTTGATGGATTATTTTCAATATTAATAGTCTAGGGTACTGGACTTAAATTATACTTTTCTTTTGGTGTATAAATACAAAACCCTTTACAAAACAGTGGCTGACTATGGTTGGACATCACCCAGTTTCCTTTAAATGTTAGTCTACAGAAAAAAAAGATTGAGATGTACTGACTAAATGGTGATGTGAAGCGTGTATTGAAAATGACCACTCGACGGTCGAAACGTTTATATGTAATGAAAAAATGAATTAAATGACTGTTTTGGACTAAAGGGTTTTATATTTATACACCAAAAGAAAAGGATTATTTTCATCTGAACAGTATTATTTTTGAAAAATCCTTTATTTTGAGAATTGCTGGAATACTTTGTTGTTTTTTTAAAATAAATTAGTCCTAGGAGCATCTGTTTACATATTTCTATTTAAGTTCTTTCTATAGCAACTTAATTGGGTTGTGATTGACAGATTGGACTGACAATTTCATAATTTTATTACTAATTTACTGTTTATAAATAATAATATTACTTATTCTTTTAGGCTTCCACGGCCACTATTATTACAAAAGACTTGGTTTATTTCTTCTGGTTTAGGCCGTGTAGATAAATTGTTTGCCAACGTTTCGTCAACCATGCTGCTGACTTCCTCAGGGCTGAGACGAGAATGAGACTGAGCTCGTTCAATGAGCTGACTCATTCTCGTCTCAGCCCTGAGGAAGTCAGCAGCATGGTTGACGAAACGTTGGCGAAAAATTTATCTACACGTCCTAAACCAGAAGAAATAAACCAAGTCTTTTGTAATAATATTACTGTTTATTAAAAACCTGTTCATAACATGTGTTTGGAATTGTCGTTAGCTGCATGAATTAAAATTGAAAGAATTTCATTTTAGTCTAAAAGGAATAGTGTATTCCTTTAAATTGTTTGTTTTTTTATTTTTGTTGTTAATACCATTGATGTGGATGATTTTTCTTTGCCTATAACCAGAAACCTTCCCTAAAAACGGACAGAACCTCTTCTATGCTTTATAGTGGACATAATACACTGGCAAAGAAATTTCTTGATGAAACATTATTCTGAAATTTTAACTGAATAGTTAGGTCTTTTGATTGTTGTGAAACTTTGAATTATTTGTACAGGACACTATTCTCGAGTCTTTTACTGAAAATTCCTGATGATCTTGTGCCTTATCTTTTTTTTAGAAAGTCTTAGAAGTGGTTTGAAGTTGTAAGATGTGCCAGTTAGTGCTTCTTTTACATTGACATCCACATAAATTTCAGGGGCCACGACTCATTTTGTTTAATGTGATACAATTGTAACTCAAATTAATTAAATTTTCAATGGACTAAATATATCAACACTCAAGCGAGTTATAAGAGTTAAAAAGAATTTGATTAACTACTTCTTTAGTATATATTAGAAAATATTAATACACTTCGTATATATTAGAAAATATTAATCTAACTGAGTAAATAAAAACAGTTTGGTTATATTATTTTCCTGTTATAAAAAAGGTTTCTTATGCTTATTCATTTATGTTTTGTTGTTTTAAATTTTACTGATGAAAATATTTTTAATTAGGTTTTACTTTATTACCACACAATATGAATTTGCAAAAAGATAAAATCATTTAACCCTTATGAAAAAATGATTGAAATTAACATACAGAAGATTACAATGTTTAACAATTTATATATTTTTAACAAAGGATTTGAGGTCGGTCAAAGGGATAGAAAGTTGTATTGGAGAGAGAATGTAAGCTTTCATAGCTACAGTATCAGCTAGACTGTTACCCTCAATACCTGCATAAGAGGACTTCCTCTGCGTCTTCCACTGTATAGGCGTTGAGCAGAACTTCAAGGTGGATTTCAAAGAAATCAGCACACCCATCTTTGGAGAATTCCTTCTTTCTTGGTGAGCATGGAACTGTCCATTTCTTCTGGTCTTTTCCTTTCCTAAGTTTTCTTCATTTTTCTCTTCTCTGCTTGCTGCTAAGTTCTATATTATTCTGATGCTAGCCTGGTATACCTCCTATGCATCATTGACTTGTAAGCTCAGTTTTTTCATCTGTTTCTGCCTAGCATTCCAAATCAAACAACTGATCTCTAATGTTTCTCAATTCCTTTATTAACCTTTCTCCTTCTTTTGTCTATTGGAAATTCTAGCTCCTATTCTAGATATTACCAGAGCTCTCTCTCTCTCTAGTGCATCTTGGACAAATCTTTGTCCTCCTCGTGAGATTCTTCTATGGGGTGTGACAGTTAATCAGACTTATATTATAGAAGAGTCCTTTGATCATTAGTCTACAGAGCCTTAGATCTATGGCAGCATAATCTATGACTCGTTCTCTCATTCTTCATCTTACAACAAAGCCAGTAACAAGTGTACGGTTTGTACTATGGCAGCTGTGTGATACATTTTCTCCAGAATCCCTTTTCCAGTCCAACGAATTTTTTGGATCGCTGTGGAGTAAATTTCCTTCAAGAGTGGTTTAAGTCAATTAGGCGTTAAAATGAATAAAACTTGTAATCTCTATTCTTGTGTATACCTAATAATTGATATGGAATTTGTGATTAGAAAAAAGTACTATGTCGAAGTAGTAATTTGTTAATGATTTTTAACATTAGTACTTGAATAGTTACGTGTCTTGTATCTGTTTATTTATGTTATTATTGTTATATATGTTTTCTTATTCTTACAAAGTTTTTTTTTCAGGTTTGAAAACCTATGTCAGTGGTAACTAATTAAAACTTAAGCCTAGCATGGTTTTGAATCAAAATTTAGCACTCATTCATCAAATTGTTTTATTAGGTAAGCGTAGTAATATATAAATATATGTGTGTGTTATAAAATTACTCATTATCATCATCACCATAACCTATCCTTGTAAACTGCCTTAGCAGTGTGAGGAGGAATTCTGCACATCTTCAGCTCTGCTGGTCAACCACCAATTGTGCTCTTCTGCTCCAATGTAGTCCCCTCTTCTCAAAGTCCTTCCTCACTTCTTCTTCCCAGGTCGCCCTCTTCCTCGTTTTCCCTCCACTTTGGCTTGGTAGGTCCCACTAGCAATTCTGTTATAATCCATCCGCAGGAGGTGTCCAAGCCATCTGTCTGTTTTCCTCTATTAGCTTATTGGCTGGTTTAACATTTAGCTTCGACCTGATAGTGTTGTTCCAGACTTGGTCTCTCCTTGTTTGCCCTCAATCTTCCTGAGAAATCTCATTCCTCCTGATTGTATTCCTTCATCTTACCATTAACCAGTGCTCTCCACTTATGGGTCTGAGATTAAAGGATTTCACTTACTGAGTTAGTGATTCGACCTTAAACATACAGTACGTAGTAAGATCCATAAGTTTCCGGCCTGTCCTGTTTCCCCTCTTTCAAACGTGCTGGGACCTGCACGCCTATGCAGGTCCATGTCTACTCACTCCATACCCATTGCCCGCACCTCCATAGTCCTGTCAGTCAGTGTCCAGCCTTGAAGGAAACTCCCCATTTTTACAATGTCCAAACTCGAGTACCGTGCGGTTATTAAATTCTTTTGTAAAGAGGGTCTTACTCCTGCGCAAATTAAAGAACGCTTGGATTGTGTATACGGGCAGTCCTCCCACTCGTATCCCACAGTGAAAGAATGGGCAAAATTATTTAAGTTAGGGAGAGAACGTCTAGAAGATGACCCACGTCCCCGGTCGCCCATTGGAAGCTGTCACTTCTGAAACAATCCAACTTGTGGAATCTGAATTGCTGTCTGACCGGTGACTGAAAGCCAAGAAAATAGCAGCGAGGTTGGGGCTTTCAAAAATAAGTGTTTTCAGGATCATCAAAGAACATTTGCATATGAACAAGATTAGTGCTAGATGGGTTCCAAAAATTCTTTCAACTGCTCAAAAACAGGAACGAGTCCACTACTGCAATGAATTTTTACACGAGTATAATGCCGACCCAAAGAGCTCCAAGCAGCAGTGGAAGAACATTTTTTAACAAAGAAGAAAATTATTTTTTTTCATGGTATAGAAATGTTGCCAAAGCGTTGTATCAAGTGTGTTGAACTTAGAGGAGAATATATTGAAAAACAGTAAGACCAGTTTTTTTCTTTCACCTTTCCTTTTATCCCAGGCCGGAAACTTTTGGACCTTACTACGCATTGTGATAGTGAAACTGATACTCACAAAAATATATGCATTCCTATAGTTATCTTGGTTATAGGTCATAAGAGTGTAAGTATGTTACATTACAACACACCCTCCATATTCTTATGATGAATTAGAAGCATGCATCATCTATGATGAAACTGGCTTGGTGCCAAAATTGTGTACTCCCCCTTTGTCGTTTCGCTAATATGCCCAATAAGACATATTGACATGGTGGGCCATCTTGTCTCATACTAAGATTGTCTTACTGCTTCTGCCACAGCTTATGCTTATGCTGCTCAAAATTGACTCTTATTGTAGAATATATATATATATATATATATATATATATATATATGTGTGTATAAATATACATATCAATTTTCTAATAATGCAGTTTAAATTTATCTGATAAGATAAACAAACAGGTTTAGAATCCATTATGGCAAAATATTTAGTTGGTTATGATATAAATTGGCTCAGTTATGCAGTGCTTTTACTGAAATATATGGATCAATTATTATTTAATTTTTAATTGCACAAGGGTATGTTATCTAATAGTCATGTTGGTTTCATCTTATATATGTTTATTTGTTGTAGATAATGGCATATCGGGCAAAAATTTTACACATAGTTGTACTGGGGATTATTGGAGTAACAATAGTTTTCTATTCTTCGTATTCAACTGGACCAGTGTTTCTTTATCATATCAAATCCAACTTCCAACGTAAGTTGTGTTTCAATTTTATTATTTTTATGGTCATTCACTTTTTTTATTTCTTTATGACTATAGTAACTAAATTCAACAATCAAGGCCATAATATTTACAGAAAATACTACAAATGGAACTTCCAAAATGGCAGCTAGTAAACATCTTACACTGCATGGACCAACTCAAGCTGCTTTGCCTATTACCCATGAAACTTTAATAAACAAAACCAAAGTGGAGGAGAATCATGTTATGGATAAAACAACCCAAGGGATTACAACAGAGGCTATATATGAGTCTGGATATGACATTCCTAATGCCGATTTATGCCCAGAACTTGGAAAAAGATTAAAAGTAGTGGTTGGGATTATGTCTGCTCCTAGTCATAAAGATGCAAGGATGGCTATAAGACAAACTTGGGGGCATTATGCTCTACGCCAAGATGTATCCTTAGCATTCATTGTTGGAACATCAAAGGAGGTACAATTGAATAGTATTACAAGTGAAGAATCCACTATTTATGGTGATATAATTCGTGGAAACTTTATCGATTCATATGATAACCTTACATTAAAAACTATTTCTTTTTTGGAATGGGTTGATAATTATTGTTCTAGTTCTCCGTTTGTGTTTAAAACCGATGATGATATGTTTATTAATTTCCCTAAGTTATTGAGTTTTATTGAAAAGCATTGGAAATCTGAAAACACCATTTTCGGAAGATTGGCAAAAAGGTGGAAGCCTATCCGAAACAAGAGGTCCAAATACTATGTGTCAGTAAAACAATTTTCACAGCCTGTTTTTCCAGATTTTAATACAGGGCCTGCTTATTTGTTAACTGGTGATATAATTAGTAGACTTTACAAAAATGCATTAAAAAGTACATATCTAAAGCTAGAAGATGTGTTCACGACTGGAATTGTTGCTCAATCTTTGAACATTAAAAGGGTTCATATTAATGAATTCATAAACAAAAGGATTCCTTTTAACATCTGTAACATTAAAAAAAGTATAAGTATTCACATGGTCAAATTCCATGAACAGTTTGATTTATGGAAAAAGTTACTGGATGGTCGATCTAAGTGTAAATAACATTTTTGTTTTTTGTTAAATGCTAGATGAGTGACAAGTTAATTGCAGCTCCTTCTTATTTTTTTATTTATTTTTTTCCTGTAATATAAATTGATTATTTCAGATTGTATTAGCTTTTGTGAATATTTTGAGTATTAATATTTTTGTACAAATATTGTTTCATAATGAGATGAAAATAGTTGACTGGATGATCTAATGTAAAGGAGATAGTTGGGGGGTGCAGTCAAAAAGAACAATGAATAAGTAATAAACTTATAATTATGTGCCGACGTTTCAACGTCGACACATAAATGAAACTTCGAAATGGAACATAAATGAAATGAAACGTCGGCACATAATTATAAGTTTATTACTTATTCAGTGTTCTTTTTGACTGCACTCCCCAACTATCTCCTTTACATTGTTTCATAATGTTTAATCATTCCTTATTAAGTTATGACATTATGTGATGATTTATTATTAGTAGGTCGATTTTTTTTTTTTAAATCTGATATTAAATATTAGGGAAAAAAGTGATTCTCCATTGTAATAAATGATTTTTGTTATTTAGATCCAATCAAGAAAAGTGCTGTGAATTTTTTTTTATATATGTGCAATGTTTGTTACATCTTTAATTTGTTTAAAATCCTTGAATTCTTTTCATTTTTGTAACTAAATTTTAACAATTTCCTTAATTGTATTCACTGTATACACCTTACATTATATCTATTTCCCAAATTGTCAACTTGGCTTTGAAATTGAAATTTCAGTGACATGACATTTATTGTTTAGTCCTAATGGTATTATGTTTTGTATGTATAATTTAGAATGGAGAGAAAAAAATATGTTGTTCTTGTGTCAAAACATTAGAAAATATGTGGTATTAAAAGATTAACAAGAGAAATTAGCTGCAAATAACTTGAAAGGAGTTTACTTTAAAAGCAATATTGTTTGTATAACTATAATAAATAAATATTCAATAAAAGTTATTTGTGAATGGGTGTGTGTGTGTGTGTGTGTGCATGCGTGAGTATTTGTGTGTTGAATATGCGTTAGCTTTCTTTTTCAGTTTCATGTTAATAATAATGTAGGATCCACCACTGTGTAGATAAACATTACTTATATTGAAAAATTATAAATGACTGTGATAGCTTAGGTGTTATTTTCGATGTAATAAAACTGAAATTAAATTTTAATCTATAAACAATTTTTTTTATAGTACAATGTGTGTGCCCAAATGCAATTTTTTTTATAAATATGAATATATAATTGTATTAAATCTGTTCTTTAATTAAAATATTGTTATCGAACTTGTAAAATAAATAAGTTAATAAAATTTCTTTTCGTTAATTTGTTCAAAATTGTTTATTAATTTTTTTTAAAATAAGTAACATATGAATTAGGCATTTAAAACGGAACCAAAGTATTGATCAAATGATAATATCTTTCCGTTTTAAATAACTATATTGATAATAAATTATACAGTTTTTAAATGGAAAAAGATTTTTAAAAAAATTATTCATAAAGCATATCAAGTGGTATACAAATAGTAAAAGACAATGCTGATACAGGCTGTTACCTGTTTTGGGAGGTTTAAACTTTTTTTTTATTATGTGTTTTAAGATTAAAGAATATAATCTGAAAGTCATAACTTTGATTATTATTAATATTAAGATCCTCATAGTTAATATTACAAATCATAAATAAAAGTAAATCATTCGAGTATGATTTAAATAGTCATTTGAAAATTAAGGTATGATATTATTTGATCAATTTTATAAATGTATTTTTATGCATTTCTTAGAACTGTTAGGAATTTTTTCTCTAGGCCTAAATTATTTTTCAACCTGGTCTTTGTCATTGTTTGTTAGTCGTTATTTAAAAAAAATTAATTTATTGAAATTTACAACTGTATAATGGTAATACATCGAGTAAATATAATTAAAGATATATAATGGCATGAGATAAAGGCAAGTAGAGAAACTACCCAATGGTATTACTCGAAAGCTGTTAATTTTAAATGATGAGATAATGTACTATAAACAGGCAATGTATTACTGTACACTTTTAGAGGCTTCAAAACAATTAAAACATTATTATCTAATTTAATGAAAGTGGACTGAATTAAAAGTTATTTTCTCATTTATATTTACATTAATAGTCATTTCTTCATAATGCAGATACCTTCTTAAATTGAACCTTAGAGCCAGGGCACATTGTCAAATAAGAAACTGGACAGATAAAACACATCATTGGATAAAAAACAAAACAAAGCAGAATGAATTTTAAAATCAGAGAGATTATATGAATTGACAAATATAGTTTCTCATTTTTTTTAACTAAGTGCAAAATTGGATTTGGAAATTAACATATTTTAAGAAGTAGGATGTATTTCTCTTGTGTATTCAGATTATGTTGCCCAACAGATTAAAGCATTAAGAGATATAGTTTATATCCAGTGTATATAAATATGTATTAATCTTTGTGTAGTACTAGTATTTTTGTATTTTTATTATCTTGTAGCAAACTGATTATTTTTTGGTTTATTACTTATTTATAACATAAGGTCGCTATTTTGATTAAATTTTATTTATTTGTTTTAATCATTTTCAAGAGTTCTGTTGTATACCATGTAATGCTCAAACTATGATTACTTGTAATTTTTATAATGTCAACTTCCCTTTTTTTATCTTTTATTCAAAAGTCTAAATTTTGTATTGGCAGTAGTTATTTTTTTGTATTTATAGCAGAAATACTTTGAGCATTAAACATAGTATATTTGCTATAACATTGACCTTAAAGTATTTGTGCCAGCCAAATGAGCCAAGAGTGTCTGAACTAGTGCTTTCCCAATGTCCTATGATGAATTAGATATCTTAGGTTTGTATTTGAATTAATTGGAATTGAACATATCATACCAACTTATTTTAAGTTTCAATTGTCTTCTTTTACAATTTTCTTGTTAATTATTAAATATATGTTAGATCTTTAGTTTTAGTTTTTAGATGAATGATGAATATATAACAAATTAAAAATAAATAGAACATTTATATGCTCTTCCTCCTAAGTTTTTTTTTTTTTTTTAATATTGCATAATCACTGTTTTTGGCATGATATTAAGTTCTTTTTGTTATAATAAATATATGCAATAATTTTTACATACTTGCTTTTAATATTAAAATGTTTCACCAGTTTCTGTCAGAGTATAAGTATCCATTGTTTATTTAAGTAAACTGTGGATTAAAAAAATGTAATATATTTTGTTTTAAAGTTGCTTAAAGTGATTTCAATAAATTTCTTAGTCAATTTTAGATTAGAAAATAAGTATATTTTGAAAAATAGTTATAGCTAACTATCTACTCTATGACTGCTATTAAGTTTATGTTTCATTAGATTTGTGAATGGTAATATTTCTGATGATGAAGCTAAAATAATTGCAATAAGAAAGTACTAACAGTTGACTGATTGTTGGTGGAAACAATTTATACTATTAAGTAGGATTTCATTTATTCTGAATATTTATTTATTTTTAAAAATTATTTTTGGGCTCTGGCTAGTTTAAAGTAAACATAGATTTACAGTTATGGTTTCATATTTGTCCTTTTAAATTGGTTTTATTTCTGTGGATTTTGACAATAAAGAATGTGAAAATAAAAAGATTGTTGCCTATCAAAATAATAATATATCCTTAATCTCGAAGCAATTCAAGCATTATTGCTGAAATTTGTATTTGGGTGGCACATGTTTTGTTATTATTTTGTTTTTTATGAAGTTCATTGCAAGATTTTTAAATTTTATTTGTTATTCATCAAATTTGCTTCACCATGTGATTTAGCATCAGAATAAAGAGCTGTTTTAGATTAATTAATTTACATTAGTTCTCTTAGACTTTGTTAATATTACTGATGTCCATTTATAGATCAAATTAATTATAAATAATCAGTTGATTTCATTTATGGTTCATAAATGTATTGAAGTTGTGTCTTCTTTGTGATTATGTTGGAAATTACTGATTAATAGGATAATGAATTTTCAGTTTTTATGTTTATATTTCTATGGGAATTCATAAATAAAAACTTAGCATACAATTAGAATCATATTAATTTGAACAATTAATTAATAAGTTAGTAGTTATTATGTCACCATTGTGATTTATTTGCAAATCAAGGGACTGTTATCTGCGATTAAACCACTGGACCTATTAGCAATTTTGTGATGATTTACTTGTTAATAATATTGGAAATACATAAGTGTAACTTGCTGCCATTGTATTCAGTATTGTAGAAATTTATAATTTTCTTGTGATGTTTTTAATTCATTTATTTATTTATTATTTAATTTATTTATTTATAATATCTCTAACAAGTGATTCTCAACTTGTCTAACAATGAGTTTTTGGTAATTTTATCCATAGTTTGGCCTAAGATATGTGTCTATATTTTTTGTATGTATAAGATATATATATAAATATAATTTTATTTTATAGTAATACATTATCCGTTTAAAGTAAATTTTAAATATCACTGCAAATTTTTATATTATTTAGATATTTATTTTTGAACTATATTTTATGAACTAAAGTTAGAAGTTGAGATCACCATTTAAATTTCAGACATTTAAATTATGTTATTTGGTTTTGATAATGGATTTTACTTATATATTGCTTTTATCTTGTTTAAGATCATTCATTATCTTGTGTATTTAATCTTGTAGTATTAAGTATATATTCTTTATATACACTTCCAAGTGGCTGCAGAATTCTGTACTGAATTTTTCAGCTTTGTGCCTTATAAAATATTACTTATTTATATTATATTTTATTATAAATTACTTTTGTTTGTTTTATATGCACCTAATTCAAATAATTAAGTTTCATTGATAAATTGATAGCGATGAAAGGACTAGAATATTTGTTTTATTACAAAAGACTTTGTTAATTTTTTCTGGTTTAGACCGTGAAGATAAATTGTTTGCCAACGTTTCACCAACCATGCTGCTGACTTCCTCAGGGCTGAGATGAGAATAGTTCATTCTCATCTCAGCCCTGAGGAAGTCAGCAGCATTGTTGGCGAAACGTTGGCAAACAATTTATCTACACGGTCTAAACCAGAAGAAATTAACAAAGTCTTTTGTAATAATAGTGGCCGTGGAAACCTAAAAGAATATTTTTTTTGTTATTTGCAATTTATCAGATTAACTCACTAACTCTAAAATTTAAAAGTAAAATAATTTTAAATCCAAAATAGAATAAAATAAAATTTTTAGAGTAAAGTGGGACAGATATGGGGAAATCAGGGTTTTACACCACCCTTGTAGACATTTATGAACAAAATAGGATTTTCATACCTGTCAACATAAGATTTTAAGTAATACTTTTGCAACAATACAAAGAAACAGTTGAATCATAATAACAAGTTATTCAAATGTATTTGGCGATTATAGTTGTGATCGTATGTTTCTGATTCTTATCTGCCCCCCCCCCTTCTCCTTGAAAGTTAAGCTTACTTAACTGGTTATAAGGCTAATATTCTCATGTTCCAGAGACAATCCCTACCTCAATGTATCAGATCATGTTACACCATTTATATTATACCTTGCATTATATTATGGCGCCAAATTTGTTTTTAACATTTATATTTTATAACCATGTTATTCTAACTAATATAATTGTTAATAAACTTGTTATAACCCCTCAAGAACATGACCTGATAAAAATATAAAGGGATGGAAGATGGGTGGTGTTTGAAATTTGGAAATTTATTTTTTTGTTCCAATTTGAATATTGTAATCAAACTAAATACAGAATACTATAAAACATAATGTACAATATAGAAGAACATAGTTATGTCTATCATCCAGAAGCTATTTAATTGAATGAAGTTTTGAGCGTTAAATACCACCAATTTGAACCATGTTATGGCAGTGGATTGGAGTGGGCTTTCTCAATTTTTATTAACTCTTGGAGGGTCTAATTGAAACCTTTTCTTACTATTATTGATAAGTTTATTTATATAGGGGAAAATATCTCAATTACCTATTGCATGAACAACCATTGAGTTGAATCATCTTGAGGAAAAGATTGATTAATCTAAATACCATAAATGCCTTCAAATCAGGCTAATTTTGTATAAGTTGAATTATAACTTTCATTAAAGATCCAACAAACAAAAAATAATATAATTTATTTTATTGTTTTATAATTATTACAATTTTTAAATACTTTAATTTTGAAGAGAAAAGATTTGTCCAGGACCGGGATTCGAACCTGGGTTGTCTGCATTTCCGTTGCAGTGATCTGCCACTTGAGCTATCCTGGCACGTACCTCGGTCAGACAAATCCCTTCTCTTCACCGATGCCATATCACCCATGAGGAAAAGATTGATAAATCCAAATGCCATAAATGCATCTTAATGTGACATGCCTTCAAATGAGCCTAATTTTGTATAAGTTGAATTATAATTTTAATTTTTTAAGAGGGGATATGGGATCGGTGAAGAGAAGGGATTTGTCTGACCGAGGTACGTGCCAGGATAGCTCAAGTGGCAGAGCACTGCAAAGGAAATGGAGACGACCCGGGTTCGAATCCCGGTACTGGACAATTCTTATCTCTTCAAAATAAAAAAAAATATTAAATGAAGAACTGGTTGGGTTTTTTTTATGCCTACTCATTTGGTTAGATCTATTTGTTGTATGTACCACTCAAAACAACATTGGTTGTGGTAAAAAAGAACAAATGATCATCTTTACTCAAAAACATGACCCAATTGTTATGTTTTAAATAAAAGTGACTTTGGGTATTATTCTAATTATACTTGTATGATTAATGTCATGTATTAATGGCCATCAAAATCAACATAAAATTTAATAAAATCATTTTTAAAATAGTAATATATTTCATTTTTATTCTGAATATAGATAATAAATGCATTTTAAGCTTGTATATTCACTAATAATAATATTTTAGCCCAATTTGCAGTATTAAAATTTGCCAAAAGATTCAAAACAAAAATAAACAGGTCAGAGAGAACTCAAAAAGAATAACTTAGAGCTTGTCTGCGGAGACGTCCACACTATTATCCAACCATTGCCAGATAACTGGGGATGGAGTTGCTAATAATTTTTAATTAATGCTATAAAGAAGTTCTATAAAAAAAAAGCTGTAGTAAATACAATATAATGGAAATCTGTTGCTCTCACCGATTTAGAAGTTAAATATTCTTCATTACCATTATTACTCTTGGGTTCAAGGTAATTTTTCTCTATAGTGCAGCTAGAGATTGTGACTAGTAATTAAAGGCAGTTGAAGTTAGTCGATATAGACCATAAGTCGATCTGCCTCTGTGCCCAATCTTTTTATTTCAGTGCCATGGCCTCCTGTCACCATTTCAAACGGTAATTGTTATTTTTAATCTATAGCTTTACTCATTTGTATTAATTCAAATTGAGCAAAAATGAACATTACCAATAATTTTTTTTTAAATCACTCAAAATTGGTGAGGCTAGGATAATCTTAAATCTTAGAACAAAAAAAAAATGTATTCTGTAATCGTCTTATTTATAGAATTTAATAATACCATTTAAGTAAATACAAGAGAAGAAATGAATAGCAACTTAAAGTTAAACATAATTAAATCAATTGAGCTGTAATGGGTAATGGCATAATCCCCATGACTAAAAGAGCGTATGGAAATAGTTGCCATTTAATTGCTGAAATATGATTTTATCTCTATAACCCTAGTTTTGGTTTTATAAATTAAACTGATCAATTCTTCCTCACCATTATCCTTACTTCATTGACTTTGGAGATTAAACCTCTGCCCGGAACGTTCAGTCCGGAGACAGTCATAGGAACGTTGGGTGGTTTACCACCCGACATTTGACAAGTGATCACATGATCGAATATATATTGCTATGTTTCTACTCTTAAATATATTTTGAATATTCTAATTTATTTTGGGATGCCAGAGTAATCATTTATGATGATTACCCAAATTATTATTTCTAACTTTAATCTTAATTGGATTATTTTCCATAGGTCTGTACTTGTGTTTACCAATTTACTCAGTATTTAAACCTCCAATATATTAATCGTAAATAAATAGTGCATCTGGGCTATATAAGCACCAAAAGAATTATAATAAGTATCGTTTATTTATTCAATTTAAAATAAGATTAATGATTCCATACATATATTTTTAGAGGTACACTTAAAGATTCAGATATAGATATTGATATAGTGGATTGCCATAAAATACATACATAATTAAATTATTACTTATCGGTTAGCAAAGGTAGGTTAGGTCTAAAAGGTTGATCTCGTCTCTCTGGGTTCCTTTCCTTATCTCTTCCCAGTCACCTTGACCATAAGGGACATTTTATCTGCCTGACCTGCTCCATGTAAATCAACTCTTTGTGCAAAAACCCGATCACTTTCATGATTGCCGCCCGGCTCTACCTCCAACACTGTGCATTGAAGACAGTAATAATACTTTTGTATTCTTTTTAGGAGCATGTGACACAAGCATTTTGTCAGGTTGGTAAAGAAATTGTGTGGTAAGTGCTGGTGATTATTGGAGCATTTGGAGTGGAATTTGAGGTTTATTTTTACGCAGCGTTCCAACAAACATCAGCTGTCTTTCACTAAGTTTCTCTGCAAGTTCTATCGAACTAAACCAATTGTCAGTAGTAACATTTCGGTTTGTTCCTTTTACACAAAGTAAATTCTAGCACATATCGTGTTGTAATAGATACATCAGTATTTTGATTCTTTATTTCTTTTCCTATGTAAGGAATACCATTTATAAAATAAAATGTTTTAGCGTCGCACATTGATAACACTTTCAGACCATATTTATCAGGTTTTTTTGGCAAAAACATTTTGAACCTGCACCTTCCCCTAAAGCTCAAGTTAAAGAGAGTTTCATCAACTGTCAAATATTCCGAAGGGGAATAGTATGACAAACAATTACTATTAAATGCATCCCACATTTTTCTAAACCCTGCAAATTTATCACACTTGCCTAGACTCTCTTGTTGTTTTAGAGTCGAATCGTAAGGTCGTGATCAAAAAATCAAACCTTTTTTGAGACATTGCAAAGTGGAATAGAGGAGGTCCATAAATGTTAGAAAAAAGCTCTTCTGTACTCAGTCCAGACTGCTTTATGGTGCCACATATGTATAATAAACCTACCAGAGCGCAGATTTCGGTTTCATCTGTTGGTTTTGCTGACCTATTTTCAGTTTTGAAATTTTCATTCCTTCTTACTATTTCTTCATTAGTGAAACAGACTATTCTTTTCACCATTTCGTCATCAATAAATAATGACCATAGTTCAAGTGGATCCTTAAGCCCTTTTGCCCGGCAAGGTGGGCTATGATATTTCTCTTCGTGATTCTTGAAAACTTCGAGTGCAGTGGTTTGTCCGTCCAAATAGTCATGTTATCCTTCCCTACAACAAAATTACGCTTATGATTAGCTTCTTCCTGGTCCATATATTCAAAAGAGAGTAGTAAACAACAATATGGCGACCGGGTGGTATTTCACCCTGACGTTCCGGGATTAATAAGATTTCCTAAAACTTTACTTTGATTTTTCCTTTTTAAATTGTATAACTCTGTTTATAGTATAAAATTATGTTCATTTATACAATATTCTAGTGCTCCTCATTGTTTTTGAATAAAATGATAAGGATATAGAAAATACTAAAAAAAAAATTATTTTTATTTAATAATTTTGTTGGTATCACAGATTACTTTAATATATACAAAACATACAATATAGATAGACTATTACATTAAACAACAGTAAACATAGGATTTTTTTATTTTCAATTTTTAGGATAGATTTCACACTATAGACAGTTCATTACTATAAAAAAGGCCTCCTTAAATGAAATGAGTAATTTAGTGTGGTATCCGTTTTCTTCACCTTCCAGAAGAAATATATATCTTATTAAAAAAAACGTAAAACAAGATTATACTTGTTTGTTATATTACTTTATTACTTTTAAAAATGATTCTCATGTTAATAGAAATTGTATTGCAAAATTAGCAGCACATCTCATCTGTAAAAAGGAACATATTAAAAATATCTACGTTGAATTTATATAAGCTATATAAAATTTCATACTCTTCATGTTAATTAAATATAGATCAGATTAGACTTTCATGAGTTATAGTGTCAGGTATACAAAAAGGTTTGTTAGAATTTAAAAAAACTAGTAGTAATTACCTTGATAAGGCACAAATTATTATTTATTTACTAGAGTATGGTATTTGAATTAATAAGTTTGATAATGTTTATTTAGTAAAATAAATAGCTCAATTGAAATTGAATGTTGGCAGTAAAACTGATATCCATGATTAAGGGGGGAAAATGAGGGCTTTGAAAAATAAGATATATGGAAGGACTAATTTTATTTCTGAAAATATTCCTATCATGAACATGTTTCAGAAAAATAAATTGAACATCAGTTAAAATCACTAATTCTACAATCACTAATGTATAACATAAATTGTAAAAGAAATTATTAGCTATTGTAAACACTGCTGAAGCTAAATTATTGAAACATGCAATCATAAAATTTTATCTTATTAAAAAAATATTTCAGAGCTCTATGTCATTAAAATTTCTCATAATTGTTCAAAAAAATAATTGGTTAGCAATTAAATAAATTGAGTTTCATTTCAACAGGAAAACGATACAAACTCCTATTTTTCATTGAACATAAAACTAATTTTAAGGTTGGGTGTTACAGAATATAGTCCATACAATGCTTTAAATGCATGTTGGCCAATGCTAAAGGTGTCTCTTGCTTTCTTTTTCATGGTTATTTATTCTATTCTATACAAGTTTATTTGCTATAATTAGAAACAATGAACAGAAAGTAAACAAATCAGACATATAATAAGAAACTTTTTTTTAAAAAATACATTTCTTTATATATGTTTTTTAACTTTTCAAAATAACTGAATAAAACATCAAAACTCTTCCAATTTTCTTTTTATATTTACTTTACAAATTTCTACAGCTTTGGTACACTTTATAAATACTTGTAATCTGAGGAGATAACTAAACAGATTAATTTTTTTTTTAAACTAATATTTACAATAACATATATACACCACACAAAGTAAGAATCTTACACAACATAATATTTCAAGGAATTGGAGCATAATTTTAATTTAACTTAAGTTCTTTTGCCCACAGAATAAAAAAAAATAAATAGATAAATAAAAATACTAAAATAATAGAATTCTATAAAAAAATTACATATCATTTATGTAGTTTAGGAGGCCTTCTTTCTGGTATTTGTAGGTGAACATATATAACAGATTACATAGTAAATAAAAAATATATGCAAATGAAAATGTGTTGTAATATGTATACATACATACATATATATATTATTAACACACATATGCAAACCTATAATATATCATTAAATTGCTTCTTTCATGGAAAATTGTATCAATTTTTAATAGTATAAATTTTCTGGCCTGTGAATATATAAAATGAAAAACATATAAGCTTTTCACTAGCCCGTACTTATAATTAATTAGATGACTATTTTAAAATAATAATTTAAAGAAATATTCACATAATTTTAATATTTAACAGAATATGAGAAAAATATATACCCTTACACTCAACAAACAAAGCTCTTTTATACAACCAATTTACAAGCATAGTATTAAATGCTATATAAACAAAGCTACATATGAATCAATGGATTCATGAGGCAGTCTCATGATCAATTTTATATAATAAAACTCATGCTACATACAACAGCTACATTGTTAATTGATTTAGTTTCTAATTTATTAGTATCAACCTATAGAACTAAAGACAACACAGCAAACATTAGAACAACTAGACATTAAAATAGAAAGTTAAAGAAGTCTGACACAGATTATGAATATTGGTGACGGACATTGAGATTCACTTCTCCGTCAGGTAACCTTTTCATTAAAGCCCATGCTTCAATTCTTGACAGTTGACACAAATCAATATTATTTACTGAAAGTAACTCATCCCCTGCAAATAAGTTCCCACATTTTTCTGCACATCCGCCTGTCCAAAAAGAGAATATAGTAATTAGTGTATAACGTATTAATTGAGATATTGATGAATATATATATTTGTGTGTTTGTTTCTGTATACTCGTTCTGAATCATAAAGCTTTTAAAAATATGTTACTAAAATGATAAAATATTCTTTCCACTCTTTCTCTACTTTCTTTAAGCAATTAATACTTTTAATAATGATTAAGTCTTTATTCTTTTGTTTCACAGAACTAAGCAACACCAACTTGTTAAAGCTTTTCCTATTAGACCAAATGCCTAGTAATAAGCACTTTGGCTTAAGAGTTTTAAAAATTTTTTTAGTTAAGCATTTTTAAATGTTCATACTGAAACAGTCTAAAATACAAATGGACATAAGGCTCGGAATATTGGGAACACAGATCATTAAAACATCGATGGATAGAGAGGTTGAGCAAGTGGAGAAAATGAAAAGATTCCAATGTAGAAATTTAGAAAATTAGTAGAATTAAACATGAATATAACTATATTCATATCCAGTGGTTCAGAATTTGGAATAAGTTGACAAAATACTTTCAATGTAGACATTAATTTAAACTTGGGAAATATTAATAGAACCTCTCCTACTTGATATCCGAATTCTGATCCATTTATAGACTATGGTGGAGGTCGAAATAGTCATAAAAAAATTGAAATAGTTAAAGTAGTGAACTTATAAAAGTGTGCAGGGAAGCAGAAGTTCACCTTTTCGTTGAAAATATCCAGGAAAATTAAAAAATGGGTGAATGTAGAAAGAATCTATACATATTATAATACTCAAAAAAGGATCAAGCATTGATTGTAATTACTATCGCAGTATCAGTCGACTGATAATAATCTAATCAAACATATGACAATACTAATACATTTGATGACAACCTCATATTTTAAATATGCAAAATTATAGGTAAGATTTATTTCATTCATGTTATATGTTTTCCCCACTATGCTTATAGTAATTAAAACTAAACAATAGCAACAATCAAAAAAACAAAATAGATAGGTTGGGCAAGTTCCTATTCCAATATTTAGTCTTACTTTTGTTGCCTGGAGAAAAATAAGAAAGAAAAGTAATTTTTAATTATTTCCCAGTATTTTAGTAAGTGATTGCTAAATTTTTAAATCTTTTTGTATAAAAATAAAAAATTAGCAGGTGGCCCTGGGAGATAGATTTGTGAAATAGACTCTGGAGCTGAAACAGTTAAAAGAATGATCACATTAATATTTCCAGAGCCTTACCTTTTTATTAATATCTTTGTATAATAATAAATTACAACAGAACGGTAAGCATCTCTTGCCACATTGGCTCAATCTTTGGTTTATTTCATTGGATACTATAAATTTGATTTTTAACTAAGAACTTCTAATTTTAATTTATAAAATATGAGACAAAATTTTGATTTGTGTTGCAATAGTAACATAAATAGTTTCCATTCAAGGTTCATAAATATACCATATCAATAATATTACAACAACTCAAAGATTAAAAAAAAAATCAGGAAACATTTACCGGTAAATATTTTTTTGATAGTCAGAGGCAAATCGCCATATGGAGAGTCTTTACCACCTTCAAGACTAAATCCGAGTCCAGTTCCATCTTTAATTAATGTAACTACCACTGGAGGTCCCCACTTTGTGTCTTTTCCTAAAAAAAAAAGAAATATGAAAAATCAATAATTATAAATTAAAACAATTTCAAAATACTTTTATTATTCTTAAGGCAGCAAGGTAGCTCAGTGTATAGAGAGCTGAATTACTGAGCTGTTTGAAACTGGTTGTAACAGATAAATGCCTATAGGTCATCTTCAGGGCGATTATGGAGCGCGTGGCCGTTGGATTTAACGGCTAGTAGGTACTCGTACTCAGTACCTACTAGCCGTTAAATCCAACGGCCACGCGCTCCATAATCGCCCTGAAGATGACCTACACTGTAGGTCGAAACGTCGGCACATAATATAAGTTCATCACTTATTCTGATTAATTGTTATAATTTTTAAATATTTTTCTTTTGAAGATAAAAGATTTGTCCAGCCCGGGATTCGAACCCTGGTCGCTTGTGTCACTATCGCTGTGCTCTAACCAACTGAGCTAACCTGGCTCGTAACACGGTCAGACAAATCCATTCTCTTCACCAATCTTATATCCCCGTGTTCTCGCAATTTTCGCAATGCATACAAATCTTTTCTATTCAAAATAAAAATATTTAAAAATTATCACCTTCATAAGAATAATAAATATAAAATATATTTGGTCAACAATTTTAATTTTTCATTGTACTATTTTCTTTTTGTAAATCCTGTCTCAACTTCTTTTGGGAAATTCACAGTTTCAGTAATTTTATTGTATCAGATTCAGAAAATTATAATTTACCTTTAGAAGTATTTATCAATTTCTGTTCTGAAAATCGTGTACGCACAGCTGTAGATGTGTACTTTGGAGCCGCTGAATCTTCTATAACATCTCCTTTATTGCGAGAGACAACTAAAACTACTTCTGGTCGTGGAGCCTAAAATATAATATTATCCATTATTACACATTAAGATTAAAAAATTAATAGAGATAATCTAACAAATTTCCTATAAATGTAAACTTCAAAAAATCCTTAAGTACATTTTATTCAGATGCAAACTAATTTTTACAATAAATTGGTATAGTTACCATTAATAAATAAATATAAAATGAGTTGACGTTAAAATTCTTAAAATACCAAATCAAAACCTTTTGTCATTGTAAATCCAAAGTAAAATAATAAATAGAAGAAAATGAGTTGACCTTTAAATTCATAAATTACCAAATCAAGACCTTTTGTCAATATTTATCCAAAACCTTTACCTAGCATGAACAAACAGCCAAAAATACATTCTAGTTACTTTAAGCATGAAATATCATTACTACATACTCATAAATTTATATATATACATACTAGCTGACCTGGCCACGTGTTGCTGTAATAGTTTTAAAAATTATTATGGTAAAATTTGAATTTTGAAGAAACAATGAATAAATGGATGGAAAAAATGAATTAAATAGATTTTTGATTTTACATTTTATTTATATTATATGTAAGTATAGTATTATAATGAATAAATAATATACAAAATTCTTAACTGATAAAATATAAACATTAGTTAAATGAATGAGATATATCATGGTTGATTTTTAATTGAACACTAATCGATGCGCAATATCTTTTGCTAATCTGTCCTTTGCTAATACAAATCGATTATATGGTTTACTAACACGTGAGCATGCAACATATAATTGTCCATGGGAGAAACATGGATGTTCTAGATCCAAAGAGCCAATTATGGTTAATGTAATTATTTAGTACATCCGGGAAGACACTCCTAATTAATTCAATTTCAGTCTGAACAACAATGTTGACATTTTCAGGCAATTTATGGATTGCGTATTTGAATGCAGTTCTATTTCAGCGATTCCAATATCCAGTAGTAGTTTTGAAAATATTTGTGCTGATGGATCATTTTGTAATTTTACTCGCATGTTTATGTTCAATTGAAGTTTTTCAACATTTCGCCACAAAAAAACGATTGATTTAAACATTCGTTAATCTCATCGGAAAGGTCACCTGTGGTCTAGTGGTTAGCGTAACAAACTACTAAACCCAAGATTGCGGGTTCGTAGCCCGGCAGGTGGCCTTAGGATTTTATTAAGGGAAATCCTTAGTTACGCCGTCCTTCGGAAGGGACGTTAAACGGGGGTCCCGAACCTGTACGATGTCAGGTACTCGTTAAAAATCCCTATCCTAATTAAACCGGGACAGGCAAAATTTAGAGCTCCCACTGTAGTATCGTCCGATTAGCCATAGCAGCATAAAGTGATGTTAAATGAACAAACAAACAATCTCATCGGAAAAAGTAGAGCAAGGAATGACTGGCTATGTCTGTCAGAAATCACCAGATCGTAATAGAACAGCACCACCGAATAGCTTGTTTTTTGTTCATATATATCATAGTTCTATTTTAATTAATTAATTATTAGTTACACAGCACCCTGACAATAAATTAATTAATACTAAATTAAAAAAAAATAAATAAACGCTTCTATAATGTATAACATGTGTGAATAAAAGTAAATAAATAAACACGTGTAAAATAAATTGTAGCATCATGGTTAGGAAAAAATATAATTTTGTAATAAAAATATCGTGGTCATTAATCGAAATAAAATATAGCCTATATTTTAAGTTGGATAAAGTTACTTTCCGTGTGAATATGGTGGTTATTGGCCTGAGCTCGTGACACGTGTTAAAAACTATTGATTTGTATAGATTTGTCTATATTTATATTCATATAGATTTGTACACCGAGTCCCACTTTTATGATGAGTTAAAGTGGCCCCCCAATCGAAGATGATATTTTCTCAGTGTATTCTTATACAAATTCATTAACTTTCAACACCCTTCATATAACAGTCTCCTCCAATTCAAATCCTAAGGCCAGCACCATAAAACAAGATCTCGCCTTTCCGAGGGACTTAGTCCCAGAATTAAATTACTTTTTCATTCTATTTTAACGACAGCAATTAATATACAGGGTGAATCAAAAAGAATCATCCGATTTCATAAAATCATAACTATTATGTTATTTGTGCTAAATGCGCCAATAACGTACTGTTGGAAAGAGGAAACACTCAAGTTTTACATGGTTCCCCCTAAGTAGCAGCAGCGCGCTTGAGTGAACGCCCACTTCAGTTCTAGTGAAAATGGCGCCAGGACCACAAAAAGCATTTTGTGTTCTACGTTATTTGTAACGTGAGTCTGTAATAACTGTTCAGTGTGACTTTCTTAATAGGTATGCATGGTGTTGATCCTTCTACATCACAGAGCATTAGACGATGGTATGAACAATTCCCCCCCAGTCCCAGAGTGTCCGATGCAGACGTGGAGTGCTTCCGCCATTGTTTCACACGCAGCCCGCAGAAATCAATTCACTGACGATGAACATTTTGTATCACGCATAGCGTTTAGCGATGAGGCAACATTTCATTTAAATGGAAAGGTGAACCTCCATAATGTTAGATCGGCTGCACTGGACAAAATGATGCAGTCATACATTTCTGGCCTCCAAGGTCACCGGACCTTACTGTATGTGATTTTTTTTTTTTTTGTGGGGATTTATCAAGGACTCTGTTTATGTGCCTCCGCTACCAACAACAATGGATGATCTGAGGAGTCGCATCAGTAACTCAGAACATGTTCACTATGGGACAAATTTGAATACCGCATAGACATATGCCGTGCATCTCCAGGTGGATGTATTGAAAACCTTTAAAGGTATGAAAAAAAACTTTGTGAGTTTCCCTTTCAACCAAAAAAATTAGTAATTGTATATGTTTATTAGTGTTAGAAATATAAACATGTCAAATCGGATGATTATTTTTGATACACCCTGTTTTTGTATTAACTTATAGTTTAAAAGTGACACATTTTAGATGAAAAAAATAAACATTTCAATAAATTTTAACTTGATTTGATACCTTAAGAATGGCCAAGGATTCATAATGAGTTAAACCTTTCATGCTCTTTCCATTTATAGACAATATGCGATCTCCCTTTTGTATTCGTCCATCTCTTTCAGCAGGACTTCCAATTAAAACTTTATGAACCTAAAATAATTTTAAATAATTATTACTATAATGAAAATAAGGTTTTACATTAAAAAATATGACAATTAATAAAAATAAACTGGCATGTAATAACCGCGAAATTAAGTTTTGTTTGAAAATATCATCAAAATATGAATTATCAAAATATTGATAAATACCTGATATCTAATGTGGGTTGGTTCCAACAGACAGCAAGCAACAAACACAAAAATAAATCACCAAAGGATGAATTAGGGTAGGATTGGTAATCAGTCGCATCCGGGGAAAAACTCTGTGCTGTTTCTGATATTAGGAATAGAGACATCTGACCAGAAGATGCCCAGGCTTTGGCATAGTGAATTGTTGCCGCAAGTGTGGTGAAGGTAATTTTAAACGCTCTGAAGAAAATGATTGTCTCTAAGTATCACTGGACGATAGTTGTAAACAGCAGGAAGGTGATTGAGCAAGAGATCAGGTCCAAGCCTTCCTAGACATACCTGCTGTCAGAAAGATGAAAGCCTCTGGTTCAAAGATCATATCTAGCGAATGAGTGATAAGATACCTAGAGTGACTATAGCACCAGCTTTCACCAGCACTAGCTTGACTGAAACCCGAATGTAGACCCAAGGCACAGCAACAGGTTATTGATATTGAATATAATCACATACATTCTGTTCCATGTAGCCTTGATAAGGAAAGATGCCTTAGATACACCGTATTAAAGAAGACCTATGGTGTCCATATAATGCTGGAGTGTTATAAGAAGTATGTGTGGTGGCTAGGCAATATGGCATTGTATAGGAGGTGGATTCTTAGAATAGTTTCCTAAATTATTTCCTGGTTGGATAGAGAATACAGGAAAGTGGACCACTGCCTCACTTAATTCCTTACAGGATATGGCTGCTTCTTATATAGTTAGATAGATAGATTTATAGATTTAAGCTGGACAATACATCAGAATGTCCAGTCTATCAAGGAAGCGAAGACAGTTCCAGATTTCTTGAATTGTTGTTATACATCAAACTAAGAGGAGGAATATAATGACTTTGCCAACAAATGATATGAAAAAATAAACTGTAAGATGGTCATAAAAAAATTATAATTATAAACAACATGGATTTCAAATAAATATAGGGATAACATACCATAATTACTCTAGACAAGTTAAGAAAAACTAACCGTTATCTCTTTTGCCTCATAGTCAGCTCCACCTGCTAAAGTTATTCCAATACTTCCTCCAGGCATATCTCTGTATAATATCACCACTAAAACTTCTTGCGTGTTGCCTTCATCTTCTAATGTATGATTGGCTTCTTCAATTAACTGAGACAACTCCTTCACAAAAAATCAATATTTATTTATTTATGAAATCAATATCAATATAAAAAAATTAGAATTTATTTAGGTAATTGTTTAGAAAAGGTCTCCCTTCGATAATCTCCAGTTGTGACGTAACAGGGGGGAGTGCCTTAGGTGATAACCAGCACCGTCTACATTTCGCAACTGGCACTTCTCACTCGCCACACAGTGTTTGGATTAGTAGGAGCTAGCTGGACCAATTTTTTTTTTCCGGCATTTTTGCATTTCTTTCGACTAATTAAGTATTATAATTATAAAAATGGTTTTTAATTACCAATTATCAACTGAATTTAAGAGGATTGCAAGGATAATAATTAGAAAATTTAAAAAAAACATGTATAATTAAGACATTATATAATAATAAAACTGATAAAAACCCCTATTCATTATGCGAAATGTAGATGGCGCTGGTTGTCCAAAAATGACAGTGGATCAAAGGGAGACCTTTTCTAAACAATTACCTTTATTTAGTTACAAATAATAGTATAATAATAATAAATAACTATATTCAATGCAATAAGATTTTGAGAGAGTGGTACAAAATAAATGTAATTTTTTTATTTTTTACTGAAGGAAAGGTTATTGAGACAACTTCATGGCATAGTAGCCAAAGGAAATGAGAATGAAGGTTATATTAAGTCAAATAGGATAACACTGGTAATTGAGATCTATACCGCAAAATAAGTACATTCTCAAAGTAATATATTATTGGTTGTTAGTCGACCGAGTTCTATAAGATGAAATAAATAGTCAGGGTGCAGTGAATGTAAACTTATTATTCTTAATGGATTGTAGAAGCGTGTTCAACAGTGGCATACGATATGTTAATTTTTTACAAAAATTGTAATGCAATTACATATTTTTATATGCCAGAATCATGCCTTTTTATTTTAGATTATTAGACATTTTATTCATCTGGCATTAACTTGAAAATCTTATGAAATAGTCAGTGTGCAGTCAATGTAAATATATTATTCTGAAAATCTATGGCTCAAACTTGTGAGGCATCTCCAGGTGAGCACTCACCTAGCTCCGTAGTAAACAGCCCCAATGCTGTCTCAAATGACTAGGCCAAAATGCCAGCGTTCTGCATAATAAAAAATGTACATTGACTACACTCTGATTATTTATTTTATCATTATATGAGCCGGGGTTTCAAAATTTCCATCATCAGAGAAGAACTGAGGCATGTAAGTGCTCACCTGATGGTACCTAACACGTTTTGGCAGAAATTTCAGCTTTCAAAATATTAAGTTTATATTGAGTGCACTCTGACTATTTATTTCACCAGATTCTCAAGTCTTAAAATCTCTTAATTGCTTTAATTCTAACTTAATATAAATTTAATCTGTTATAATATTTTTTATTAAAAAATTAAAATGAAATTATGAATAGATTATAATTACCTGCTGGGAAATCAAACTTGTTGATGATGCCAGGGAAGTTATACTACCAAACTGTTGTTCTTTCTGAAGATTTGAAGCTGAGCCATAGTGCGGCAGGTTTGGTATACAACTATCATCACTGTTTGTAGAATCTACAGATGGTATACGTGGATGCTGAATTAAGTTTTGATTGGAGACTTTAAAACGAGTATTAGGAACAAGAATACTTTCCACTTTTTCAAAAACCTTTTTCATACTATTCACACTGATTCCTTGAGGTGAAGGAATCGTTTCCCTTTCATCCCTTTGTTTATCATACTGATTAGGATCTATTTGAAGAATTGGCCTACTCATTTTCATTATTGGAACATATTCCACACCACTACTACTTTCATTCCATTTATTAGGATTTTCATTGGGCAAAATGCCATCAGGAAAGTCATTAAAATTATTTATTTTCATATTAGAATTTTTATCAATATTTTTGTGGCTACTGTAAGTAAAATCTTCAATATTGAATGAAGTTTCACATTTTATCAATTCAGTGTTATGATTATGATTTTTTATTTGGTCATTTTCTACGGGAGAGTGGAAGTTACTGAATTCAATAGTGGATTTACCATTAACTGGAACCACATTGAATTCAAAATTATCATTCACTTCATTCATATTAGGCTCACTATTCATTTGCTTTTCACCTTCTATTTTATCTGGGCTTTCAGTAATGGAACCACCGGCTTTTAATGGAAGTTGATCATTAGTGTCATTCTGCTCATCGGTAGGAGTTTCATGTTTTAAATCAGTACCTGAACTAAATTTCGCAGATGAGAGAACATTTTTCCTATTAATTGCTTCAACGCTTTGTGGTTTCAGAACTCTTTTGTTATCCATACTTAGACAACCTCCAGTACTACTAGAACTGGCCTGTGATCCTGATGTGAGAGTTGAACCAGTAGAGGCATTTGATGTAGTAGTTTCTGACGAAAGGCTTCTTTTCAGTTTCACATCATAGCGATTAAGAGTTTTTGGGCTAATAACATCATCATTCTTTTTCGTACAAGGCATAGGTGAATGAGGAGGAGAGATGCTAGAGCGACTAGAACTTACAGCTGAATCATTATCACTTTCTTCTTCCAATCCTCTTTCCTCATTTTTGGATTGTTGACTATCTGATGCATAGCCTTCGTTGTACTTATACTGTGGTAATGTCTCATTATTCAGGTTTGGAGATACTGATTCTTGTCCATAATCATTACTTAGATCTGAAATAGATGGTGAAGTGATGCTTTCTAAAGATTTAGGTTCAGAATGAGATGACGGTACATTCAAATATGGATTTCGTGACAAGCTGGCTAATGACCGTGAAATAGTTGTATTGGCTCCAGATAAGGTTTTAGATGTATCATAAAAACAATTTCTAAGTTCTTCTCTGCTTGAACTTAAAGATGATGAAACAGATGACACACATGAAGATGTTCCATACAAAGAAAGAGACTTCCTCTTAAAAGCCGGAGAATATTTTGGTATTTCATAATTATGAGTTGTTAATTCTGTTTTCCAAGGCGGACTAGTTATTATAGGTGAATTTTTATCATTGAGAATTTTACTGTTGGAAACTTTATCATTATCTACCTTAGCAATTATACTTTCTTCTAAACTATTAGTAATAGGGCAGTCACTACTTTTTATGATTGGTAAATCATCAACTACTAGAGTAGGCACCTCAATTACTTTTTCAGGTATTACTAACCCTCGAAGCTTTGACATACCTTTTTTTCTCTGTTCAGAAAGGGCAGCAAGAGAACTACGGCGAGCTTCTTCATGTTTTAGGAATGTACTGGTATATTTTGAACCAACATCAACTAGGCTTTGTGAACGACTGTGAAGTTTTGTTTCTCCCGAAAAACTTAATGCTCTTGAAAGAGAACTGTTATTGGATGTTGATGACGATTTTGATTCACATATTTTGTTTCTTGGAGTATCATTTTTTCTTGGTAATGTTGAAAATTCATTTTTGGTAGTAACAGAATGATTGCTGAAAGCATTGTCTGTAAGATCAAAAGTGCTTTGGGTTCTATCATTTTTAGGAATGATTTCTTTATAATTATCATAATTATTAGTTACATCAAGCAGACTTTGAAATGCTAAGGAGTCTTTCTTTGCTAGTAATTTGGCAGCTGGAATGTCAGTCTTTTGTTTCTGCTGACAATCATTTAAAAGATTATCTTTAAAAGTTGTGTCTACTTCTGAACTTTTTTGCCAATTTTGTTTTTTGCAAAATTTTACTGGTGTTGCATTTGGAATATCCTTGTTTTGTTGAACATTTGAAAACATTGCAATTTTGTCTTTCACACTTTTTTCACTTTTCTCATCATTTCTCCAAGATGCATATTTACCAGTTTCATTTGAAGTTTTCTTTAGATCGATAGTTGATTTTGGCAAGGTTGGGGGTGTTGATATGTTCATGAGATGTTTTGGATCATTTGATGGCTTAGCTGATTTTTTATCTATTGAAGGATATTCATGACCATCAGGAGGAAGTCTTGAACAACTTGGTGGATATTTTTCTTTGTGAAATGAACCTGAAAAAAAATGCCATTGAGATTTATAATTATATGAATCATTTATTATCATATTTATAGCTGAGTAAAACAATACCCATACAAATCTCATAATGTATTTTAAGTTTATTGGTTCATAATAGTCACTGAGAGTACAAAAATACGATGAAATGCACAACATAATGTTGAAGATAATATAAAATGGTAAAATTTTATTATTAGTTTATAGCATCTGAAAATTTTAGTTTTTTTGACAATAACTAGCTAATTGGTTTATTAGAAAAAATCATCTTCTGTCAGAATCTATAAATAAAATTGAAACAAAATTCTGTCACTAAACCATATCTTTTAAGGATGATTTAACAAAGGATCAAGATACTGTCAAAACAAAAGCAGTGGATAAATTTTAATTTCAAACAGGATTCAGGTAATGCAATTTCTGATAAGTATGAATAATTTTAAGGATCAACTATTGAGAAATGTGGCTTAATAAAACTAAATGTTATTTTAATAAATGCTAGAATGACTCTTTGTCATTTGTCAAAAAGTCTTTGAGGTGAATAAACTGTATAAATATTTATTTGAAAGGTGAAATGGAAGGTTTTTACATTGAATTGAATGTAAAAGTAATAAAAATGAGTTAACTTTAGCCTTGCAATAGCTTTAGTAGCAATAATTAAATATTCATAAACAGCTTATATATATATATATATATATATATATATATATATTATTAACTATTGTTAATATATTAATGGAATTAATGATGGCTGTAACCTATTAAAAATAAAGACCTAATAGAAACGTTGTTATTATACTATATATTTTTTTTGTTTATTTATTTCTGCATTGAAAATAGAAAAATCGGTTAACAATACTAAAATTTTGGTATAAGTATTACGATATTACCTGTAAATTCAATTTGAATTCAAATATTTGCCTGACATTCCAATAGTCTTTTAATAAAAAATATAAATACACAGATATTTTTTTCGTTACGGGGAACTACTATTTTGATGTATTCGAAAAGCATTGCTACGATATACATCATTAATTTTGTCGACACTCACGCCAACCTTATGACTGAAGTGAACTGCACAGCAGGAGGACTTTCATTGATGCTACAAATTTTGTTTGGATTTTATTTATGGTCATAAATGTCTTTATAATCAGTTTGTGGTTTAGCAAATAAAAAAAAAATATCCGAAAATACTTACTTTCAGATTTCTGTATAAATTCTTCCGGTTCCATATTAGAAGACTTTGTCTCGGCCGTTCCGTCAGGGAGTTCTAAAACAAAGAAGTTGGTCAGAAACTAAATAAAAATAAAATGAAATAAATAGACATTAGTTTATTATGAAGATAGAAATGGACATTAGTTTTTACTTTTAATATAGAATAGCTTAGAAGATACATAAATCACTTGCTAAGACATTAGTACAAAAATTTCAACAAATGCATAACGGTACAACTAATAGTATGTCAATACATAAAATAGGGAGATACGATTCACTTCTCAGAAACTTTTCATACATATAGCAATCAGAAAAAAAAACATTTTGGGCGGAAAATATGTCCTCCAGAAGAATTGTGTAGTTTAATAAATGGTGATATTGTATTATTGGAATATATATTATTTTGTTTTATAAATGTTATTGTTACCTAGTTTATTGTTCAAAATATAATTATATAATTATTATTTATTTTAATGTGATGACCAAAATTTTTATTTTTAAATTGTCGACATATCAAGTTTTGTATGTTGTATTTTTTCAATATGTATGGCTGAAGTTATGAATTTAAATACAAGAATATAAATATTAAGCGTGATTATTTTAAATTTATTATATTTTATTTTTTTATTAATTGTTATAATTTTTAAATATTTTTATTTTGAGGAGAAAAGATTTGTCCAGGGCCGGGATTCGAACCCGGGTCTCCCACGTACGGATACGTGGTGCTCTGCCACCTGAGCTAGCCTGGCTCTTACCAGGTCAGACAAATCCATTCTCTTCACTGATGCCACATCCCCGCGCTCTCGCAATTTGCGATGTATACGAGGGGAAGAATGCTCATTGGACATTACTTTAATTAGGATATTGTTGACTTACGTCATTATATTATTCATAATTTATTATATTTATTTTTTGTTAATTGTTATAATTTTTAAATATTTTTATTTTGAAGAGAAAAGTTTTGCCCAGGGCCGGGATTCGAACCCGGGTCTCCCACGTATCTATCGTGGTGCTCTGCCACCTGAGCTAGTATATGTATATGAAAACACAATTTAAATGGGATTTTCTCAGTTGGGATTTTCAAATAATTTTATATTTGACCATTTTTTCGATTTCCGCTGTGAAGAAATGACATGCTGGATGTTCGGATAAAAAATCAACTAAATTTGCATACTATATATTTTTTCAGATTTGTTTTTAGTATTGTGCAAAAAAGTGTTTATTGATTTTTCATCTCTTCCGAACTGATTCCTTGTACACATAATTAGTTGCACACATTGTTAACTATGCGTGCAAGGGGAATTACCTAACAATTTCTTAATGAATTTGATCGAGCCTATGGATTTGTGTTTCCTTTTGTTTTGTTTTGCTTAAGGCCAATACTTTTTCATCTACTTTTCATTCAGAAGGGATTTATAAAAAATATTCTGTCCCAAATTACGATTTTATGAATGCAATGAGAACAGAACGGAAACGAAGAAAGTGGATCGCTTATTGAAATAACGCAAAGACAATGCTAGGAATCGCAGGTGGAAGAGGCGGTAGACAGGAGGGAATGGACTAAGACATATAATACACTTCCTAACAAGGCAGGGAACACGAGGAGGGAGTTAAGTTGTACATGACTCACGCGGTTTGGACCAACACACCAGCCCCTATCAATAATGTTCTTAAAGAGCATCTATGCCTTCAATATTATTTCAATTATTGCTACATAAATTAATAAATAGCTGGGCTCCTTCAGATCATGCAGGACATATAATGAATGTCTCTTGCAGTGAGCTTTTCACTGAAATCGAATTAAGATGTTGATTGGCAATGCAGTATCTCGTCGGACTGCCTTTGAATTTTTGTTTTCCTAAAAAATCTTACACTCTTTGCCATTCTGCCAAAATTTATTTAATCTATTAACACCCAGGATGGATTTTGTGGGAACTGGAGATCCTCTTGGAGCTTACTCAATTACAGTTCACTGCGATAAAAGTGGTTACCATTTGTAGGAGGAAAACCTGGAAAAATCACTTCCCTTAGAAAACCGTTGTCCTGGAAATAGCACAGTCTCCATAACATACTGAATCCAAGACCCTTCATGGGTTGTAGTGGTGCAGATTATTTTGTGAGGAACATTCTTATTATTTTACGATATAGGTTACCTCTTATTTGCAATGCAGATTGGAATTTATAAAATTTAATTGACTAAAAAAGTTAAAAATGTAAATTCACTTATACTGGGGATGTTTCACATTACAAGATCAGTTTTAATTTTAATATTTAATAGATTGGACAAGTTGCTAGGACGGATAATTTTCGGAGTGTAACCGAAGAACCAAGGAAAAGAGATATTAAAACTGAACATTTATTCACTACATATCAATTATTGACCGCAAGATTTTAGGCTTTAAAAGCTTTTTAATATTTTCTATTTGATTATTCTGTTAAAACAACGATGCTTATTGATAAAATCTGTAGAAAAAACTGGAAGAATGACGAATTAGGCAGAATACGTGTGCGGTTAGTTAAAAATAACGAAGTATACAGAATATTGGGAGCATTGATTGAGTTATTATTTGGTATCGAATGAGATAAAATAGACGATTTCTAGCGAAATATCGATGAAGTCGTGAGTTATCAAAATCAAGTTCTATGTCGCGATTATTCTCCGTTTACCCTTTGAGTATGTCGGCTTTAAGAATTTTTTGAGCAAAACAATAAAAAAACAACAACATTATTTCAAGAAATATGTTTTGAATTAAATATTTACCGATTATTAAAAAAATCATGTTTGTTCGTGACGAATCTCGAAAAAGTATCAAAATTATTATTTTCGATGGAAATGACCAGCAAATCAGTCAACTGATTCGCTGATCCAAATGCATAGGAACTTGGGTTGGGATATGATGTTTTGTTTAGAAAATCGATTACAAAACCCCCAAGGATAAAAAGATATATTTTTTTAGAGATACACAAGGTTTTAAGTACTCATTTATATCCTAAATCAATGATGGACTGTTCAAGTAAATAATGTTCGATGGGTGTAAATGATATTTAGAAATAAAACATTAAAAGAGAAAAAAAAGAATATCCTCATACAATACATTGATTTACTGAGGAAAAATTAAATGAATGAAAGTTAAATATTCCATATGTAATATCATGATAAGATAACTAGGTAGGTGGTTTACAATTTTATGAAATTTGTAAATATTTCCAAATCCCTTCTCCATCGAGAATGAGTGAAAATATGTTAGGGCTTGAAAGTTGGGTTCTCCGCACATTTAAAAACCACAACAAATTTTTTGGAGCTATAAACCTTTGCCGAAACAACAGCGTTAATTTTCTGTTTAGAATTGCGACTTGCAATACAAAATGTATTCTCAACAACATTTGCATTGACATCGCAATACTGATGTATAAAATAAAATTATGCGGAAATCATTCTTTAATATCTTAGTAAAGACTGATTTCCAAGGACCAAATTTTAACACAAATTTTTATTTGAAAAAGGATTAATAAGTGTTTATACTTATATCAGTCTACTATTTAGATAGCTATTTTAAAGAAAAAAGATAATCTTGAATGACAATCTGGCCAACCCCCTACTTACATACTCTTTTAAATTACCACGACCAATATTTTTAGTCCATTCATCACGTGTTTCTTCTGGTTTCGACCGTGCGTTTGCAAAAAAATTTACGACACGGTCGAAACCAGAAGAAATACGTGATGAATGGATTAAATAACCCAATAGTTGTTAAAATGACGTAAGATATGTTAATGAAATACCAAACGAACCATAGCACTACTTTCATTATGAAGAACAAATACGGCTTCCAGACATATGCATATGTTGAGGTTTAGACCCGACAGACCTGTGGAAGTTATAAAAGCAGAAAGCTACACGGGGGTAGTAAAGATTGTAATAAGAAAAAAAAAGCTCAGTCTGTGTAAACAAACATCCGTCTAAACAACAGCCCAGTCACACATTTCTTTATATTATTTCATACTAAATATTTTATATCTTCTCGAAAACGTAAAAACCTATGCGTTTACTTCCGAAGTAAGGGCTTTAAAAATGTAAACCAAATAAGAAAACGTTATTAGAGATTTATAGTATACCCGTATAAGAAAGCTGAAACTCGAATCTATGACAAAGATTTTACTTAAGAATACATACCATTTGCGGGGAGGATTTATTTGTAAAGTTAGAGATAGATTTTTGGACTTTACTGGTTTAAATCCTGTTATCATCTGTTTTCACTTTGCCTATGCTACAAATCCTGCGCCGAATTCATTGAGACTTTCGTAACTGTTGTAGTTTTTTCATGAATATTATTGCAGTTTTAATGTTTTGAGCTTATGACAGACAGTACGGCTTGATATCCAAAGTTAAGAACCCTAAGAAGTTTGCCGAATCATTTTCATCTAGTCTGATCAGGTGAGAGGTCTGGTTTGGGTTTCACAATACGAAAACTTCGTACTCTAATCTGCTGGTGTGCATGCCTCTATGCATCCTGACCAGCATGTCTACTCTTTTAGTACTCGTTCAAGACGTTCGCTTAGTTCTATTTTCACTCATTTCAATGGGTAAAACTGTTATAGTAAATCGTTTAAATAAGAAATAAAACAAATGAACGTTGCTATGATATATCAACAATACTTTTCTTAAAAATTAAAATTATTTCGTTATTGGATTTTTATAGTTGAAAAAATTAAAATATTTCCAATTAAATCATTAAAATATATTAGGTGACTATTCTATTCACCTAAAGTAATAACAATAAACACTGTCGGATTCCAATTCAGAGAATATCATAAAAATAACCGTAAGGCTGTAGAGTGAGTACTTGGAACTTGATCTGATTGGGGATGAGTCCTAGTTCTTTCTGGGCTGCAATGGCGTTTTAAACATTATTATTATGCATAGTAGATCCAACTGATTTGACAAGCTCGATACAGTTGATAACCTGAATTAAGTTTTGATCATTTGCTACTACTACTTCCATTAACCTGGAATTCCAGGTTATTTTGGACTCGCTAATAGAATAATTTATAGCGCTGAACGGAGTCGAACACGGATCCGTAGAATGTTCCTACACTGCAGAGATAAAGATAAGGACTGTTACTCTGGCAGACAGCGAGGAAGTTGCGCTATTAATGAAAGCGGAGGTTCAATGGTGGTGTCCTTGAGGAAAGGTGAAATGATGAAATTTTTCATGAGTGGTGGCGAGAACCGGTCCCGTTCAATAACCCCTTGAGGACGGCAGAGGGAGCTGTCACCTCCGCGGCCAGGACTCGAGGAAATGTTACTGGAAACAGCTTATGGGGTTGGCTGGAGGGTAAGAGTGTGAGGATGGATGAGATTTGGAGGAGGATGAGGGTGGTATTTACCCCCCCCCATCTTTATCCCATATATTACTCCAATTTACCTAAGGCCAAAAGCAAACCTTAACTCCCTTTTACTAAGTAAATATTTAGGCAAAATCCTCATTTCGTTCTTTGCCATAAAAAATCTTCAGTTATAACGATGCGTAAGATGCAGAAAGGTTAATGAATGTTCCTCAGTTTTTTCCTGATCTCACGGTTTCGCCAAACCTTTTCTTAAATAACTAGTACTTCCGTGAACTGTAATCTTAGCGTGAGAAATCTATAATCTTTTTATTTATTACAGCTTTTCAATGTTTAGCAACGTCTTTCATTCAAGCCGTTTCTGAGGTAATCGGATCTCAGAATTTGTCTCTCTTTGAGGCACCTTATTTATTCCCTTATTTACAATAAGTAAATATTTTTGTAAAATATATTCACTTCTCAACTAGCAGTATGCTGCAATGCTATTTCTTCAATGTTAAACCAAACAATGTATCACATTTTATCATCTTAATATAATACAAACTTACAATACCTTAATACTTTAATACCCTTGTAAATACACAAATTCATTAAAAATAAAAAAAAACCAACTACTTTTAAAATAACTAACCAACTACTTTTAAAGTAATACTAGGATACATAATACAGTTCTGAACAACACCTGCTTTTAGGCCTACAAATGTAGGAATTTTCACTTTAATTTGCATTCGTTTAGTCCAAATGCAATGCAAATCTACTAAATATTTATGTGTCTTTTTATAAACATCTTTCGTCTCAGTTCAAATGTCTTTAGTAAATATTAGCAACATGTATGTAAATAATATAACTCGGTCGAAAATTCGCCAGGATGTCTTTACCAAAGAAAACTCGCAAATAATCACTCACCACAAAATTTAACATTTTTTTCATGCAATATATCATATAATATATTCCAAATTGTTTCAATTATCTGACGATAAAAGCATAAAAAAATACCACATACGCCTTTTTTCCTTACTACTAGGAACAAACGATCAAAATTTGATGAAAATTGAACTAGGCACTTGACCGTCTGGCTGCACAATATACAGAATTTTTGTTGTTAATCGGGTAAAAACAGACGTACAAACAAAAATACGGACAGTCAAACAAAATTTCAAACGGCTGACTTGAATCAGGACCTCACATATGCTTGTTCAAGTATGATAGGCATAACGCGCATTTTTCACATTCGATGTTGTCAATAGATCGTGTTAATGGCCAGAAAGATTTAGATGCAATAAAAAAGCTGCATCCATGGATGTCATAAAACTGCAACAATATAACCTTTCATGAACTAGGTAACAAATGCTATGCTAATTTCGCTTATAACCTGTACGCTGTGCGTTAGTTGATTCTTCATTATTATTTAATTTTTTTTTTTAAACCTCATACAAGACTGAAAAGACAAGAAAATGCTCGACGTTTTCGCCTACTTCAACATTTACTGGACAAACGTTAAAAGCTCCCAATTAATTACAAAAGACTCATTTACATGAAAGTTATCAGACCTATATGGAAATACGGAGTTGAGCTTTGGAGCTCTACTAAACCATCCAATTCATCTCGAATCCGATCCTTACAATCCAAAATCCTTCGTAAAATCCTCAATGCTCCTTTTTATGTCACAGACTAAATCATCCATCATGATCTTAATATCCCATATGTTGTTGATTTGGTCCAAACTAGATACCTATCCTTCCATGACAAGCTCCCTACAAACTTGAATCCGCTAGTCTCTCGACTTGCTTCCCATACTATTCCTGATAACCCTCCGAGGCGTCTGAAAATAAGATGGCCTCGAGACCTTCTACTATAGAACTTTATTGGAGTGCTACCGATGGGTAGTTTCTCCACAAGTGTTTTTGTTTTCTTGTCATTTGTTCGTATTAGCAAATTTACTTGTTGTTATATTATTACAGTTGTAAATATCAATAAAGTAATTAATCTAAACATTTTTTAACGGTAAATTATATACAAATTGGGAATTACCTTATACTAAAAAAAAATGGAGTGAAATATTTTCCAATTTTACGTCTTATATACGTCTTATCAAGGAAAATCATATACTACAGATTATATATTATATAAAGAAGAAAATGAGAATGATTAAGATATTTTCATTAAATAATGACCAAGGTAAGACAAAGTTCTCAGTTGAGGATCTGTTACCTCTCTCGAGCGTTCAGATTATACACCTACGATCAAATTAAAGCAGTAATAATCCCAATGAATACGAATGTATAACACAGTCGCATAAATTTCCATACATAGAAGTAGGTAGTCATTACCAGTGGCAGGTTACAACCGTCAACAGAACATATTATCGACTCTCAATTTGTACCAATGAAGGTAATATGCACACAAACATAGATCAGAATGCAGGTGATAACCAATGGAGAAATTCGAGGTGGCCCTTCGAAACAGTGATTTATATCATTTCACATGGACAGAAGAGATGAGGCAAACAAATCACGGTGTCAGCACACTTTTTTATCGAAACATTTAAATTTTAAATTCCATGGCCAAAGTGCTAACACAAAACAAGCTACGATTGAAAATATTTATTTTCTTAATCTTAAAAGGGAAACATCCCCTACAATGCATCATGCAATAAATATTTCCGGTTATTATGCAGCATTAATATTTTTAAAAAATGGAGGTTGATGTTGGCAAAATCACCTCCTAGCAAAACCTAAATGTACAGTCTCCATGCACCGAGTACCGTAATGTTCGCTCAACGGCGGGCCATCCCCTATTTTACAAATTATATGAATTCTTCAACAAATAAATTGGATTTTTTACAAATCAATTATGTTATTTTTTTTTTATATTCGTATTTTGGCGCTATGGACTACCAATGAACAATCAATATAATTATCCGGGTCAGGATTTTGTTATTTTACCATGAGTTATTTTTGATGTGGTGACAGTATCTCTCGAACCCCTGAATCAGAGCCTTCTTCCGTTCGTCTAATAGAGGCACTCTTCGTCTTATATAATTATATAATATTTATTCTATACTAAGTATAAAACACATTCTCTGTAGAAACAGGTGTCACTGATGTCCAGGAATGAGCAGTGCACTGCCTGTTTTTTCCTGGAGACTGCGTGCTCGCTCGTCAAGTGCAGCACAATCGTGACTGTACGATACAAAATCGAGTTGTGGATTCGTCATTTTTAATATCTTTATTTCGTTTTAACTATATTTAAGTTAAATACTCTTTCAAGTTTCCACGGCCATTATTCATACACAAAACTTCAGTGGTTTCTGGTTTAAACCATGTTGCTGTTTTTTTGTTTGTTTGACCAACAACATGGTCTAAACCAGAAACCACTGAAGTTTTGTGTATATATTTAAGTTATTCAAGGAGTCCCGAGGATGGAATAATAAGAGATGTGGTGAAGTGGAACATTTTAGGTTTGGAGAAAAATAATTTTGAATAATACTGAGAGAAATCATTGTGTTAATAAGAAGTGTGGTGTCTCCGTTACATGGGCACTAAAAAAAATGTTATATAATATAGATCTAAAGATACAAGATCGAGTGGTACCAGACACATCCTCACATTATAACATGATTATGTTAATAGTGTTTCGATTTACAGAAAAATTGTTCCTTTTCAGTTCTTCCTAACGTTACCGCCAAAAACTCTTTCGACCATCAGACACACCCAACCGGTTTACTTAAATATTCTACTGCAAAAGGAAGGAACGTTTTGCTTTTCGTTTAGCTAATGAACGGTTTCCTTCGAGGTACCCTACACCATGAAGATCTTCAGAATTCGGACTATATCCTATAGTCCTCTCACTAACCTGGATATCCCTTATTTTCTTGACCATATTAGCCAGATCTCAAGAACTTACTGCTGGGTTTTTTAGGGCTTAATTTTTTTCTTCTTCTTCGGATCCTGGAGCTAAACTTTTTTTTGGGGGGGTCTTTTTTGAGGACTCACACACGTTCAGTATACCTATTATAATCTACGAAACAGTTGAAAACAATTAATCATACCCCACGATCTCTCGTTATGATTTTGTTGGCACCGCATATAAGTTTATTCAAAATGACTAGTTTACACCAGAAACAGATTTGCGCCCTACCTTATCTAAATAATAAATAGTGATGCATAATATCTCTTAAGTGGTCAGCCTCTTCGACTGATGTCGGTGTATTTTATACTTGAGCAAATGTCACTAAAACTGTCTTTAATAAGTTGCATCATGCATTTAGATAAATTTTTAATTAATATACTATCAATAAATATTAAATTAAACCAAATTATACTTGAAATAAACTACGATAATAAAAATAATTAACAATAAATAAGTAAATAATGAATTGAAAATACCATAAGTGAAGGCTTGGCCTTAGAGACAGAATGACTACGGATATATCGATAATCTTAACATTTTCACTGAACCATGGCATTTTCTTTTGCAATGAGATAATCATTTCTGCTATACAAGCATTCAAGTTTATTTGATATATACAATTCTTTGAATTCCTTCTTAAAATAAAAAAGAAAATATTGTTATAAATTTATAATAGGGCCCATTTTGACAATCAAGCCAGTTGGATAAATTTAAATAGCTGTTTAAAAAATAAATCATTGAAATTTACAACTGTATTAAATAACACAAAAAGTAAATATTATGAATGATATAGAATGGCAAGCAAGTAAAGGCACGTAGGAATACAACCCGCTTGTATCACTCACATATAAGAATTTAGTTAGGACACTAGACCATCTTTTTTTCCGACATGATTATCGGGAATTGAAGAGCAGGCTAGGTTTGAAAGTAGTGATTTTGAGGGGGAATGAAGTTTGTCATGAAAAGATTGATATGGTGTTCTTGGCAAATCAGCAACTAATAGGACAAAATGGATTACCTTATTCATAACAAAGTAAGGAGCGTTGAGTATTTTACGAAGGATTGGCTTGTAAGGATTGGAAACGAGAGGAATCCGATAGGTTAGTGGAGCCCAAAAACTTATCAGGGCAAGTCCAAACAGGTCTTATAATAGTAGAGGCTTTGTTTGAGTAGTCAGAAACGTCGAGCAGTTTCTAGTCGTTTCTGTCTAGTATGAGGTTTCCAAGTTAGTGTTTGCCTTTCATATGATAATCATACGAATCGGATCTGATCAGAGGGATAATATAAATAGATACTGAAGCATAAGAAAAAATGGAACAGAAATTTCGGTAAAACTGCAGAATACGGTGCCGCACACAAGTCTTATCTAGTGGAATTCGTGGTAGCGAAATGATTGTTATTCTTGTAAAATTCTTATAAATTGGAATTATTAGAGGTTTTAAATTATTTTTCTGTCTGCTTCCACAGGTATGTAGGAGTTGTACATAAAGTAGTAGTAATTTAAATTAAGATTAGGGCTCGACTTGGACTGTATATTTCTGAGTCTGTGTAAGTCTTGAGCGAGCATTGCGTACGGAAGTCGACGGAGACTAAGAAGGATCGCATTTTGCAAATTTTGAAACCTGCATTCAAGTTCATAAACAAAATAATTATTCCTGAATTGAGTTTTTTAAATTTAAATTTTGGGTTTAGAGTTTTAAATCTCTGACTGTTTACAAGATAATGCACCCTGTCGTCACAAAGATCATGACTAATTGTCTTTATCACGGGAACTCGTGCTAAACCATACGCAAAACGTATTAACAGCTGTAAAGTTGTTAAATTCGATTACAACTAATAGAGATTGGTTGTTATTGCTTAATTGTTAAACCGAAGGGATAATATCTAGTTGAGAAAGCTAATTGGTTATTTAATAACATGAACTATAGCTTTGCCAAAAGTGTGCTAGTTCTCGCAAGAGTATACAAATAATTAAAATTACCTTTATAGCTATTGAGTAGTCCTAACATATATATTCAATTTATAAATATATGTAAACAACATAAAATACCTAACCGTTTTGTAACTGAATGTGATATATAACACTGGTACTAAAACTGATAAAAGAAAATGTCGAAACTGAAACCTCAGAAAAAGGGTTCACTCTAAACCTGCCCGAAGCAGGCCTCAGGATTACAGCAAGTGATGGTTCGGTCTGCCGCAGTTTCCTTGTTTTTAGCCCAAAGAGTTTAAGCCCTCGACTCTACGTATTCATTACTCCTCAGCCCTAATGCGTTATGAAAATATTTATGAAGATAATTTTTTTATTACAGAAAGTTACAATATATTTGTAATATTAACAACGCAATCATAATTAAACTATAATGATATTAATAACGAAGGTCGCCTTTTCAGGCTACTTCAACACTTACAGTACAAAAAGCTCTAAGCTTTCAATTAATTACAAAAGAACCATACACATGACAATTATTAGACCTATTTGGACTTACAGAGTAGAGCTTCGGCCTCCACTAAGCCATTGAATACCACTCCTATCAACGGGGATAAAACCTAGCGTTAAAGATAATTTAATTTTACAAAAATATAACGTGTTTAATCAAAATTGTTATAATTTATAATTTTTTAAATACCTAAACAAGTATAAATCCATTTGTATTAAGATACACTTTGCTTAAGTCGTTTTTGACTTACAAGTTGTAACACTCTATGTTTACAGGTAACTTAAATAAATGTTTTCAGTTTCATTCAACTTTTCGTTTTTGAGAAACCACATCCAGAGCCGACGACGCAGAGGCTGTTTTTTGAGACTTTATTGGATCCGGGGATTCAAAAATTTTCGTTTAACTCCAGGATTTTATATAGCTCACGATCGCAATAATTTTCCTTAGAATATAATTATTATACTCCATACGAATGTAATAAAAAAAAAAGTGTGGGTATAAATTCTTAATTGGTTGTTAATGAGTAACTAATGCTTACATATCGCTCATTTGGATAAAGTATAATTTCATCGGTTGACTTTGAAGTTGAATTATTTAGGTTTATCTCTTTCTGCCTCGTAACAGACTAATAAATTTATTTATTACACGTTATTAAAATAAAAAAGGTAGTGGGATAGATCAGTGCGTAGGGTGCAAGGTTACTGATATCTAGATACCAAGTTGGAGACCAGCTGTGCCAGGTAAATTATTGATTATGAGGGATTTGGAGAACCTCCTGGCGTTCACCCATGGGTGCCATTAAGTGGAGGGAAAATCCTAGCGATTGAGCATGGATTTGGCCAAATTTTCTGATTTACAAGGTTGGCATCTTCATGGAATTTAGGGGTGCTGTTGTATCGATAACTATATTGCAAAAAATATATATTTATGTAAGACGAACAATAAATGATAGGGGTGGCAGTGAATAAGTGGGGGGGGCATAAGGTTTCTGAACCATCTGGGTCAAGAACTGAAGTGAAGATGGAAGAGCTGAAGGGGTAGCGGTCTGCACTAACCAGTTCCTCGCTTCGACTGACCAGTCGAGACTCCACGCACCGGCCCGACTCTATTCATCAAACGCTGGCTGCTCAGAAATATACTTTTAGAAATACAATAACAAGAAGAATAAACTATACAATAAGAAGAGACATAAATAATAAATTAGATAGAATCGGAAAAATCCCAAAAAGAAAGCCTTAGGCCACTAAAAAACATATATAAATTGCATGTATATACACAAAACCTGTACCACTGCAACCATGATGGGTATGGAGTTCAATACGTAGTAGAGACTGTACTGTTTCTAGGACAACAGTTGGGCAGGGAAGTGATTTGTCCTAGATCACGCACAACCGTAAGATATTTCCATTATTTCGGGTACCCACATTATAGAGGCTTGGGGTTAGATCTCATAGGACTCCAGTTGCTAACAGATTAAACAGCAAGCGGGATTTTAACCTTCAGCATGGCAACTCTGCTCTCTACCACTGAGCAACTCTCTTCCAAATAACTATAAAGGTAATTTAATTATTTGTATACCTTGAGAAAACTAGCACACGTTTGATGAAGCCATTTAGTTCGTGTTACTAATTAATAAATTAGCTTTCTCAACTAAAAAATATCCCTTCGGTTTAGCAATTAAGCTATAACAATAGATTTCAATAGTAGCAATCATTTTTCACAATTTATGGTTGGGTGAGGAGTAAGGAGGGCCCCAGATCCCATAGGATCCATCTCTAGGCGTTAGCAGATAAAATAAAATCTACAATAGCCGGATTTGAACCCGGGTCCGCCAGCACTGACCCGAAGATATATAACGAAGAGTCTATTCGTTAAACACTATATTGTTCTCAGAATCATGCCCTAAAGATGAAATCATAGGACTTTAGTGAATTATATTAAAAGAAACACACTAGTCTAAATATAAAATTGACACTTGTACGGTATTAATACATAAATGGTACTAACAAATGATGTCGAAATGTTATTACCACATGAATCAACCAAAATACCTGTTCAATATTTTCGGTGTAGTCGCCAAAACAAAGTTAAGACTGAATCTCAAGAACTGGAAGAAAAAGATACATATAACTATTAATGAAATTGGTCCTGATATTTGAAACGAAATTTGGGTGATCGACTACATTATCAATTATTTCACCAACTCATTATTAAGAGCGCTGGTCCTACGCCAGTTAATCACTATGGTACTATTTTATAAATGTTTTCTTTTAGAGATTATTATTTATAATATTATCAATACTTTGGATTTATCACACGCAAGAAAGTCGTCGAGATTGGACATGGCTTTTAAGTGACGATTGTGGTAAGACACCGGCCACAACCTAAAAGGATCCGTTTAACGAACGTTCGCAAATCTTTTGGGCGAACGCAACTACCATAATTCAACAATTGCGATTTAATTAAATAAGTTTAATATACGTATTAATACGCCCCAATGGATACGAATTTTTAACATTCATAAGTTTAGCGTGTTTATATTATACATTTTTAAGTGGAATTTTAGTAATGAAGAGGCAATTCGTAAATTAAAATATAATCAGAGAAGCCATGTTGTTTTCTCTCTACTTTGAGCATTGGAATTGAAAATGAAAATTAAAATATTGTGATTACGACTTGAATTTTTGATAATTATTTCGTAGGTTGTCCCTTCAAGTTGAGAATCAAAATTTAACTTTCCATTAGTTTCGATTTAATATTTTTGAAAAATACAAGTTACTATGAGCTTTAGTATAGAAAAGAGAATGTAATTATGGGAAATGTGTGTATTTCAGTAATTATTTTATTTAGAAATGAACGTTTCAACAAACATATGTCATCTCTACTTCGAAATGCTAGTTCAAAATTATATTTCTTGATGAAATGATTACTGAAATCTACTCATTACCCATAATTACATTTTCTTTTCCATGCTAATGATCACGATAACTTGTATTTTTGGAAAAAAATAATAGGGAAACGAATTAACAGTAAAAAGTTGTAGTAACTCGACTCGATGCGACAACCTGCGGAACAGATACCACTAAACTAAATGCTTATTTAATATGGTTTTGATCCATATTGATTGATAAGAAGATTGGCGTTAAATGGAAGTTTATAAGTTATAAGATCATATTTTAGATATATAAAATAATAAACAATTAACACACATACAGCGATTCCAAAATGTTCCAGCTTTCATTTTTTTAAATGATTCTAAATCCAAAAAGTAACAATAAGAATTATTCATGACTACTTGATAGGTTATATTTTTAACATAAATATAATCAAAAGACAAAAACAATATATAAAATAAATATGATAGAATAGATGAGAAACTGTTATAACCTTCCGAAGTTTAATAAACTAACAAACAGATTGAGCATATACAATATTTCTTTTCTTGAGAATAGAAAATTTGAATTTTAGGAAGAACTATATAAAGTTGTTCGGAGTAAACGTTACGCTTATTTTTTATTGGCATTTTGTGTCCTTTCCTGTTAACTAAATAAGGCAGTTAAAAGTGTTAAATAATAGCTTAATAGCAACAAGGATTATCTGCGTAATAATTTTTTTTTTCATCGTTGGAAAAGGGGTTTTCGCCCCACCTTTCCCCCTCCTCTAGCGAGGCCCACGTCTTATTCTCACTGCAAAACTAACCCTTGTAATCCAGTGAAACAACATTCCTTTTGTGTCACGCGGATTCTAAAAAAAATCCACACATCCAACCCAATTAACTATTTTTAGAGACATTATTTTAAAGAAAAAAAAAGTGGATACCTGATCTTTAATGAAGATCTCGAAGTCCTATGTATCTTCTAATTTCTGATCCAGGATTTTGATATGAGAAGCACCACGGCTGATCTTCTTCGCACACAAAGAGGATGTGAACAACTTAAATACAATACCCCGGTTTTATCCTCCTTTAACGAGATCGTTAAAATTGCAAAAGGGAAATTAAACATCAATAATATAATCATAAACTGAAAAATCTATTTGTCAATATTTGGATAGATAAGGTTTTTATGGCTTGATTCGTGGATATATATGTCATTATTCATTAATGCGCATTTTATCTAAACTAGCTCTGGGGATAATAGATCTTACTTTTTAAGAGCATTTTATAAGTCATTATTTTGAAGGATAATGGATTCTGGTGACCTTGAAAAGTTTATTGAAGTTAAACAAGTAAAATCTACTGAATTAAAATGTACTGAACTAATCATTCTATTATTTATCATTGTTTTGGATACATGAAATCATTGTTTGGATACCTAAGTTCTTGTGAGTAAATAGGGTTTGAATATGTACATTATTTTTTTTAAATTTTATTATTATTATTATTTTTTTTAACTAGACTTAATTTTATTATCATTTTTGCATTTATTTCCTTTTATTACCGCATGCATATATTTTTCCACATGTATATATTTTATTACATTCACTTATTTTATTTTGTTTTTATCATTTTTTGTTTTGTTATGGAATGGTTGTAGCTACATAGCACTATTACTTAATGCCCACAAGTGGCAGATTATAATGTTTTTAATAAAGTGTCTAAAAAAAAAAAAAAAAAAGAGTATGCAAAACGTCAAGTATTATAAAGATTTTGAACTTAAAAAAAAGAGAAGAAGTTACCATCCATGATTAAGATTTTTCTGAATCATTACAATCCATTTACCTTGAAGAAAAAAAAACTTCAGTAACTAGCTCGAGGAAGTATAATAATAATAATACTGATACTGAAAAAAAAGACAATTTAAGTATAAATATTTTAAAATGGTATTTAATTTAAAGTATGCCGAAGATTTATTTTCGAAACGTTGATGTCTGAAGGGGACATAGAGTGGAAAATAATTTTATAAAAATACACACTTGTGTTCAGAAGATTTTCGTTAAAATAAGAATAAATGGAATGAAATTAGTTAGATATTAGCTTTATTAATATTTATTATTATTATTAGCCGAAAAGCTCCAAAAATGGAAGACGCTAAGTAGAGGTTCACGTTTGGGGCTTCTTGTTCTTATTTTCCCACCAGGTTTTCATTCTTTGCAAGAATTCAGCTTTTCTTTCTTCGCTCCATTTTGTTCCAGTTCTCGGTGCTTTTGTCCTTAGCTTGAACTCCCTTTTTTCAACTTTAAGTTTTAAATTGTTTCTAGTCTTTACGTCTTCTTTAGTAATTTTGGATAATTCCAAGTCTTTCTTAATATTTTGGATCCATTCCCCTCCATTAGCAAGGGACGCTACGTAATTTACTATTATTTTTGTAAGTCTAATTAAATATTCAAATATATAAATAATTGTTGGGCATAAGAGTGGAAGATCAACGGATATTGCTAATCTCGCATCAATGTAGATAAAAATCTAAAACGTGCACATCTGCAAAGATCGGTTCACCAAAAACGTTTGTCCCTAAAGTTCGAGGAAATGGCTATTCACATGAAACAGAAGTAGTTTGTTGATCGTTGTTCCCAGGTGTGTAGTAGGCTTCAGGTGTTTGAAGTTTAAGTTCATGGTTAAAGTTTAAGTTTAAGTTCGTTTGTTTGTTAACATAACTATTAAAATTCGAACATATTATGTGTCAAAGTTTGGTACATAGGTTTGTGATTATAAATTTAGCATTGAGAATTAGTGTAAACACAGTGGATTAGAACTCTTGAAGGGCCAAGTTTATAGTAAACCAGGGGACAAAAAGGCAACTTGAGAGATAGTCCCATAATTTGGTATCCATAAACAAATGTTGGCTCCTCATTGAATGACATGTTTAAACCTTTCGAATATTAAAAAACATACTTTTTTTCCCGCTAGTTCTATAGTTCTTAGTACTGATTGTGTTTTTTTAATATAGAGATCATTAATGATATTTACTTGCTTCCGAGATGCTTCACTCTTACTAATTTACATACACAGTTGCCCCTAGATTCGACATCCTCCGGCCCAGACGATGGCCTAAAAGCTAGGCAGAAAGTTAACACATAAAAAATAAGTAGGATGCAATTGGAAAAATCCCAAAAAGCAAAGCCTTAAGTCTCTAAAATACTGAAGAAAGAGCCATTTAACGTTTCGCCATTTCAGGCATCATCAACACAGGCCAAAAGAAAAGTCAAATAAAAGAAGGCAAAGTTCACCACATCTCACATCAACAATCCAAACAGACTCATCACATAGGGACACTAATCCTTGCTCTAAGACATTCCAATAACAAATGAGGCAAAGGAAGGTAACACACGAACAGCTGGAGAGGTTATAAAAACAGCTAATTGTCAGAAAAAACAAGATTGGCGAAATATTTCTACACACCATTTTATAAATTACTAAGGATATCTGCGGTTGACCATTTCCTCATCAATACACACTAGACAAAGCGAACGCCAGAATTCGTTGAGATACTCATCTTGACAGAAAACTTATAAATTCTTATAAGCCGATAAATGCACACTCAAAAGTGGACAATATTTTTTTATTTTTCTGAAACAGTTGCTGATTTTCATTCTTGTTTATAACTAATATTATTTACAAAAAAGAAGCACAAAACTATCTTTCTATAGATAATCAGCTATGATTATAAATATTATTGTTCTCACTATTATTCTCCTGAGATGGTATCAGAGTACATTGGCCCCAAAAATTCACTAAGAGTGTTCCATGGAGTACCAGATTTTTATTAATTAATAAATTACGTCCTAATTCAAATTATCATCATACTAATTCAAATCAGCATAAAGCCGATGCAATATGCGCCATCCCTTGTGAATTAGGCTCCCTAAAGTCTTTGAGTGCTTGTAGCTTTTCAATGTTCTCTAGTTAATATACATTCAGGGATCTACCAGAACTTAAAAAACATAACTTTATAGTCAAAAACGTTTTAGGCTAACTTTTCCAAAAACATACGACTAAAAATAGGTTAAATTCACGACAACAGGTTGTTTTGTGAAGTTATAGGGATTAAAAAATGTATCGAGAAGTGTGAAGAAATATGGAAAACCCTACAACTCTTTGGGGGCTATTAAAAAAAAATGCATGTACCCTTTTCAATTTGCTCTCCTAAAGTGATTTGTTCGTTTAGATTAAATCGAGAACGTCTCCAGATTTGAATAATAACCGGTCATGTAGGTTTAGTATCTGCTATTAACGCAGCACCACATAATTACTTCATTCAATTTCGCTGTAGGAGCACTGTCAGTAGTTCAAATGTTTCTTCACTCTAGCCGTTTCATTTATTCTTAACCAATGTTGAGCAATCTATTTAGAACGGTATAAAATTCTGCATCATTATGATAATTTTTGGAGGTTGTCAATCACCAGGAATAAAAATGAGCTTAAATATATTTCGCAAACTGTCCAGGTATATAATATATCTTCCAAACCTGTAATACAGGCTTTCCGAGCAAGAACGTTCTGATGTTTATCTTATTTACTCCTTAAGAAGCAGCATGCCCTCGAATCAATGCTAAAACAATTATCTAATTAAGTAAAGAACTAACGGGCATATTCTTCAATGTAAATAGAAAGCAAGAGAAAGTCGTTCTATTATTTTGCACCAGATTTCTTTTCCTTGAAAAACAGCCGGGGACGGGGGGTATTGTGCAGCAGTTAAGGTCATCGAGACGTTGCACAATGGATATGGATTGAATCGGGACCTACTTTATTTATTTTACAAGTAAAACATTTTGTTTGCCAATTAGATTAATTAATTAAAAAGGAGAAAGGAACTGACCTCGCGAAAGAAAAAACGTGGTGAGGCAAAAATATTTCCAAATACTGGACAGGATACGCAATAATAAAAATTACTGATTTAAATAAGATTGATCCTCATACATGACTGAAAAGACAAGAAACTGCTCGACGTTTTCGCCTACTTCAACATTTACTGGACAAACGTTCAAAGCTCCCAATTAATTACAAAAGACTCATTTACATGACAGTTTTCAGACCTATTTGGACATACGGAGTTGAGCTTTGGGGCTCTACTAAACCATCCAATTCATCTCGTATACAATCCTTACAATCCAAAATCCTTCGTAAAATCCTCAATGCTCCTTATTATGTCACAAACAAACTCATCCATTATGATCTTAATATCCCATATGTTGCTGATTTGGCCCAAACTAGATACCTAACCTTCCATGAAAAGGTCTATACACACTTGAATCCGCTAGTCTCTCAACTTGCTTTCCATAAAATTCCTGATAACCCTCTGAGGCGTCTGAAAAAAAGATGGCCTCGAGACCTTCAACTATAGAACTTTATTAGAGTGCTACCGATGGGTAGTTTCACCACAAGTGTTGTTTGTTTTTTTCTGTCCTTTGTTCATACATCATATTTACTTGATGTAATATAATTACAGTTGTAATTATCAATAAATTATTCTATTCTCTAAAAAAAAAAAAAAAAGATTGAAAAAGGGTTTCGAAATTTTCACATTTGAATGGGTGATAATATATATATGCTAAGACATTAAAAGAAAAATTCCAACCAAAAAACCTTAAATGTCTAAACTAAAAACAGGAAACAAAAATAGCTGTCAATATTTTCTACTAAAGCATCTTCAGGAAGAGAATAATAAAAAACTCGAATAAAGCAGATCCTAAAATCAAAACGCAGAAGGTTTTTTTGTCCACTATGTGAGGGTAACAATTGTGTAACAAGGGGTAAGTCGATCATGACTGTATTACTTTTAAGTAATAGCAAATACTGCCGTACTTTTACGAAGTAATGTCATGTAATGTAGAAATAAGAAATATTTTTTAAATTATGTTTTTGAAATACGACTCTTCAGATATATATATTTTTTTAAAATTTTCTTTAATTTTGAAAAAAAAAAATGTGAGTAGTCTTCTTTTGCAGAAAATACTATTGATATTTTATTATAATGTTATCAAGGAAAACAAAATAATAATAATAATTATTGTGATTATTATTACTAAAACTAAAACGATTTATAGAAAATTTAAAATAGATCGTTTTATCAAGAAGAATTTATTTTTCTCTAATTAATTTTAACTTCTTCGGTTGAGAAGATAACTTGATTTAGGCAAAGATACCTATTTTTTTGTTCTCCTTTAGTGAATGGATTTAAAAGCTATTTACTTTAGTGCAAAAACATTTCTTATAATTTATCCTCATCAATAGAATCGCAAAGTTGACTTCCCAGGCCAGGATTCCAAACAAACGCACTTATCAACTTCGTATACTTCAGTGAATCATTCTTCAAAAAGTTTAAAGAATTAATTATCGAATAATTAATGTACTCTGAAAAATTATTGTCCTCAAATGAGAATATGGGGCATCAAACGATTAGTTGGATACAGTTAAAGCGTTGAGTGATTTCCGGAGATCATTGACAAGGCCATTTTCAATGTCATTTTAAAAATAGCTTTGTGTGTCAACTGACAGTGAATTGTTGACGTGGTATAGCTTTTGACACAGCCATTAAATGATCATCAAATATTTTTGTTTAAAAGAAAAGAATGGTAATTGATAATAAATTCCATAAAAAAGAGTATAACCAAGCTGGAAAAATTATAAAAAAATCTGCATTATCTGATTCCAATTATTACGTTATTATAAATTAATGATTTATTAATTAGGGGGATGGCCAATATTATACTTTCCACTGTGTAAGGTTCAGATTTCGTATATTAAATAAATATTCACTGAAGAACGATGCAGAAATTTGAAGACTTTACGTAGTGTAAGATAATATACCGAATTTTACTTATTACAAATCTTTGCGAATTCTAACCAATTATTTTTAAAATTTATGTAGCAGGTTATAAAAAGCTCAAGATTCATGACTATCAAGTTATTTAGAAATGCTTATTTTACCCACCCAGAAACCTTACTTTTTATGTTTGTTGCTGAAATGGTAAATAAAAATGAGAATTGAGTTTACGAAGAGTTATCAATACCAGAAATCTACCTATTTTTAAAATAAAGGCAATCATGAGGTTCAAATCGCCTGTAAACAATTTTTAAACTACATAATGTAACGAAATAATAGATTGGAGTCCAGTACCTCTTTCATTTTGTTGCTTTTACTGCATCACCAATGAATACGTTTATACGAAGTCTATAGAAACCAGACACGATGGAAATAGAATGTTCATAAATATCCACATGAACATTTACTACATACATAACAATGTACTTATCTACATAGCTACTTAGGCTTTGAAAATATTTGTGGGCCTAAGACGATACGTGGTTTTGTAAGAGATACGTTTCTTTCGAAGATTTCAATACCACATTACTAAAGCGTACCGTTTTTTAAATTAACACTCAAAGGACAAGTAAAAAACATTATCTTAATAAATGTTTACACAACTTTATTTACGTTTAATTCAAAACGAAGATGAGCATTTCCATGTCAATAAATTGTGATTGTATGAGTATTGATTCATCAAATTTGTGGATTGGATTCGTTTTTAATTATATTATCAATAACTTATTTGAACTGGTTATTCTATTTGGTTGGCAACATATACTAACGTATCTTACAAAGTGCGTAGTTGTACGTAACTTACTTAGACAATTACAATAATTTTGTTTAAGTCAAAAAGGTATTTAAAGTTATTACAAATGTTAATATTAGGCTTATTTCGGATGAATTTGTTACAATTCTATTTTATTATATTCAAGAATTTTACATAATAGAAAAAAAAATATTAAGTCACTCACAAACCAGAAATTATACAACTTGTAGTTCTAGCTCTAGTAAAAGCTACCCTTCATCTTCGAATTTTAATAATATATTATTATATTTCACTAATTACTAAATATAGAAGGAAATGGTTCGGGTGTATTTAAAAACAGGAAAAATAGCCTTGATTCGAGAGGCAGGCCATACCTAGCGCCTGTCATTTTGTCCTTGGCTGTTCCCAGGAAGCTTAACTTGAGTTGGTTAAATTAAATTACATGTAGCAAAAAATAAAAAATAAGTTTAGAATCTAATCAGTCGAAAAATTCTCGAAAACTACGAACATCTATTCACACTCCTTCACGTGATATTACAGGAAAAGGGGATGAAAAATCAAAAAATGTTTCATGTTTTAACGATAATTTTGAAATTCAGTTACTTAAATAATTAAATATAATTTAATAGTTTATTGAAGTATTGCCCATTTACGATTCGATAATGCAATAGCAAGAAGAAAATACTTGGACATGTATTTTCTTCTTGCTATTGCATTATATACTTGCATTGTAATATATTCCACCAGTTTAGCTTAAAAAAAAATTAGTTCAGATTTCAACATTTCACAGTTGTTGTTTTTTTTTTAAACATGTCCACCTAAGATCGTCTGTTTGGTCTATGTTGTTCTTCATACTTCTTTTTTGGAATCAATATTTGTAAAGCAGATAAGTGGTCGAAATGAATGTATCAAGGAATGAATAACCAATGGTCAAGATGACTAGATGCTGACGTGAAAACGTAGAGTTTTTATTTTTTAAATATATCACATTTTAAAAAATTCTTATGAGATAGTCTTTTTACCGAAACTATATAGCAGATATTGATGATTCAATTAAAAGTAGGCGATCTAATATTATTGTTAAGTCATTCATTCAAGTGAGTAAAAAAAACCTTTTTCCAGTCAAACATTTTTTCTTTATTTAAAAATACGTTTCGACTTCTTCAGTCATTTTCAATTTTCATCTCTTATAAGTCCATTTATTATTTAATTTAAATATTTTTTTTTACTTATAAATTTGTACATTATTAACCTTTTAGTAAATTGTCAATCAATTAAAACTTTTTTTTTAATACTTGGAGTTTGTATTGTACTCCATGGTCACTATTTATAGATAAATGTTAATAATGACCATGTTATTATAATAATAAATTTACAAATTTATAATTAAAAAAATATTTAAATTAAATAATAAATGGACTTATAAGAGATAAATTGAAAATGACTGAAGAAGTCGAAACGTATTTTTAAATAAACAAAAAAATGTTTGACTGGAAAAAGGTTTTTTTTACTCACTTCAATGAATGACTCAAAAATATGTACTCCAGTGACATAAACAAGAAAATTAAAATATTATTGTTATTAAATGCTATGCTATTTTTATAAAACTTGATTCACGAAAATCCGTTCACTTGATATAATGGGAGAAGAATATGATTAGTCAGAGAATATTTTTGCACCCAATTGTCTTGCAGCTACCATTAAATATTTATTCTTTCATATTCAATATAAATGAAAGTATGCTTAAATTAACATAAATTAAAATGTTTGAGGTCGAAAAATGTCGAAAATTGTACAGCGGAAAGCGAAATCGTGTCATTCTCGAAGTGCAAAAGTGACTTAGTCAGGCCTTGGCTTGTAATGGAGTTATTACTTATATTATAACTCCACTTCAGTCCAACGACTATAATAAAGGCACGATTCATCTTCATTAAGTACAATTAACTCATTTTGGAGTTACATCTCGTGAATGGATGACTGGATCGCGGCTCAAACGATTTTCCGAAGATTTATAAGAAGACTGTAAAGGAAAAAGTTTTTAATTTTTTTTGGACTTTTCATTCGCTTTTCTTCTTAAGTCTAATGAGTGGGATAACATATTTAAGTTAAGAATCAGGATAATATAATAAGTAACAAACAGTTTTGCTAAACAATAATAAGGATAAACTAATCCTCAACTTCGCATATGCTTAACGTTTCGCATTAACTTTACTTTCCATTGATTAAGGCACAACGAGTTAAAAAAAAATGTAAGTAAAAAATAAATAAAACTATGACCACTGGAAAAATATGTAAGTCAAGTATAAACAAGACTTGTATTCAGCAAGATACATCAGTACGTCCATTGCGCCCCTCATAAACCTGAACTGAGCAATATAATGTGCCAAATAATTTTATGGATAAGAAATGAAGTTTTAGTGTTTTTTTCGGATTAATTGTGTAAGTTGTAATTTTGCGTAAGGACGGATAACCAGTAAGAATTTTCTTAGATGAACTAAAAAGATTGCTTGATTTCTAATAGTAAATGAAATCATATCTCAGATATATACATAAATATCTATTAATTATATATATATATATATATATATATATATATATATATATATATATATATATATATGTATATATATATATATATATGTATATATAATTAATATGATAGAAAAAGGCGTAGATGAATCCATCGAATCGGATTCAGAATGATATTGATTTAATTTCTCTGGAGGCAGGCTGCCCTATCCCTCGCCATGATCCCAAATCGGCTGTCAATCTCCTTGTCAATCGAATCTATTGCTTCTTCATTAGTTCTTATAGAGATAGGCATTGTCTGTCCACTATTTCCGTCACATGTTCTAGTTCCAATCTCGAAAAAAAAAAATCAAATGATATATTGTCGTTATTTTTAGAGTTGTACACCAGATGTCTATTTCGTGTCTTCGTATTTATACATTAAAACATATTTAATATATAAATTTATTTCGATCTCACTGACTTTCTAATCTTGCATATCTCAATAGAATTATTTCACTATAACTCATTAAAATGATAAAATAAATATTCAGAATACGAAATTTGTATGTTATGTTAACCCATAACGAGAGAAATCTTTTATAACAATAAGAAATGAAAGTATAAGAACATTTAAAAATGTTATAATTATAATGAGTTGAATTATAAAGAGAGATTAAAAAAAAATTATATCCGTTTGAAAATTTTTTATTTTAATTATTAATACAAATGTATTACCAATACACAATGTTTTGGCGTGAAATAAATAAAATAAAAATCTAAAACCAAAATGTATAAAAAAATATAGGAAAGTCATTGAATCAGTTGTAAATAACAAAAACATATAGGCATTAAATATTGTTTTTTTAATTGGCAGTTGGTCTTCCTCGCCGCCGCTTGGTATATTTGCCCTGAAGATGGCCTACATTGTAGGTCGAAACGTCGGCACACAATAAATAAGTATACACTTATTATGGTGTTTTCATTGACTGTACTCCCATCTATTTCTTCCTTACATTAGAAGTTCCAGTCAACTAATTCTTCTCTAACATTAAATATTGTTGAATTAGGTTAAATAAATTTGATATTTTTTAAAAAAGTTATGTATTAAAAAATAATAAAATATCGCCAAAGCCGTTTACGAAAAAAAATGGCCATTGGAAAGTATAAAACCAATGAAATGATAAAGGACACACCTGATGATTCGAAGCAAAAAGGTTACTGTAGCACACTTGGCATATATATATATATATATATATATATATATATATATATATATATATATATATATTTATGTTAAATGCTTCATATCAGTTTCATACAACTCTTCAGATTTGAGTCTTGCTACATACACACTCACAGACCATTCGCGAAACTTTTTTTATTTCGACTCAAAGAACCTTAAAACGCGTATTGTCGCTGAAAATTCTGATTCGAACTTTTCAACGATCGTGTACTTTCCCTTACCGAATATTTCATACCTACGAAAGTAAAGCCAAAATAAAAAATTTCTAAAAAATAAAGAAATGTGTTCTAAAAATTTTTTATTATGATAATGGAGAAATATTTCCAACGAAGATACAAAATATTTAGATGATAACTCGTTTGATTATTTCCTTTTTTATATTTTAATTAATTTTTTTAAAGCGATTTTTTGTTAAGATCAGCATTCTAAAATATTTCATGTTGCAACGTGCAAGAAATATCTACTTAACCTTCTCACAACATGCTTATCAGTTAAATGCTTTCAGAAACAGTTTGGACGCAGCAGGTGGTCATAAAAATTCCAGTTTTACTCTAATCACCAAGTCTACTAAATCATTTTAATCGTAAACTTCGAGGGGCGAATTTTCCACATTCTTCTTACTTTTCTGCAGCAAAAAAAAAGACAATCGAAAAATTATCTGCATATGCATCATGGAAAAAGGCGAATCTACTATCCCGGTATTTATTTATTTGGTTCTTTATGACGCGATTGGAACGCGAGTAGACTTGTTCAGGACATCTTCGTTCTTCCCAATATCTGTTTATCCCGGTACCTAAACATAATACAGCATGTGGACACGTCATATAAATATGATATCTGTATATGGCGTATCATACTTGTCATCAAATAAAGAAAAATAAATTGCATGGCTTCATTTCTCATTCACCGTTCTCCCACTGAGAGCCCCATAAAATATTCTACAAGACAACTTTTTTTTTTTACGTCATTTAGAATTTCTTTGACTCTTTGACTTTTTTTTATTATATAACCTTTGTTGTACCGTTTCTTTTTCATTGATCAGTTAAAATCTGGGCGAAAATTACCCTAATTTACTAATTATTCATTTTTTATACAAAAAAAAATTAAATTACTTACATTTATAGTCGAATTATGTTAGATTGTGAGTGATCATTCGATGTATTACCTAAAAAAAAAAGAAATAAATCAGCATATCACATTCACTATGACATAGCAACATGATAAAATAGAATGGGATAGAAAAGATAATATTATTCTGAGACACAGTTCCCTTTGAAAAACAAAAATGAGTACAAAAAATAACTATTTCCTATTCTAAGACCTGTTATATAACAAATAAACAAAACATAATATTTTACATAAGAAAATATATAAAAGGAAACGAAAAGAATAAAACGAACCATACGAAATTAATATCAATTCATTAAATTTATTAATTATATTAGCAAGCATGTTACATCCATAATATAGAATTATTTAAAAAGATATATACACAAAAGCATGTAGCAAATTTAACAAAAGTAAGTTAATTAGAGAATATAATGTGAACTTGAATGTAAAAAGTATTTTATCCGTAAATGGGAAATATATATTGGACAACGAAATCAAGGAACAAAACTCTGTAACATTGAATTAGTAGATGAAATGATAAAAGAAAGAAACAATGATAGAATAAATTTAAAAAAAAAGAAGAAAAAATAATTTATGCAGAGAAAGTCAATAATATCAAACATACATCTTATTAACAAACATTAACGAGTTGGCCTCAGGAGGAACTAGAGATCCCGTTGGGTCGATCCAAGTACAATAACAATATAAATAATTTATAATAATAATACTAAGAATTTATCTGTCACAGCTGATCTCGAACCCTATGCCTGTATATTAATAAATGGAGTCCTTTCACATTGAGATACCTCTTCACTATTTATAAACCAGTATGGAATTGTGCCTACAAAAATAATTTAAAAGAAAGAAAATGTATTTATTCATGCGACTGTTTAGTAATAATAAATTGAAGCTTACAAAACACTATTGAAAAAAAGTGAATACCAATATAGAACTATAAATTATGCAGAAGACATGGATTAAATACTATTTTACTATTCTTATATAAGAGCCCTTGAAAAGACTCATAAGAAAACGACTCGTCATTGCTTAGGAAATGAAAGGAAACAAAAAATAAAATGAAGCAAGAAAAAACCCAAGGGTCTTCAAACACAGAGACCCGTTGAAGAGTAAGACAAAAAGGCTCTGTGGTAAGGGTAGACAGAATGAACATGAGCTGATAACAACTACTTTTCTCTTAGGGCCAAAAAACATTTGGATGTTGATGGGAGATGTGCTGTATGTGCCCTGCAAGTGTATGATGTTTCCTTTTTCTGTCCTGAAATGATAGAAATATGCCTTAATTGGCAAAATGTTGACTGGTCAGTTGCTTACCTTTGTTTTGGATACTTGAGGTTTCGCGTGAATAATCTTCCTTTTAGATCCTAACAATTAAGTTATTTCTGTTTTGAGTTTTTGCTCAGAATCACGATAGAAGTCACATAGAAAATTGTCATAAGAGATTCTGCGTTCATAAGAAAAAACTAAGAATCGGAAATAAGGAAGGTTTAAAGAGTTTGATTACGGACACTGATCAGGGTGAACGTAATTTATGGTGTCTGTGGTCTTGGAGGAAACATCATGTGGGTAGATGGACAAATTTTGCGACCTTGTCTGTCAGTAATGATTATGTCGGCATTGCATCCCACTATCCACCATAAATATTGAGTTCGGCTGCAGACATGAGAGTATGCATTACGTTTTGTAGGCCAAAAGAGTTTCTGCTCAACGGATGTTAAAACAGATCTTAATTTATGAATCAAAGCTTTAAAAATTGTTGGAAATGACAACTTTCTAAACAATAAATGAGTTATTAGCAAAATACGATATAACGACGATTTACGACAAAACATCCCCTTCCTTCCAATGAATTTTATTTACAGTCAGAAAGTCCAGAGGCCATTTTGTATCCCGGATCTGGAGGCAAGGTTGAAGACAAGTAGGTTTGTGTGGGTTTGTTTTTAAAAAAAAAATACCAATGAAATATTTTTAGCGATTCTTTTCTTTCCAAACATACATTTCTCAAAAGATTCGAACTTAATCCAAAAATATTGACTGGTCGTTTGGTCATTTTAACATTCACAAAACCATTTAACGCATCTTAAACATTAAATGTTAGATTACATTACGTTGTATTCAACATTATATAGCACTTAGTATTTAAAATCACTATATTTATAAATCTCCTGGAAAGAATGTACTGGACAATGGAAAGTTAGGTTTGGTTGAATAATGTGGTGAGGGGAAATTTAAGTGTTCAAGAGTAATAAAAATAGAAACTATTTATAAAGGCATCCTTTAAAAATGAAGTAATAACAATATAAAATATATTATAGGAAAACATACAACAATGAAAGGAATAAAGGTGGCTATGGGTATGGGGATGGAGCGCCATGCTCAAAATCATATTTTTATTGAGGTGATAATTGAATTAATGAAGGAGCTGTTACGACTTAAGAATGTCCATCCACTAGTAACGTATGACAGCGGTACATTGATCCTAAACCATAGAACCATAAAGAAATTAATACCTCTGCCACATTTATGGAAAGATCCAGGTTAAGAATGACGAGGAATGATAGGAGAACAAACATATGAAGAAAAAGATGAACAACCTCCATGATATTTAAAAAAAAGAAAATGAAAATGGAATGAAAATATAATAAGAACTAAACATATGGCAAAAGAAAAAAATATTGATTAGGAACTGCAGAAAGTGGAAGCAAAGAAAAGGTCGCTCCAAATAATTTTAAAAGATAGGTGAGGAAAACTCGCGGAAAAGCGATTTGGCACTGTTGGAGAAGGAATGGAAAATAATGAGACTATTGGAAAAAAATAATACTTTATTTATTTTTATTATTTCTAGATTTAGGGAGCGGAGTAATTGAGCGCTGAGTAGCCAAGCCGAAGATCCTGGGTTCGAATTCCGCTAGCTGACAGGCTTTTATTACACTGTTAGCGGCCGGAGATGGATCCTATGAAATCTAGGATCCTCCCGGGGCTCGCCCCGCCTCTACAAAGTGGGTACCCTTAATATGGGGAAAATCTGGCGGTTGAGCGTGATCCAGGACAAATCACCTCCCTGAGCAACCATCGTCCAAGAAACAGTACAGTCTCTACCATGTACTGAACCCCAGACGAGTGGAACAAGCTTTATTTCCAGATTTAGGTACAACTCAGTAGTCAGGCTTAATGATAATCTAGCCTAGACTTGTGGTTGACAAAATTCTCAGGTAATATATTGATATAAATAATTAATTGATGCCTTATAGCTATGAAAATATCACAATAAAGGTTTAGTATTATTTATTTTAAAAAAAACACTCTTGCCACTAAGGTCTATGAAGGATTTTGATTTCTGTGCTTGGTAGCCAACAGAATCCTCCCATTTACGTTTTAATCGATCTCTTAGGGATTCTTTTAACAAATCCACCGACATGACGTTTTCATTCACCATGATGAATGACTCTGACGTCAATGATTTTTACCCTGGTGTTGGCCATGCAATTCTTCTTCTCAATACATCGGTTGGCTCATTTTTCTTTGATTCAAATACTCTACATAATACTTGATTTTTGTTTGAACTCCTTCCAAAAAAATAAAAACATAAAAAACGTATACGACATGTTAAGAGACTTAGCCGAATGTGACGGAGCAGCATTTCGGGGAAACCAAAAAGCAGTGGCGGCTTGTGAAGGTCAACATTTACTTCACGGCGAGGCTGGAGAATAAATCTTAGCATTCCCACACTCCCTAAAGGTTATTCCATTTTATATTAATTCGGCAAATGTTTCGGATCTTTCGAACGTAGCCTAACAATAAAAGCGAATGGATCAACCAATATAGTTAATGTCTAATAAATATCAATGAAAGCCGCATCTTTAACTGATTAAACCGCGTCCTTGGTGGTCCAAACGATTGGTTCCGTTATTTTCAATTTTTTCTAAACATTAAAAGAATACTCGTGAACTATAAAAACATATTAAAAAATGACAAGCGATTCAACGATGTTACATATGAAATTATATGAAAAGCTGTCATTTTTAAAATAAATAAAATCAGTGCTTGATTTACTAGGATAAATCTTTGTTTGCTACATTTTAATAACTTATATAATAAGCAGAAATATATAATAACATAAATATATGATAATAATAAACTCATTTCTCATCATTTGATCTTACCAGCTAATTAATACCCATGGAAAACCTAATTTTGGGGCCCGAACATCGTTGATCGTACCCCGGGAAGCGAATAGTAACCACTGCCTTGATACAAAGTATCTGAAAGTATTAGTGACAATGAGTTGTCTTAAAGCAATTATGTTGACTGTAGGAACAAGAAACAATTTTTTAAAACTATGTACCGTTGAAAAAATTATGGATCCAAATAATACTCCAAAGGCGGCCATTATTACAAAATATACATGATCGCAAGTACTTACCAACAGGTCTCAAAGTTCTCCGCAATCAAACACTTGCGAAATTAAGTTTTCCATCAAATCAAAAATATTTATTATTATTATTATTATTACTAATCGCAGAGCTCCCAAAGTGGAAGACTCTAAGTAAAGATGGTTCACGTTTGGGGATTCTTTTTGTTCTTATTTGCCCACCAGGTTTTCATTGTTTCTTCGCTCCATTTTGTCCCAGTTATTTTGTCTCTGGCTTAACCTCCCATTTTTCAACTTTAAGTTTAAAAATGTTTCTTGCGTTTATGTATCCATCAGTAATTTGGGCTAATTCCAAGTCTTTCTTAATATTTTTTATCCATTATCTCTTGTTGGGAATATTTTTCAGAAATAACTTCAAGATATTTAAAGTATTGTACCCTGTTACCACAAGTTCTACATCAAAAATATTTATTATCTTAATATTATAATTTTTTGAACACATATTGATGTCATACGAGTAAAAAGCTTTCAACTTCTAATGAATGATATCCTCAATCAACAATTATATGAAATACTTTTTTTTTCATACTTTAAAGTACCTTTAAGATCTTTCATTCAAGGTGATAAACTGTTAAATGAGCTAAAAAGTGTCAATGGACGGCGGCGTATGCAAAAGAGGAAAATAAAAAATGTTGCCGTAAAGCTCCAATTAGCCCAGTTTGTATAGGTAATTTCCACGATCATGGGAGCAGTGATGACGCAAACATCTTTAACAAAGGTAAGAGAAAAATTTAAGTTCTAATATGTCGTTCTGGCCTTCAGGAACTACCTCTATTGGTTCTTAACAGTCTCAGACCTCATTATTTATCCAAAAATGTTTTTTCCCGATTATAATATAATATAGGAAACTAGACCTTATCTCTGTGGACTTTTACTAATGGAGTAATAAATTTTTGATAAACCAAAGTGGTCTCCGTCCGTAAGCATGTAAACATCGTAACTAATGATGACGTCATACTGACTTGATGTATGGCCATAGTCAGGCGTTAGGTGTCTAGATTGGTCAACTGCCTTTATCACTGTTTCCCTAAAAAGAATATTTAGAGTAAATCAAAAATTAAACAAAATATATATATTCCTAACACCATCCAAATGATACTAAAGGAACAAACAAATTCCTCTAATATAACGAATCATTAATTTTTCAAGCAATATATTAAATATACTATTTATAGCACTACAAAATTTTGTAACTACCTAAATCCTTGAGTCGATTGATTTCAAAATAAATTTTCGCAATGCTTTACTCTCTGCAGATTCATACAATTTTCCTTGTGAGTAGTAGGAAGTATATATATTTTTTATTTCTAATATAAAAGCTACTGGAAAGTAGGCGAGAACTGATTAATTGTTATAAACCATAAATAAAAATAAATTTCGCTAATAACATATCCTTGACGAATGTAATTTTATTTTTTTAAATATAATTTAAGTATATTTGTGGACGTTTTACATCCTTGTATTTGAGATTATTGTGGTTATCCTTATATTATTGTGGGATCAGAGGCCCTAGAACCAAAAAAAACAACATTAAAACGCATTTTCGGCTGGATTTATTTACGTTTTTCGTCGAATTTACCACTATTACCGATTGTAGTTAGCATTAGAACACTGTGGAACCTATTTATCAATAAATGATAAAAAAAAAAAATTTATGATTCCCAAGGATTACAGATATACCTACATTCAAACCAAATTTTAGGGAACAATAATTACAACCTATTACACATCATTAGATATTGAAATATAAATATAAAAGTAACTTTATTCTGGGACTAGGTCCCTTTAGAATAACAAACATGGACCGAAAAAGTATTTACAACAGAGCCAAAAAATAAAAACCACATTCCATGTCAAATTACTAAGCAACTAAGGAGAATAAATAAATAAATATCAGCGAATAAAAACATAACCTATGATGTAATAATTTATTATAGACATATATACTACATATATGAACATAAATACACACATATATACTTCTTATATGTGACAATACAAGAGACATTAGATTTAAGATGTGTTTCTTTAAATCAAACATTATACAACCGATAATTAGTAGAAAGCCTAATAAAACTAAATAATTAAAAGGGTAAAGTATCGTTACTCGAGAATTGAAAAAAAAAATTAAAATAATTATAGATAGCGGTATTTCCTCTATAAGACGAAAGTGCATCCAGTCTTGCTGCAGGGGCTGTGAGACCTGGAATACTTCCCAGGCGTGTGAGCAGAAACTCCTGGCCTTTCAGAGAACAATCATCAGAGGTATCTATGGTGGAGTATTGGTCAAGAAGATAGGAAAAGAAGGAGGGACCAGGAACTGTGCAATATGTAAAAAAAAACCCAGAAATATCCTAGTATTGAGGATCGAAAGGACCCACCAAGACATCAGCTTTTGGAACTAATTGGTATTTCTTGAAGAGGAAGACCTAAGCAACAGTGAGCCGAAGATGATACAGTGAAGAATGTTCTGAAGCTTCAAAAGAGGATGGTGGCTGCTAATATCTGGTTAATAGACCGAGAAAATTGGTGGATGTTTCTAGAAACAGGACAAAATTCAATTGTTTTTTTTTTAATAATAATATATATAGAAGTAAAAATTTTAATGTTGATCATATGTGATTAATTTTGCAATGTTTATAATAATATGTATATCATGGTGATAATAAATAAATAATGAAATGTCACAGCCGGTCTCGAATAGTATCCATATTTAATTAAAAAAGGGGCAAGCGAGGTTCGTAAAATGACTAAAAGTCGAATGGTACTGCATAGCCATTTCTAAACTTGCGAATGATTTATCTTCGTTTTTTTTTTTAAGTCTTTCATCCACTGACATATCATATAAAACCAAATTCCAATACAAAGAGTAATCCACACATGACAAAAATATAGTTTACTTCACTGAATGTTGTAAGAATATTTTTAATGACTTATGCAATAATTAGTCAATAATGACATGAACTAATCCTCAAGATACCACGCTATCGGTGACTAATTTTCACTTACTCACATTTTCCACATGTATCGCATGCATCGTAACATTAGAAAAGCGCCATTAATGAGAAATAGTAATTAAGACAGGAAATATGAATAATATCAAATAAAGTACTGGTTAATTGGTTAATTTTTTACTCGAGTGAAGAAGGTGAATGAAGATTTTATCAATAATCAACATGGAAGAATTTATTAAAATTTCTCGTGGAACGGATATATTAATTTTCGTTTATATAAAGCTTAAATACCAATAAAAATTACAAAAATATAAAATAGAATTATAAACAAATCATTGAATTCTGGGTCATATAAAAGTCAAGAGATCATCTTTGCAATAAATATTGTCCCATGCTTATTCTAGCTCTTTTTATCATGATTTATAGAGCAATGTTAAACAAAAGAGGTACTGAAACCCGATGCCCTGAGACGCTTACAACGCCAAAAGGCTCTGATCTGTCATAATCATGGCCATTGTACATTTTCCTGATCAAGTTAGTTGAATTAGTCGTTCAAGATTGACCAATATAGGTATTTTCTTCAGTATTGTCCAGTATAGTTTAGAAATAGAAAAAAAGAAAAGAAACATAATCCAAGGTATTTACTGATATTCATTCATGTTTATAAAGATATGCCCCATGATGAAGATTTGTCCAATATTAGGCCTATTCGGATAGAAATCACGAAGATGATCGCCCAGTTTTTATTTCACATAGGTTAAGTAATAGTAATACTAGTAGTAATTAAGTAATATTAGACTTTGGTAGATATTAAACCGATAATAACAATTTTAACTTAAAAAATGCTTTATATCACTCCTTCAAAAGAACGTCATAACTCAAAAAACTTAATTTTTCAATAGAGGTATTGGAAAGTTCCATGCGATTAAAAAAAATAAAAATTGGGTAACGCAAAACATTCCCGTTGTAATGATGATAATGAAATTCTTTTATTAAACATTAAAATATTTTTAAAAGCTTGAAACATTTTTAAGTTTAACTCATGTCAATATTCCCATAAAACTTCAAATATGATACAACTCAAAATATGACTTTATTTAAAAAAATGTTGGAATTAGAGAATCAGATATATCGTTCCTGGATTAAATGTTTTAACCAATACAATCCTACTGAAAGCTTAAAAAATTGGACTTTTAAAAAAATCCCTTTAGAATAACAAATATGAACAGAAGAAGAAACATAATATTTATCTGGCCAGAAGGCTAAATGTTACAAATCAGAAAGAGTGTAAAAGGTGGCAGAAAACAATTTTAAACATTATGATATAGGGTTTTACTGGACTAGTAATTGATGATATTTAACTAAGAAGTAAAAAAAACCATTCTCCAGTCATAATTATTTAAGGGGTGGAAACGTCTTTGTAGAAAGCAAGAAAATAAATAATTATGACTAGAGAATGGTTTTTTTTTTTTTTTACTTCTTAGTTAAATATCAACAATTTTAAAATAAAAATTTAAACAAAAAATAATAAGTAAATAAACAGTACGAATCTTGAAAAGATATTAAGCAATTAAAGAGAATAGATAAATCCATAACTTTTGTTAAATACATGAGCTAGCATGCAATAATTTCTTTACATGTACAAAAACAAAATTAAAACAACTAAATAACACAAGAATACACGTTAATTTAGCAGTCAAAATCCATAGCACACACACTTAAATGTAAACACAAGATTTTTAATAGATAATTTAATTATAATGATTTTAAATATTGGTTCAAATGATTCGTTTATCGTTAGTTGTCATTAATTAAATGAGAATTTCACTTCCATGGTTTTGCTTAAATTACAAACCTTGATTTTTCCCCCATGAATTTAGAGAGAAGGGTTTCCCTGAGTACGCGTCTGTTTAAAAAAATATATAAATATAAAAGTGTTCATTTTTCAAAATTAGTCTGAAAATCATTTTTACCGCACGGAATTTAGTATTTTTACAAGCAGCAAAATCGCTTCACCTTTCTCAAAAAATGGCGTCCAACGCTGCTGCTGATTATGTTATTTAGATATTCAACATATTTCTACTTTATTCAATCCTTAGTAATATTGTGGAATAATTGAGTTTACTACAAATATTTAAATCCGAATGCAGTATGAATAAGGTTAAGAATTTGGAAGGACAGATATCGTTTATGATATCAATAAAAACGAAAAAGCCAGGTGATCTAATAGTGATCTAATAATCAAAGGTGATTTAAGAGGATGACATAATTCGATCAACCATAAAACTGAGTCTCCTATAAACAAAATGATAACAGCACCTGCCAAAGTTTTTAACAAACTATAAATATTCATTACTAGTTTTACAGCTAATATTAAAATGGATCATCGTAAAAACAATATAAATAAGGCAGCTTCATCGGAATTGCTCAATATTACTCAATATTTTACACGTGTTTATTGTGTACAAGTTTATTGTGACATCAATATTATTATCAGAATTTATATTTAAGTAGAAAATAGTTGACTGGATAATTCTCACCCAAAATAAGGTACTGTAATGATATACATTGGTACTGCAATGCTTAATATAGTTATTTTCTGTTTATTTTTTGTTATTTAGCCCTGAAAAAGACCTAAATATTTTGTGTAATCATTCTGCTTTGATCTTTCTATTTACGAGCATGTCTATTTTCTTATATGTTTATCTATATGTGCCAATATAGTTCGGTGCTTATACCCTATTGATTGTTACAACGTTTTATTAAAGTATATGAACGTGATATAGTTATTTGTAATTAGTTTGTTTTTCTAGTTCACGTTAAATTTGCCACATCGTTACTTCTAATTAAAGCTTGGGAAAATAATGTCAGATATATTCATTCATGTTATGTGATATGATAAAATATATGAACAGGAATTTCTGAATGTATTGAAGATTATCTTTTTTTTTTCGCTCATTCATTCACATAACTATTCATTCATAAGTTAACTCAAGTGTATGAGGCTTGTAATACAATTCTTGGTAAACACTGATTTTTCTAGAAACACTCTTTTACAAGTTTTTATCGTTTAGTTCAGCCTTTCTTGAAAACGTATATACGCTTCACGGTTTGATATATGACAATTAAAGACATGAATGGTCGAGGTTTTTATGTTAAAAAATTTCGTTTCTGTTTTTTTTTTATTATATAGTATACAGTTTGTTACAGATTTAATATATTTATTCCACAGGGAAATCGTGCGTTCAACAAAAGCCTTGGACTGTAAATTATAAAAGGAAAAGAAAATTCGGTGTATTTTTATAGTTTTTATTTGTAAGAAAACTTCATAGCGCCTTCTCCCACTCATGTCTTGAATTATTAAAATTTGACAAACACATAAAAATAAAAAAATCCCTGTCTAGGAATTTCACTACATGTTGACATTCCCTTAATCCTGATAAGATATCAAATTAGGGAATATAAAACTATTCTTGGCTCTAATATTCGTATCTTCAATGTGATAAACATGTTTGCTAACTCTGACGTCATGCAGATGCGCTTCAATCGTTGTTTAAATATTACGTTGTTTTAAAGCTACAATTGCTCTAGGATATGATAGAAACCCGTGGATTCGTCACACTGAATAGATACTTCAAAATGTTTCATATTTACATGTTGCAAAATAATGATTAAGAACAACGCCTTAAGAAATATTTTCTATTTTGTTCCCCTTTAACAGCAAACGTTAATTGATGATTAAAAATTATGTAAAAATAATTATCATTTATAAATAATACGATAATACTATAAATAATCTTTTTATAGAATACTGAAGGAAATATTCCCGAAACAAGCCATAAGTCTCTAAAATACAGGAGAAAACTAACCTGTCAATGTTTCGTCAATTCAGCCATCATCGGGACATGCACCAAAAGAAAATTCACATCAAAGAAGACAATGTATGGTACGTCTCACGTCAACAGACCAAACAGATTCATCAAATCGAGACAGTATGCTTACTCTAAGACGTTCAATAAACAACTTAAGCAAAGGAAGGTAATTTAAAGTTAGGTATAAGCAAGCCAGTGATGTTGAAACAACTTTTTTGCGAAAACAAAATAGCCACTTTACAAAAAGGATTGCACATTGAAAATACGCATTTTCATAATTTTCTAGAAAAGAGCTATAAGGATTTTATAATGATATGATTAATGATCATTAACATCTAAGTTATATTATTTGAAAAAGAGTGAGAGTGTTTAAATACCGAATTTACCCTAAAAAGTAACTTTAAATTGTTTTCTGTATACAGGTGACTAGTAATTAGTGCCGGAGCCGTTAAGGGATTATAGTATGAGGCAATTCCAGTCAATATTACTATGAGACCTACTGTCCTAAAGTTAACCCTTTCCATGATATTCCTATTTACAGAATTTTACAAATAAAATCCTATTTAAAATCTTAAAATAGCTATAGATCCTAAAAATTGGTCTTTCTGGCCCATTTTTTTTTGTTTTACAACAAAGATATCCTAAATAAAGAATTTTAATAGTAAAATCTTCGCAATTGTCGGTATCTTACGCGAAAATCGTTAAACAAAGACATTAAATGAAAAAAAAAAATACGGTGACTGACTCTAAAACGTTGATTTACTGAAAAAAGTCCCCCTAAATTATTACGTACATAATAATTAAACAACATCTACGTTTCATTACCTTTCAAATGAGGTATTAAAATAAAAAATCGGTTAAGAAACTACGAAGATATGATAAATGGAAAATATAAACCCGGGTAGAGCCTGAGAACAAAGGGCTCCGACGCAGGAGACGAGGACAGGAGTCGAGCGCCTTACTTTGCCCTTATCTGCCTCAGTCCGCTCTAACGGGATTACTATGTTTTATTGTGCTCTCTTAGCTTATTCTCAGATTGGATTTTTCGACTTGGTTTTTCCATGGACTTTTGTGATTGATTCTTTTTAAATAGGATTTTTTTTGTAAAATTCTTTAAGTAGGAATATCTTGGAAAGGGTTAACTTTAGGACAGAAGGTCTTATAGTAATATCGACTGGAATTGCTCCACACTGTCACCCCTTAAAGACTCCGCCACAAATCACAAACCACTGAGTATATAACATTAACCGTCTCTCATTATTTAAATTAACAAAAATGGATAAGTATAAACCATGATGGAGTTCGTTATTTAACTTAAGAAGAAATATGTACCACATTCAAAATAAATTTCTGGGAAAACAGGTGCAAATGATTTTAGATGGAAATTTAGACTGTGATGTCGAGTGTCGGCAAGAGGACTGATGGTTTAGCACCATTTTCAACAATAAGCAATCTATCTAAAAATACCAAAACTAATAACATTCAATCCCATTGATAAGGATTCTGAAACTATGGAAATGGTGTACACTATACTGTCCAATATACTGTTCAAGTTAAACAAATCAAAATTCAATCTTTTTGGAAAAATAAAATAAAAACTGTTAGGTGAACAAAAATATGGTGAACGATAGTTTAATAAATAAATGGAGAAATTATATTAATTATAATATACGAGTCCGGATAGTGCTTACATCTCACCTGTTTATCTATCTAGCGAAATTAATATTACATAAGTACTAATATTTCGCATTAATGATGTAGAATACATGAAAGAATAACTTTTGTGTGAATGAAAGTGTGGGGAAGGATTGGAAAATAGGCGTGGGTAAAGAATTCAAAGAGGTAGCGAAGAATTTCCTGAAGGAAACAGTTTTATAGGAAGGAATATATAAATCAGTGGGTTCAGATCTTGTATCTGTAGGGAGAATTGAGGGACGGGCTTAGAACAGGAAGATCTAAGATGTAGGAAGGTTCTTCGATTCTCAGGAAAAGAAAGGCACGGGTGAGATATTTCTTAAGGAAAATAGGAAAAAGAAACTTAAACTCACCGTCAATGAGAAAAAAATATGCTGATAACCTAAATAATTAAGAGCTCACATAAATGATAATTCAGTAAAAATAAACTCAGTATTCATGGATAAAAAGTTAAATGTTGAAGAAAAACGTGGGAAAGTAAAGTAAAATATAGGAAAAAATAAACATTTTGGTACCAAGCAACGGTATACACCATGGTTGACAATGCTATTCGAGTTAAACAATTCATAATAATTTTATAATAATAATGTCATAATAATTTTTATTGAGTATTGGGAAAATTCAATCTTATTCGAAATAGCCAACAAAAAATGTTAGATGAACAAAATTATGGTAAACGATAGTTGAATAAATAAATGAGAAAAATGCTTTATTTTAAAAATAATAATAATAATAGGAAAAAAACCAAAGTATATAAAAATTAAGAAACATGATTTTCATATTAATATCAAAATCAAAAGAAAGGATTACAAAAGACTTTGTTGATTTCTTCTGGTTTAGATCGTGTTGATAAATTTTTCACCAACGTTTCGCCAGCCATGCAGCTGACTTCTTCAAGGCTGAAATGAGAAGGATCTGAAAAGATTCTCATTTCAGCCCTGAACAAGTCAGCAGCATGGCTGGCGAAACGTTGGCGAAAAATTTATCAACACGATCTAAACCAGAAGAAATCAACAAAGTCTTTTGTAATAATAGTGGCCGTGAAAACCTAAAAAAGAAAGGGTGTTTAACGCAATAACTATATTAATTCTTTATAATAAAAAGATTATTATAAATTAATTCTTAAAAAATGTAAATAGTATTTTCAGAACTTCCCATTTTATCGTAGCGCTTAGAAATTAGTTCAATAAATTATTTCCATATTTGAAAATACTATTGAAATTCAACAAATCTATGATATAATAATTTTTACTGAGTATTGGTAAAATCAAAGAAAACTATTAGATGAACAAATGTATGGTAAACAATAGTTGAATAAATACTTACAAAAAAAATTATTTTCAAAAATAATAGGAAAAAACCTTAAGTATACAAAAATGAAGAAAAAATAAAAACATCAAATACGTAATAACTGAAATTATTATTGTAAAGGAGATAGTTGGGGGGTGCAGTCAATAAGAACACAGAATAAGTAATGAACTTATATTATGTGCCGACGTTTCGACCTACAGTGTAGGTACATATTATATCTGTCACTATTTTAATTCCTTTTCATTATCATTAATTTTTTAAATCTGTCTATATCTTTATTTTATTATAATCTGGCTCTTTTTTTAATATTCGTTATCTTCTATCTTCATATCTGCCACTATTTTATTTTTCTACATTACTTGTCACCATATTATTGTTACTGTACATTTTTTATATTTTTTGTTCTGTTTGTTTCTCTGTTAGCCCTGAAGATGACCTACACTGTAGGTCGAAACGTCGGCACATAATATAAGTTCATTACTTATTCTGTGTTCTTATTGACTGCATCCCCCAACTATCTCCTTTACATTAGATCATCCAGTCAACTATTTTCATCTCATACATGAAATTATTATTAATTGATTCGTAAACAATGTAAATCACCACTTCCCCTTTTATCATCAAAGCTATTATTTATATTATTGCAATGCGAAGAAAAAGGAATAATAATTAAGAATAAAAATCAATGAAAAGAGAAAGAGAGAGCGAAAAAGTCCGTGACTGAGCACTTAACAACTCTATCAAAAACATTTATGAATATGCAATGGTGCTCCGACAATGGGTGCCAGTAATCCACATTGTGTTTGCCCAATAACGGTATCGACTTACTAATTGTCCCAGATAGTTTACTCTTACTCAACCAATTTTTTATTATCTATTGCAAACTTCTCAAACTTGATATCATAAGTCCGTATCATTCTATTTAGTTATAACTGCCATAATAATGAAGCGTTTGTTACTAATTCCGCTCTATTAAAAGTTGATCGAATCTGTAGGGTGTACGATCTGCAAAGCCCCACCCAGCATTTTCAAGTTGGTAACATGGTATGCTGGTATCTGATACATCGGTGGGCTCTTGGAAAAAAAATGGCGGTTGAGAGTGACCCCGGCATTATCACCTAGTATAATCAAAACTACATTACTAAGAAAAAAATTAAAATACGTATTGGATTTTAGTCTGATTGCAGTTGTACTAACACAAGTTTATAAATATAATTTTCAATAAATAAAAATTATTGAGAGAAATGTTCGTCATAACTTCAGCTAAAGTCTAATTAATGAACTGAAATAACAATTAAGTCAATGACACTCAAGTATGTATATATTCTACAAGAACATATATTTATTATAAATGTGTATATAAATAATAAATATATGTTCTGTTTTATATGTATATATATATATATATATATATATATATATATATATATATATATATATATATATATACCTTTTTTTTAATGGTTCTTATAGATTATTTAAATATTTTTAATTTTTTTTTTGTGTGTGTAGATCCCCGCTTTCAGTGTTCTTGCAGGAAATCGTGCGGCCAAAAATGTATTTATAATAAAAACAAACAAACAAACATAAAAACAGATCATTTAAACTACGCTCTTATAACTCTCAATTGTACAGTTAAGCCACACATTTATAATCTGTAAAATGCAGCTTAGCCAACTACAACTTATACATAATTCTCTTATTGTGAAATCATATCGAATAATTTAAACTATGAACGAATTGATGGAATCATTTCGAAAAATGCTGAATAGATGTTTTCACAAATAAATAAATAAAAATGTTCTAATACTCAAAAACATACATAAAATAATATTATGAATATAATTGGAAAAACCTAAGAAAATAGCCAGCCAACATTTCGCCAATTCAGGCATTATCAGGACATAAAATACAATTCAAATTGACATATTACAAAGTTCGTTTTAAGAAACTGGTTTCCACATCCGTAATAAAAAGCATATATTCATGTTGAAAAAAGTATGTTTTGTACCTTCTGAATAGCGTTTTGATGTTTCGAATAATTTCATTATACGCTCATAGCTGACAAAATAACTTTATTGATCACACTGGCATAGGGAGAGAATATAAATTATTATGTGCTGGGAAATTTAGTTAAGTTGTATGGTGGGCAACTTAACAACTGAGCGGCCGTAGGAGTTTACACATAATTAATTACAGATGTAATTAATCGTTGGGATACAGTCAATATAAATTTATTATATTTTTTAGAGGCTATCATTATATTTACATGGACTGTACCCTGATATTTATTCCATCATATAGATCACAATCTATCATCAAGCTTCAATAACTAATTAAGTAAAGATAAGCGTCGAACGTGGTATTCGGATGAGTGACCGTCTAAACAAGAAAGGAGGTTGTGATCATCCAAGGGATTATATGGCACCTCTGATGTTTGATCTATGGACGGACAACATCTGGGAAACAAACATAGGCCATCTTGAGGCTGCTGACCCTGAACCGCCGAAGTCGAAGAATCTAGACCGATTTGTCAATGTACCTGAGCTGAAGAGGTTTGGAAGGAAGTATATTGCCGAATTGGCACCGAAAATTCCGGTTATGGAAATATAGTCTGCCGCTGCACCACAGAAACAATGGTTCGTAGCAACGTGAGGTTGGTTGACCTCCACACTACACAATATATGTTTGTGAGTAGATTTCAAACACGGCTTAATATCTTCATGGTCTTAAGTTTCACCTGAATATATATGGTGTGCATTTTTCTTGACTTTATTATATAAGTTTTCAGGTTCTTGAGATTCAATCAAACGGGGAAAAATAAAAATAAATGGTGGGACAAGCTCGCTCATTCTTGTAGATACGTTCATTACCCTAAACTCTTAAAACGATATAAAATTACCTACGAAAGTAATATTAATAAATCGCGCAACAACATTATCGTCCCCAATACACCAAACATGATCTTCAAATACTCCAAACAAAACTGTCAAAAACAACGAACACCGAATGAAACCAATAAAAAAAGATATTACACAGTACAATAACCGAGTATACCAACATATTTTGGTTAGCATAACTTAGTGGCTAGCATAGCAAAGTACTAAGCTAAAAACCACAGATTCGTTGCCCGCCAGGTGGCCTTAGGATTTCTTTAAGGGAGTAAAAAATCTATGGTTATACCGTCCTTTGGAAGGTACGTTAAACGGGGGTCCCGAGCCTGTACGACGACGGCAGGTACTCCTTAAAAATCCAGATCCTAATTAAATCTGGATTGACAAAATTTAGAGCACCCTATGTAGCATCGTCCGATTAGGCATAGCAGCATAAAGTGACGTTAAATGAAGTAACAAACAAACCATATTGCCGATATTTATTTTGTAAGATTATCAAAACCACATTTTGTAAGATTATCAAAACCACTTAGTCATCACATTCAACTAGAGGTAAAGTAAAATGCAGTATAAGAAATCTACAAGACTGAAACGACAAGAAACTGCTCGCCGTTTCAGGCAACTTCAACACTTACTCCCACTCCACCTCCCAATTAACAATAGATGACTATCATAAGACCTATTTGGACTTACGGATTTTTAGTATATTAAGCCAACGAGTCCCTCTCGTTACAATCCAAAATCCTTCGTAAAATCCTCAATTCTCCTTACTTTATTACTAAAACAAAATAAAGTATATCAATTATTCGTGCGGTTTCTTTCACGATTATTTTGCAATTAAAAATTCGTTTCTGGAATATTGCCAATGGTTTATGACGGTGTGTTTTTCCGACTTATATCTTCTTAACATTCTAGAATATTAACTGAGGCATTGAAAATTACAAACCGAAAAGCAGTGAAGGATATAATGTAAAACGCAAACTTGAAGAAAAAGGATTAGTTAAACGAACGGTTACTCTTCGAAGTAAGAAAAATATAGTCATTTTACTAAAAACAAATTGCGCATGAAGACTCTTCAGCTCCCCTTTTATGAGTGTACCAATGGTACACTAAGACAGGAATAAGTAGTCGAAGTTTGTAAAATAATAAATAGTAAAAACAAAAGTTATCGAGCTGAAAAATATTTTAATTTTACTGAACAATGATGCAAACATTTGTCTGCTTGCTTGCGTTTATCATTTAAGCACAGTTCTGTCAACTAAACAGAAGTCCTGTAAAAAAAACTGAGGATTAATCCAATATACTCTACTCCATGCTACGACCGTCTTCTCTATTTATTCTGTTACTGGAATAGGACATGATAAAAATTTTTGAGAAGATTGGATATTCAGGTAAAGTTTGGATACGCAACAAGTATTCGATTTCGGCCCAGCAGTAGGGCCAGGTTTGCAGATGTATTAAACAGTATAATTTGACAAGAGAGAAAAAAAATTATTTAAAATTTACAAGTTGGGTTGCAATAGTTAATAACTAATATGTTTTCCCCATACCTTTCAATTATCATTATTATAATATATTTAATAATTTCTTAATACAAGATTGTTTGTTGAAGGAAGTGTTAGTTGAAGGAAATAAACCCAGATTTTTTCTTTTACAGCTAGTTTGCTAATGATATCTGCTAGAAAGCATATATAAATATAATAAGACAATTGAAACATCAGATTTCAAGAAATATAGAGATTCATACTAAGGCTTCGAATAATTGTAAACCTTCACACTGTATACCTAATTGCCGAAAACCTAAAGATCCTATGATTTTAATAAAGTGTTAACGTTCTAATACAGTTTACAGATCTTGCCCCAACCTACCACTTAAGTCGTGATTGAGGTGTAACCGCGCACAAGCGTCGAGGGATCATTTGTTACACATTTTATTTTTTTGGCAATTATTCCGCAGGTTGTCGCCTTGAGTTGAGTTTTAACTGTTTATTCCTTTTTAATATCCTCCAAAAATTTCGGTAATCATATCATCAAGAAATAAACGTTTCAACAAACATATATTATCTATATTATAATTTTTTATAATTATTGGTCAATTGTTTTGATTTCTAAATATTTTTAATTGAAATAGAAAAGATATTATCTATACTTTGAAGTGTTAGTTAAAACGTTTATTGCTTGAAAAAATATTACCTAAATCTATACATTCCCCATAATTACATTCTTGTTTCCATACTAAAGCTCACAATAATTAGTATTTTTGGAAAATATTAAAAAGGGAACGAATAAACAGTTAACACTTGGAACTGAACACGAAGCGACAACCTGCGCAACTGATACCAAATTTAATGTTTACATCTATATGTCACGAGAGTGATTTCGCAATATTGATTTTTATAAACATTTTTTCAAACAGAAATAGCTATGTTAGACATTCTTAAAAAAAAAAAAATGTATAAGTGTGTCTGTTTTATAACAGAATGTAATCGGGAAAATACAAAATTATGGAAAATCCTAACAAGGCAACGTTTTGCCGATTCAGGCATCATCAAGATAGACCGAAAAATCCTCATCAATGAAGATCAAATGCAGCACATCATCAATAGTCCAAACAGACGCATCATCAGAGACTGCAACCTCACTCGAAGAATACCTGATTGACAAGCCTAAATTGTTTGAAGTACACCAATTTGAGAAGAGAAATATTTACCGTTTTGATAAAGGGTTGGTGATACCCGAATGTAACATGTAGGAAGTAATAAAGTAAAGTAGGAATGTAACATGTAATCTATTAATGTCTTTGCTCGATGACAGCAGGGATATTTCTGATAATTTGTTTAAGGATTCTATCCCCTAATACGAGTAAAATAATTTGAAGCATTCTTAAACATGTAAATGAAGCCTGGATTAATACGTGAACACACAAATAATCAATCAATAAAAAAAGCATTACCTATGAAAATTGATGAAGACAAAATCGTCGAACTCCTCCTCTTTGGTGTGCTGAGCAGCCAAAATGGAGTCTTGAACAATGTAGGTTTAAGAATAAGTGCAAGAAAGTGACTCTAGATCAAATTGATATAATTGCAGGAAACTGTATCTGTAGACATCTGTGATTGAGACTGAACCTGGAGTGACTGAGCCATCGGGGAGGTGTGGAGGGGGCAAAGATCTAGCTATTGGATCTCGGACGGTTTAATATTTATTTATTGGCGAAGATAATAATTAAAATTATTTAATAGCCACAATTAGTAAAAATTAAAAGACAAACACAATGTGTATATCACAGCATATGTTTGTTTAAAATCGAACATCGATTAATTATGAAATGATTAAGAAGAGTGAAAAGTGTCGAGGCAGCTCAAGGTAGCACATAATTTGATGGTTGTATTAACGATGTAGATAGTGAAGCTTTATTGCAATTGACATCAGACTGAATAAGACGAAATTGTTGAAAAAATCTTAAAACATTCTGCTTAAATTATTTAATCTATCCAAAATCCTTGATGCTTCTTACTTATAAGAATAAAGTCATCTATAGAGATCTCAATGATACACTGTTACTCATTTAGCGCGAATTCGATATCAGACCTTTCATGAAAAACTTTATTCCCACTCAAACTCACTAGTTTCAATCCTAATCTGTAAAATTCCCGATAATCCTCCGAGGCGTATGAAAAAAATATATTTGAGTACAACCACTGGGTAGTTTTTATACTTGCCTTTATCCATGCGATTATGTATCATTCGTTATATTTACTTGTTATAAGTTGCAAATTTCAATAAATAAATTAAGAAAACAAATAATAAATCTGAATGAGTATAGTATGTAGTTTAATACGAGGGAAGTTAAAATACCCTAAAGTTTCATCTACTGGAAAAAGCTTTGGAGTACAAGGAGCAAAGATGAAATCAGCCTACAGACGGTCTTTTCTTTTTTCAAGAAATGGAGTAGGCATGCAGCTACTAATGAGGTACACCTTGCAAGAGGTTGGCAAAACAGTTGATTAGTTTTTTACATTGATGTTTATTTATTTTTCAAAAACGAAACATCCGATTTGAATTCTGTAAAGAAATCTACAGAAAAGCAGAGAGGAGTTTGCAGATAGAGATTAAACACAAAACAATCCAGGCGAGAAATAATTCTAAGAGAAAGAATTATTCGTTACGATAAAGAATTCGGTTTTACAAAAGTAAAATAAAATATTGGAATATCATTAAAAACTTTTTAATATAATAGAAGGATGAGGAAAGTGCCACACAACATACAGCTCCAACTACTGCTATCACAAACTCGGATTGTTAAATGAATCAGTATGTCAGTGTGAAATACATAACTTTAAACTCTTTGAGCAGACATGACTATCAAACCTTAAAAAACTTAAGGTTAAATGCACAGAATTTTAGTTTTTTCTTGTGGATTACTATTCGAATATCATCTCATTTATTAAGGATACTACAGTTGGGGAACGAATCTGCATTAGCTTAAGGTGGAAATGATCAACGCCGGTGTCGTACGTCACCAAACTACCAAAAAAAAGTTTGGAATCCGTACGTGTAGGAATCGAATGAAATGGTTTCCCGCTCTCAATCTTTGGTCGTTACAGGAAGATAACCCACACTTTGTCCTGTCCATCAAAAGACTTTGTTCAGAAATTTTATTTGGTATTTAGAGTAAATAAATTTACTTATTAAATATATAGAATATTTGCTTAATCCGAATGATTTATATTGTAACCTCGGGTCTTCAACATTGAGTTCAGATTTATTGATTAATATTATGCTGATGTCATACTTTGTTTAGGCATATTGGAAAAATCTGCCACCCTACCATGTTATGATTAGTTTGGGTTCTCTTTTAACACGTTCTCTGTCTGTATCAGAAGGGGAAAATATAAAATCGGCTCAGATACTGTGTCTATACTCGCTAGGATAAATCACACACACCTGAACTGAGGCGTCACGATCAGGACCCGCTAAGCAAAACATTCAGCTTACAACACCCCATATCCTTTTCCCAGGGAATGTGTCAACATTCACCTATGCATATTGCATTTACCTCAGCGAAAAATCAGTGAAAACAAAGAAACGTTAACAAGTAGGAACATTTATTAGAATAAATAAATCTAAGGGAGATCAGGAAAACATATAAAGCTGCATTGATTCAAACATTACAGCCTCAATTCCATTGAATTTGTTTAACATGGTAGGAGCGTACGTAGGTCTAAAGAAAATTTGACAGATTGGCGAGGAATGATAAAAAGTGAACTCATAAATAATTGCAGAGTAGGTCCAGGAATTTTTTAAAAACTGTTATAAATATTACCACTAAAACGCAATAGTTATGAATGTAAAGAGTTAACCAGTTTGAATTACGTTTTTGATCAGCTGATCTCAATAGGGAGGAGTGTACTCTTTAATACTAGTATAGTAGTTATATTATTAAATAACTGTCAATAATCTACAGTAATAAAACTAATACTCATCTATAGGAGTACTAATCTATAGTAGTTCACCTAGCGGCCTCACCCATCAGTTTTGTTTGTGTTTTCTCTCATAGCTCTGAAGATGACCTACAAAGTAGGTCGAAACGTCGGCAAAAATATAAATAAGTCCTGACTTATTTGGTGTTTTCTTGACTGCACCCCCCAACTATCTCCTTTAGTAGTAATATTTTTATTTTCAGTTATAAGTATAATTACAATCTTGAGCTTTAAGAATAAGCTGTCTTGCAATACCCGCTCGAATGGTTACATCTTAGAGGTGCAATAGAACACTATTTACAGCATATTGCGCTGGTAATTTTCCATGCATGATTAGTAAAGAACTACCTAAATTCCAATTAATAAAATCACCCTAAAATCATAACATTTTTTGATCAGCTGAGCACAATCGAGACAGGGGAACCAAAAATAAGTGAATTTCCACGGACCGGTTGAAGCGGAGGCAGTGAGCCACAGATGCAGATGCCTCATTGGTAACAGATGGAGGCACCAATAGGAAACAGCCGGTCGTTTCACTCAACCGCGACAACTACAACTTAATAAATGGGGTTTCCTATAGGCCACAATATCTTTTACTATCTGCAAGGGTTTGAGAAATCTGAATTATTATTTCTGATGCGGTAGGCAAAAATAATGTTACTACTAACATTGGAGCAATCGATCATGGACTAAACAACTATCCCCAAAATTCATTGTAAAATGTATAAACCTTATGATCACATCATATCACATATTATGATGTGATCATAAGGTATAATGAATATACACCTATCCCATATACATCTTCACTAAACATATCCTTCTTCAGGACATAAAACCATAACTGGAAAGGATCATTTCGAAACATCCTGTTCATATACTTAAATTAGGTATCGATATAAAGAGAGAGCGGGGTAGCTTACTGGCAGAGCACAGAGCTGCTATGCTGAAGGCGTGTTCAAATCCAGCTGTGGCAGATAACTGATCTGTTTTATACATTCATGATTTCAAGTCACAAATGAGCTTTCTTTGTTTTAGTTGTGAAAACCACACGTTACGATGACGTTGTTAACTTCATAAAAAAATAAGAATTTCAAATATTTAATATGTTTTTCATAATTCACTATATTAAAAGTAAAAATTCATTATCGACCGACTTAAAACCAATAAGCAAAGTGAAGAGGAAGTCTTGGAAACACTGGCTATACCGAAAACTATGGGATTTCTCTTGGGATGCTGAAAAACATGGGTTCCACAGAGGCATATATCTTCCAAAATCTTCTGAATTTGGTTCAGAAAGCAAAAACAATGCCCCAAGACTGAGAGGTTTCCGACATTATACACTATGTGTACAGTGGAGTATTGGACTTAAATTTTAAATTCAAGTATTGCATTGGTTGATGAGATGGTCTTATCCACCCAATGAAATGGAAGTGCTCTACAACAGATTTCTATTCTAATTTTTGTAATGATAGCAACAACGTGGATAAAATGCGCAAGAAGCATTTATGCTCACGTTATGTTACTCTACATCGTAAAGACGTTGACGCTTAATGTTTTTACGTTTTTACGATCCGGATAAAGATCATTTTCCTGACATGAATGCTGGTTAGCGAGTTACAAGAGTAAAGATAAGGCGAGGAGGAGAGAGATTTATCAGGTAAAATAATCAAATCGAATATTAGAGAGAGTCCTATTCCTAATTAGTATTCTTTTTGAGTGGTGAATAAGGACCATATAATAAATAAACATTGTAAACGTTTTTTTTGCTGAAAACTACACAATAAAAAAGAAAGCGTCATTCACCTACTTTCAGACCGAGTTTCAGCCAAAAGGTTCTAAACTAGCGCTCGACAGGCGAAGTGTTTGCCCACTTGAGTGCATCCAACTCTATATTTGCCCAAGAGGGGAGGTACTACATCACTTTTATACAAAACCATCTTTATGTAGGATAAGGCATTGAATACAGGCGTGATAAGCCACCTAACAATCTTCCTCCTCAATCATGCCATGGGTAGGTGGATGACGAAGGTGTTTGCGCTTGTGTGTGTGTTTAATAAACTTACTTCGCTTACTGACTAACTCAAACTGTTGGGTAAGAAGGGGTCAGTATTGCTAATCGAATAACAAATGAACTTTTAGTCGATAGGCTTGGGTGCCATATTCTGAAGAAATAATAAGAAACATACCGATGCAGAAAATGGCAGTAAGAATCAGACAGTTGGGTCGTAACAAAAAACATATGATACAGCTACAAATCTGCGTACCGAGATGTTAAGTTATTCCTTTCCTTTCTGTATGTATGTTAGTGGCGAGACTGTAATAGACAAGTTATTTCCATCTTTCATGATTCTACCAACTTTGAGCTCTTTTCTTTTTGTTGGCGAATAAAAAGAAATCCTAAGTGTTACAATTTTGAGACAAGCTGAATCTATGTTCATTGGCATTGCATGCATAATCATATGATACTCCGAAAAATCTTAAGCTAGCTCATTCGATTCATCACCTTCTTCGGTCTAAACAAATATGGTGTACATCTCCGATTCTGGATTCATTCCTGAAAGTTATTGCTACGAGTAACTATAAACGATGCAACATTCAAATATACGGCCAAACTAACATGTGAAATAATACCAAATGCGACCAGTTTGCAAAACTTTGATTTTTTCAAAATTATGTGCGTTTTTTGTCTTTGTGTTTGTAAAAATTTAGATCAAGGACCACTAAAAACGATTTGACAATGTAACCTTTCAATAGTGTGATACAATTCGATTTGAAAACGACATCAAACTCGACAGTTTCGCTGCAATATCAACCTTTGATGGAGGAGGCTTGTGTGATCGATAATATATTATATAATGACTACTAATTACAGCTCCTTGCGGGTTGCTTTATATTCTTATTATCAGAATAATCTGTACAGGCTGTTACAAATATCCTTGATCATAAGTATTTATTTCAGATTACATATTTTAAACATTAATGAACACTTTCATAAGTAAAGTCTATTGTTTCCAATACTTTCACCCTATATTTCTGTTAGTAAAATTGGATTTTATGGTTCTATCACTCCTTCGGTTTTGACACAAAGTACTCATCGCATCAAACTTCCCTGTTAGTTATCAAAGAAGCAAACATCCAAAAAAATGAGGCATTGGTCTAAAAAATCCTTAATCTGATAGTGCAATATCTGTACTATTCTCAGGAGCAGACAAAAAGTTTCATGGATGCAATTCATTCTATGTTGCAAAATAAGTTCGTAATATTGGAAATTTACCGAAGCACTTTAGTTTTAGGATAGCTTTCTAATCTATCCTTAATATTCCAAACATTAACTATAGTAATGATAGGTAATAATATGGATTTTACTTGTGTCTTGCATTATCTTCTAAATACATTCTTTGAATCATCTTCTGTCGTTATAAACCACGTGATTTTTCCAGAACGAATGCAGATTCCATTTGATTCCTACGCGATACCCTTTAAGCTAAGGATTCCAAACAACATTTTTTGTTGGTTAGGCAACATCCGACACTGACGTTGATCATTTCCGCGTCAAATCCAATGCAAATTCGTTCCCAAAATCCAGTATCTTTTAGAAATAAGGAGACTTTTAAACGGTGATTCATCTTTAAAAAATATTCCAAAAAAATGCATGTGTGCACTTCCTTGACCTTCATACGGCCTTCAATGAAGTTCAGCATGATTAACTCATTCATAATTTTTTATCAAAACGATACACGATTAATGAAAAATATCAACAAAAACCAAACAGTAGTAGTACATGTTGACCGGAGAAATTCCCTAATTAAAAAAGAAGTTCACTAGGGCTCCTTTCAGTCCCCACAAATGTTCAACCTATGTTCTCTCAGGGCATCAGTTCTTTAATATTAACTTTTAATTTATTTATTATGCAATAGTATTCTGATGTTATTTTTTGTTCAGACCTAATGGAATATTCTTCCCCTGTACCAAGTCATGATTATTTTTTTTTCTTGTTGGATATTGTCCGTCTGTATCAGAACGGAAAAATATTATTGAATCCGTTCAGATGTTGTGCTTATACTCGGAAATGATTCACACACACCTGACATGAGGCGTCACTATCAAGGCTCTCTAAGCAAAATATTCAGCCAACAACATATCCCATATCCTTCTTCCAGGGAATGTATAAACAATCACTTGTCGCTTATCAGCGAGAATTCAGCCAAAACAAGGGAATCTTCCATTTATCCAAACCAGATCATACATTTACAAGAATTCTAATAAAATCTGAACCAATAAGTGAGAATTGTTTTTAAACATCGACATCAAAATGGTAATCTTAAGGTCTACATCTTTAAGTAAAACATATTCTACAATATTTTTGGCATTTAAAACTTGGTTGGGGTTAAATATATTCAAGAAGTATTTTCTCATCAGAGAGTTTTCTGATCAGAGGAATTCGTAGGTATCGGGTTCGTAGCTTCTTATACTATACACACACACACACACACAGACACACAAATCGGCGAAACCTTGGACCTGGATGACTAAGTTAACTTAGGGCAGAGCGATCACCTTGAGTCCATCTTTGGTACTCGCCGCTGCAGGCCCGCTGCCCTACTTACATACTAATTATATTTTATTCCTCTAATCTTCAGCCCTTATAGGGACCTTTCTTATTACATTCTATTACAAATTTTGCACTTCCAAGTCGTATTAAACTTAATGAGTTTACATAAAGCTGATGAATAATAAGTTCATTTTACGGTATAGTACCTTATAAGTTGATATTACAAAACATTACATTTTACGATGCAAGTTGTAGCCATTATCTAACCTCAAAATTCAAAGCGTTAAATAAATTGATCTGATTGGTTATGAAAAAAATTATAGACGATCTATCAAGTATAAACACAGCAGGAGTATAATAATAACTAAAACCAATTTTCATTATTTTATTGAATAATTATTCATTTTCTAAAGTAACTTACACCTAGTATTACTTGTACTATTAATGAATTATTATGTTAGTATTGCTTATACCTCGAAATTCCTAAAGCTCTTCGATTCTTGTAAATAACCAACTTCTCAATACAATACCAATTCAGAAAATAAGGACAATATTACAAACAAATTGACTAAAAACAGTAAAACTCATATGGGGGAGATGTCCAGGCTAGATATGCAAGATGCAAACAAATTTCTATTTATCTTGTATATCTAGCCCTGAAGAAGACTTGCAAAGTGGGTCGAAACGTAGGCTTTCAAATAAATATTTCATAACTGTTTAAGAAATTATTTCTCTGAACTCCACCCGGACCACGTTCTTCCCCATACATATAAGATCAACTAACATTATTCAAGAAAAATATAAGTATTTATGCGAATTTAAATTTTAATATTCTTAGTCTTCAAACCTTAGATTGACCAGCTATTTACTGGTATTTGTTAGACATTTTTGTTGTATTTATAACCTTTTAATAATAATACATTTTTTTTTTAGTTTGGCTCTTCTGTAAATACAATTTAAAAATTAAACAATGAGTTATTACAATCCCTGGCATTATTTCAGGTATGAAATAACGCCCAATAAGCGAGTAATAGTTTTCAATTGAAACCTTTTCCGAAAATGGCCATCTAACTATATCAGACTGTTATCGTGGAAACTCAAAGCATTAAATAAATAATAAATATAAGCATTAAGTTTCGTCAATCTAAATCAAAACCTTTCAATCACATATTTTATATTAAGAAATGATTGTCATAAAAATGGTGTAATTTCTCTACTTGTTAGGAAATAAAAAGAAGACGGGTATTAGTTCCGTAGGTTGTCGCTTCGAGTTGAGCTACAATAAGTTTTTAACTTTTTATTCGTTTCTTTTTTAATAATATTCTCTAAAATAAAAATAATTGTATTAGACTGTACATAAATTAAAGAACAGACTTACACATACTATTTAGATTATATTATCATCTATACTATAGTATTACGAACTATTTGTTGAAGCGTTTCATTTCTTGATGAAATAATTACCGAAATATACACATTACCCATAACTACACCTTTTTTTTCCAAACTAAAACTAAACATAATTTGTATTTTTGAAGAATATTAATTAAAAATAAAACGAATGAAAATTTAAAACTAGTTGTGACAAAATTTGCCGAACTGATACCAGAAAATGTTTCGGGGTTACAAGTTTTCCAATAATAACGGTGTAATAAAGGGTTTAGCAAGGGAAAGATGAACAAAACTAAAAAAAAAAATCTATTTTTATTTTGAAAAGAAAAGATTTGCCCCCAGCCAGGGCTTTTCTCTTTAAAATAAAAATATTTAAAAATTAAAACAATTAACAAAAAATCTATTTTCTTTAACACCAATAGATTTTCACTAACTTCTATTTCTCTCCTCCAAATAGATAATTTTTATTAAGGCTAGGAAAGAGGTTGACACCACTGGAATTTGTGGAGGAGTGGGCAGGTTGATTTTCGCTTACACCTACTGGCTAACACTCCCACTGACGTCATGGCATATGTGATATTAAAAAAGAATCATGTAACTAGTAATCCATGGTGATTCGAATGCTAAATATAACCAAAACTGGTAAGATATTTGTATGGTAGTACTATTGATGGAAAAAAAAAATCAATTTTTAGATAATTAGGTCATGACTACATTAAATAGAACTTATTATTTATAATGTGCATTTAAGCAAATGGAAGATTAAATTATGCACAAGATAAAATTGAATAAAAAATATAAAAGTTGCCCCAGTACCCCGTCAAATCCTAAATCAGATCAGCGAATCCTCCCATCTACGTGTTGTTCATTAAGTATCTAAGTTATTCTCAACTAAAATTAGAACTTTACCCACCCACTTATATAGTCCCGAAGATATTATATTAACTATACTCTCTACTTGCATTCCCATTCGGAAGCTTTAAAAGATTTCTTATAATGCAATCGGGAAAAACTACAATGCAAAGCCTTATGTTTCAAATCCAGTAATACACCCACTTACCAGTCGACGTTTCGCCTATTCAGGCATTATCAAGACACAAAAACAAAAAAGGGTTATGTGAATCACACCTCGAAGAAAAAGGTGCAATACATCCCAACGATCAACAGCCCAAATAGGCTCCAAACATGAGGCAGCACCCCACCACCAAGACGTTCAACATACAACTGAAAAGAAGGTAATACGCAACCAGCTAGGAAGGTTATAGAATCAGCTGATCCACAAAACATATCAAGTAATACTAACCTATATAAATTTATACACATCAGCAAAGTTAGCCAATTTCTTCTTTTAAAATACTCAACGTTTCCGAATAATATTGGTTCAAATTTCTACAATCTGTTTTATAATTAACCGAAATGTCAATCTTTTGAGCAATCTGCATGGCCTCGAACAACTTCCTTCTAGAGCCATCACTCTAGTTGTAAATAATAGGGTGTATTACTGGATTTGAAACATAAGGCTTTGCATTGTGGTTTTTCCCAATTGCATTATAATAAATAATAGTGTTTCTTTTTGAGTTTTGGCTCTATTTTATTGATTTAAAAGATTTCCTTTAGTTTCATTATTCCTCAGAAGAAGGATTAGAGGCTATACTTCATTTTCGCAAACTATACTTCACGTTCAATAGATATGCAACATCCAGGCCGTAAAATATTGGACGGTGACAATGTGGTGATAGAATTAAGTTAAAGTAAGCCCTTATCTTTACTAAAATCGTAAAATGTGACTTAGCAGACATATGTGAGTCCTATGAGCTCTTGATGAGGAATATATGAAAGAATTGTTCAAAAGATGAACAGTTGCAGCAAACTGACGCATGTTTTATGCAGCTTTTGTAAGAAGTGCAGTGTTAAAGGCAACATAAGATATACAGTAACTAAATTGATTACAAACCTATGAAAAGTGTTTGATCCAAGTCTTTCACAGATGTGGGATTATACGTTTGAGCTGTTTTAAAAGCGTGCTATAGGAGCAATAATAGCCATCTTAGGGGATGATAAGATGAAAGAAATTGAGCTTCAATGGTAAAATGGCATTTCATGACATATATATGGGTCCTCTACTTGTCATATGTTTTCGACATAACTGGTGAAAGTTTCTTTGAATCCAGAAATAACCTTCTTGTAAGATAATACAAATATGTGATATTATAAAATAGCACAGCAATCAGCTCATTACTGCTACTCAAAGGATCCATAAATCAATCTTCTCATCTGGGGATATGTACATTAAGATAAATATAATGACAGATTCTGTGAAGACGGCGCTATTCCCTGAGCTTCATCTCTCTATCTATCTTATGCAATGTCTCGGTTGAACGTATGATCTCTGTTCTTCCTAGAAACAGCTGTAAGTATGTGACGATCAAAGAAAAATATTGAACTATTCTCCAGTATATTGACAACACATTTTAGTGAATTATGTATACAAATTTGTAATTAAATCAGTTAATAATTTTAAATTTATTCCAAAAAACAAAACCCCTGCCTAAATTAACTGAAACTTCTACCATCAATTATAAGTGAATACATCGGTTCAGTATGCATTATGAATTACATTCAAGGGCACACTTATGACCATTTACAGTTTCTTAAATATCATATTTATACAGAAACCAAAAACGAAAAAAAAAATTGGAATATTCATACGTTCCAAAATGGCGGATTTAAAAGGAAACGTCATCAATATTCATATGCGGTCCATTTCGAGAAGGTCCTCCTTCATGGACAACACAGGATGTCGATTCTCTTTCTAAATCGATCACTGGGTGGCTGAAACGTGTTCATCATGAGAATTTTAGCGAAATATAATTGTTCTTGTCAAGATCTTCTAGCGCGATGTTGTGGATAAACCAATCAATATTTCATTTGATTTGCAACTTTTTAAAATATTTAAGCAACTAACGTGATATACGATATGGAACTATTTAAAGTATTAGTTCCCTATTTAAAGTAGTCGTGAGTCTTAATATGAAAAATACACTCTTTATATTTCGGTAATCATTTCATCAAGAACTAAAAGTTTCAACATTCTATTCATATATATGATATGACCTAAACAGTACGTGTAAGTCGGTTCTTCAATCTATATACAGTCAGTAATAGTAACTATATACAATAAGTAATAGTTACTATATACAGTCAGTAATAGTTACTATATACAGTCAGTAATAGTTACTATATACAGACAGTAATAGTTACTAAATACAGTCAGTAATATTTATTAAATAAAGTCAGTAATAGTTACTATATACAGCCAGTAATAAATTATTTTATTTTCGGGTTTATTGTTAAAAATGAAATCAATAAAAAGTTAAAACTTGTGACTTAATTTTGGAGAACCTGCCAAATGCCCCTATCCGTATTCCCTAGATTACTTTGTAGATTTTTTCAAACTTCCACTTGAAAGTAATAAAAAGATCATAATTACAATAACTATATTAAAACAATATTATTAAATTGCTATATTAATAATATAACTTTATATTATTACTAAACAGACTAAATAAAAGTCTTGCCTGCAGCGGGATTTGAACCAGGATTTTCAGAATGGCAACTCAGTGCTCTACCATTGAGTCCCTCCGCTCCCCATTTAAGATAATTACTGCCTCATAAAATGATTGTTTAATTTTTTTTTAAGAAAACGCAACAAAACAAATTTCGATAAACAAAACAGTTTTAAATAAGCAATTCTTAAACAATTTCGTAGTCAATTTAATGTAATACTAATAATAATAAAGAGTTTTATTAAAATGAATTTAACAATTGACATTTTGTAACATTAACTTAATACATGTTTTGAATAAAACAATTTACACTGCAAGTTGAATTAACATAATAATTAAAAAGCAGTATACATTTATAACAGTAGGAAAAAGGAAAAGAAAAACCTACACAAAATAGAGAAAATAAAATAAAATAAATATATTAAAATAAGTATAATTTTTGGTAGTAAAATAAACGAGTTTAGTACATTAATTTTTTACATTTGCATAAGGAATATATTAATTTATAATTAATAAACTATTATAATGTAATAAATTAATTATATATATTCTAATAGTGTATGACTAGTTCATCTGTGTATGTATCCTCTTAAGAAATGTTATTTAGACGAGGTAAAATGTAAGAGTATTGTTTATTGTTTAACTTGTAGTAGGGATATTGTGTTGTTATCCTTATTTGTTTTAGTGGAATGATTCTTAAAGATGATTCTTAAAGATTCTCTACCAACTATTATTTTAAAGCACAATGTATGCCTTATATAAAATGTAATATTCAATGCGCTCCAGTGCATTACAATCGTGTTAGTTACGCCCCTGACATTCTTGAACGGATGGATTCTACATTCGAATGAAAAAAATCGGCCATTCATGTAAACATTTTGATTAAAATAGGAGGAATTCATCAGCGAAAAAATTACTAACTGTGAATGGATTTGGAAACATTTCTCATTACAATAAAAATGAAATAGGAAACCTATAGTACACGCTCAGACAGATTAAAACATTTTTCGAACTTGTCTGAGATATTTCGTAACTATTCGTCAATTGATGTACTAGTTAGATTGCAATTATTCAAATTGCTAGCCACCGCAGATCCGCATTCCTGAGATTCCGAAGGGTATGTTCAATTGTTCGTGAAACACACGGGATTAAAGACATTAATAAACATGCAGAGATTGCGGAGCTATTGTATCCTTGGCCATACCAAGGTTGAAGAAACACTGTCCAACAATTTAACGCTATTTCTTAAAATGAAAAACAGCAATTTTAAATATGAAATAAAATATGGGGATGGCTTTCATGAAGAAAGAAGAAAATGTGTTGAGTGTGATATCAACACGGCTGCTTATAACGTGGAGGAATAAAAACAACAGTAATAAAAATGTCGGTTGAAATATTGTATATATCATGGGAAACATTCACTAACAATAAAAAAAAAATACAACACATTATTCAAAGGTGTTAAATGTAGTCCTTTTAAAACATTTCATTGATGTGTGTTTTCTGATAATGAACAGATAACAGTTTCATAGCAGATTCTACGCAGAAGTTTTCATATTGACAAGCAAGTCAAAAGAAACACTACAATATAAAACCGAAACGATAAGAAGGTTATCTACAATAGTAGTTAATACCGTTACTACTACCACTATATCAATATTTACCATAATAATATAATAAAAAACAAGTGAATATTTAAAAAAATGCGATGTTCATAAATGTAACTCAAATATTTAACTCCCAACAGGCACACAGTGGTTTAGGAATTCATAAATTTTACATTAAAATTGACAAAAACCCATCTTCGTGTATGGTGATACTTAACACAATCCTCGATAAATCATTGAAACTTCTTTATATTTCCGACATTTAAATTAGTGAGTGTTTAAATTCTGCCACTCGATCATACTATCGAATGAGAAAAAAATACAGTTTATGCTGTTTATTTGTTGTGTTTTTAGATTAATATATTGGTATTTACAACTAATAATATTACAACAAGTAAATCTGCTAATATGAACAAATGACATGAAAAAAAAAACTTGTGGAGAAACCACCCATCGGTAGCACTCCAATAAAGTTCTATAGTAGAAGGTCTCGAGGCCGTCTTCTTTTCAGACGCCTCCGAGGGTTATCAGGTATAGTATCGGACGCAAGTTGAGAGACTAGCGGATTCAAGTGTGTATGGAGCTTGTCATGGAAGGATAGGTATCAAGTTTGGGCCAAATCAATAACATATGGGATATTAAGATCATGATGGATGAGTTTGTTTGTGACATAATAAGGAGCATTGAGGATTTTACGAAGGATTTTAGATTGTAAGGATTGGATATGAGATGAATTGGATGGTTTAGTAGAGCCCCAAAGCTCAACTCCGTATGTCCAAATAGGTCTGATAACTGTCATGTAAATGAGTCTTTTGTAATTACTTGGGAGCTTAGAGCGTTTGTCCAGTAAATGTTGAAGTAGGCGAAAACGACGAGCAGTTCTTGTCTTTTCAGTCTTGTATGAGGATTCCAAGTGAGACGTTTGTCCAGATGGAGTCCTAGGTTTATGTTAAATAATGGATTTGAAACGTTTACGAAAATTTTACTTGCTCAGTTTGTACTTTTTATTTAAATTTTATTTAAATCGACTTTGAGAAAAAATATACATCATGTTTCTCAAACAAAAAATTATCATTTCTAGACTTTAGTATCTATTAACATTGAACAAAGTTGATGATTTTATCAGCAATAAAACGTAACGTTTGTTTACTAATCATGCATTACGAAAGAGCCATAATTAACAAAAATAAAATAAAAATGACAAATACTGGAAAATATCATAGTCATTTCATTCCTCATCTTTCGTAACTGTATTAGTTTTTGGACCATTGGATTATTTCATTAGAGAATCTCATGTTATTCTCCAAAATATATGACACCATTATTTTTTACTCAAAATGTTATTCATTTTAATTGTTATATCTCCTTAAAATAATAATTTCGGTATGGTAGGGCAAGGAATATTGATATGCCCCAGGTTCTTAGGTACTCACTACATTATACATATATACACATATACATACCTCCATGGAATTATAATATTGAAAATAACGAGATTTTGATATAGGAAAAGTACAGTTCTACTTCTCCTCCATGATGAACAACAAGTAGTGTATGACTGGGTCAACAATTGTTCTTGAGTTGGCTATAAATTCACATACTTCTCGTAGTGTGTAGATCCTATCGCGTTTCCGCAGAGAACGTTTAACAATGCTGAATTAACGGCAAATTCATCACGGTCTGAATGGGCTTGACCTGGATGAAACTGATTGTACTCAGATCAATTATTTAAATAATTAACGCAACATATCATTTATTTATGTTCCTCTTTCTTGACTTATCAGGAATATCATTTTTATATTATAGCGACACGACATACTCCGTTTAAGATCAAAACAGTGTTTTAACTTATTTTACTAAGCATCTGAACTCATTTATCATTGAACGATGTTGCTGATTTAGTCGACAATAAACGGTAACATTTTAAAATTTGTTAACTAATCATGTATTAATCCCGCTGCATGTAAGTTACTTTTATTTAGTCTGAGACGGGAGATGGATCATATGGGATTAGGACCCTCCTGGGGCTCACCCAGCCTCTATAAAATATTATAAAAATAGGGTACCCAAAATAAGGGGGGGGACCAGGCGGTTGAGTGTGAACTAGGACAAGTCACCTCCTTGCGGAACTGTTTTCCATAAAACAGTACAGTCTCTACCATGTACTGAGCCCCAGACTCATTCACGGGTTGTAGTGGTTACAGGTTTTTTTTAATTACGAAAGAGCATTTTTATTTTATCACAGCGTAACAATAAACTCCCTCTAAATCATCATATCAAGACGATGACTGGAATCTGTTCCGCTGGTTATCGCTTCTTTTTGAGTTGCAGGTTTTAATTTAGTCGTTTCATTTTCAATATTTTCCAAAAGTACAAATTACCGTGAGCTTTAGTATGGAACAGAGAAAGTTATTATGGGCAATGAGTAGATTTCGGTAACCATTTCATCAAGAAATAAATGTTTCAACTAATATTTCGAAGTGTGGATGATACATGTTTGTTGCAATGTTAATTTCTAGATGAAATGATTACCTAAGTAAATACATTTCCCATAATTACACTATCTTTTCCATACTAAGGCTCATAATAACTTGTATTTTTGGAAAATAATAAAAATGAAACGAATGGTTAAAACTTGTTGTATCTCGACTCGAATTATTAACAAGCGGAACAGCTGCCAGAAAAAAAAATATGGATTTTCCAAAGGTTTAATTAGGTCAATTTTAATGGTTATAACATAATTCATTCAATTAAAATACAGGGAAAACTCAATACTACTATGCCACAAACTTAAAATACTAAGCATACTAGAAATACTACTAATTCCCAAAGCGACTATATGTTCCACGTGTTAACGATCAGACCTAAAATAGATACGTGCTCTTCCAGAAACTTGAAGCTCACTGGAAACCATTTGCACGTTACCTTGCATCCCAAACTATGCTCGATAATCCAGAGAACTACAAATAGATGGAACTTGTCTTGTTAATGTAGTATTGCACAAATTAGTAAACAACTTTTAAAGTCTATTTAGAATGCTTATGGGTCTGACAAAAGTTGATTTTAACTGAACTTGAGTATGTATAATATTATATACATATATATATATACATATACATATATATATATAAATAGAATTAAATTGTTTTCCAATGTGGTCATTATGTTCCAGAGATTCTGTGGCAGTAATGATCAATTTAGGGGGCCAGGAAGTCATCCTGGCCTCATTGTATCTCCCATTTGAGGAACAAGTCCCAACGACCTGCCTTGAGAGTATAGTTGACTATCTCAAAAGACAGGAAACGATGGGAATTATTGGGGCGGACGCCAATGCCCATCATAACATCTGGGGCAGCAGTAACACTAACCGTAGAGGTGAGTCCCTTTTGGAATATTTGCTAGTCAATAATCTAGATATAGTTAACAAAGGTAACACACCAACCTTTGAAATTTCTAACAGACAGGAGGTCATAGACCTCACTCTGAGCTTTAAATCAACTAGAATGATAAATATTACAAACTGGCATGTCTCTAAAGACTTTTCCAGTTCTGATCATAAATATATTAGGTGGGAGCTTGAGGCTACAATCTCAAAGCCTGAAACCTATAGAAATCCCAGAAATACAAATTGGGAAGGCTTTAGGACAAATCTTAAAGACTTAATTAAAGAATGTCCCCGTTTGGCTTCTAATACCTACCAGCTGGAGTTCTTAAATGGACTACTGACTAAGGCACTTATCACTGCATTCAAGGATAACTGTAGAACAACCACTAAAGGGTCAAACTGCAATGTACCCTGGTGGAATATGCAGTTAGAGAAGTCAAGATCTAGAACCAGAATACTTTTCAATAAAGCAAAAAGGACTGGTGAATGGATCGAATACAGACACGCTCTAACTGAATATCATAACCTCATTAGGAAAGCCAAACGGAACTCATGGAGACAGTTCTGTGAAGAAATTAATAATACGAATACATGCGCTCGCATGAATAAAATACTTTCTAAGAGCAACTACTGTAATACAGTGGGCTCCTTAAAGAAACCAAATGGAGATCCCATGAACATTACAGAATCTATAACTGCTATGCTGGAATCGCACTTCCCGGGGAGCAAGCTCACAACCTCGGATACGAAGGTTTACCTCCCTGAGGATAGGTGCAAACCGGACTGGACATCAGTCCGTGAAATCTTCAATACCAGCGCCATAAAATGGGCAGTTAAAAACCTCAAGCCGTACAAAACACCAGGCTTTGACGGAATTTATCCTGCCATGCTAAAAGAGGGTCTTGAAATCATCTTAGGCAGGCTCTCCACTCTATTCCAGGGCTGTTTGGCCTATAATTATATCCCAACAGCTTGGAGAGAAGTTAGGGTCACATTTATTCCCAAACCAGGGAAAGAAACATATGATGAACCCAAATCATATCGCCCCATTTGTCTTTCCTCATTCTTGCTGAAGACAATGGAGAAAATTCTTGATAGATATATCAGGGACAAACATCTCAGTGATGGATTAGTAATGTTGCATCAACATGCATACAGAGAGGGAAAATCTTGCGACACTGCGCTGCATGCAGTGGTGGACCAGATAGAAGATGCTCTGCAGTGGAAACAAATCGCGCTCGGAGCATTTCTAGATATAGAGGGAGCATTTGACAATACCCCTACTCATATATTAACTAATGCCCTACTAAGGCACGGCACTAGACCAAACATTGCTAATTGGGTCATTGCCATGCTAAAGAATAGGGTCATTCAAGCCAATATGGGCAATTATCACCTAAAGGTTAAAGCAGCCGCAGGCTGCCCCCAAGGAGGTGTCCTTTCCCCACTCCTATGGAACCTGGTAGTGGACGAACTACTACACCTCCTAAATGAGGCGGGTTTCCAAGCGATAGGCTATGCAGATGACATAGCAATTATAATCAAGGGCTTTGACCAACAAACTATTTCAGAGTTGATGACAATGGCACTAAGAATGGTGGTGAGATGGTGCACGAGAGTAGGATTGAACATCAATCCTAATAAAACGGTAATTGTACCTTTTACAAACAAAAGGATATTGAGGGAACTCAACCCCCCTAGGATGAAAGGGATGAGTATTCCATTCAGCAAGAAGGTTAAATACCTCGGTGTTATTATGGACAGTAAATTAAACTGGAATGAACATATCGACTATGTTACCAAGAAAGCCACAAGAATTCTGTGGACTTGTAAGAGCCTATGTGGCAACAAGTGGGGAATTAGCCCCAAGATGGCCCGTTGGATGTACACAGCAATAGTTAGACCTGTGCTAACCTATGGCTCAATAGCCTGGTGGCACAAAGCTGGTATCCAACAAAATAGATCAAGGTTGGAGAAGGTGCAGCGGCTTGGGTGCATTATGATCACTGCGGCCATGAGAACCACCCCTACCGCTTCACTGGAAACTATACTTGATTTAACTCCTCTTGACATTCTAATTGAATCAGAGGCATTGAAGACAGCCTACAGGCTAGTAAAAATAGGAGGGGTCAAAAAACCCACCAACGATTTTGGACACAGAAGTGTCTTTGATATAATCGAGCAAAATGCAGATCTAAAAAAGCATTCTGATTCAATGCTGAATAAGTATAACTTTGAAAAAAGATTTCACGTCAATATACAGGCGATTTGCAAAAGCAAGAATGATTGCTTTAATCCACCCAATGGTCTAAATGTGTATACGGATGGATCCAAAGGGGAGTTTGGTGCCGGCTCGGGATTCTGGTTTAGGGGTTGTCAGGGCATGGGTCATTACTTAGCTCTGGGCACGACACCCACTGTATTCCAAGCGGAAATATGGGCAATACTTGCAGGTGCCTTCGCTATGAAGGACCACAAGAATAAGGTAATTAACTTTCTCACTGACAGTCAGGCAGCATGCAATGCATTACAAAATGCAGTAACAAACTCCAGACTAGTGGAGGAATGCTGTCTAAGACTAGATGAACTAGCTGTACATAACAGAGTTAACATATTTTGGATCCCTGGGCACAGTAATATTCCAGGAAATGAAAGGGCCGACAAATTGGCGAAGAAAGGAGCAGTTACTGCTCCTATTGGACCTGAACCATGGTGCGGGGTCCCCCTTCCCCTGGCTAAGGATACAATTAATAAACTAGCCAAGAGGAAGATAAAAACACGTTGGGATAGAGCCAAGATAAGGCATACAAAACTTTTCATAAAGGATCCCAACGATAATCTTTCTGATAAAATCAAGAAAGAAGCTGCTCACTCGTCGAGAACCGACCTCAAAAGTATGGTTGAAACCATCACTGGGCACTGTAAACTCAGGAAACACATGCATCTCCTAGGCATTGAACAAGAACCTAGGTGCAGATGGTGCAAAGAGGAGGACGAAACCCCTTGGCACATCCTCTTTGAATGTATAGCACTAAGTCGAAAGAGGACATTTGACCTTGGCCCCGGTGGATACAAGGAACTTCAAGAACTGAGGTTTAAAGACTATTTAAAATTTCTCAGAAGTCTAGACCTATGTTAGGGATTTTTTAGGACTCAAGCACAATGGGCCTCTTTAGGCCGAAGTGCATAGTAATAAGGGTCATACTTAAATAATAATAATATATATATATATATATATATATATATATATATATTACTTTGTTGTAATTTTGTGTTTTTTCCTATTTCTTTTTTTTTTTATTTGTTCAAATGGCTTAATATTTACTATGATCAATATTTTTATGTTTAAGTTTTGTTTTTTAATGATGTATTTTCAATTTAGCCTTTAGTTTTGTATATAAATAATAAAAAAAAAATATATATAAACAACATGTAAGTACAATTGTATGTAATGTACTATAAATGTACGGAACATGCAGAACAATAAACGTCCTTCGCGTAGGGGTACTGCGTGAAGGGAAAAAAATATAAATATATATATATATATATATATATATATATATATATATATATATATATATATATATATATATATAATCACTTGTAATATGTTTATTTAAGCATGGAACATGTTTTAATCTTAATAAACTGTCCCTCCTTGGGGTTACAAGTCACAAAATAGGAGGAACATATATATATATATATATATATATATATATATATATATATATATATATTTATATATATATAATTAAGTACAAAAATAACAATGAAAAGTTCATTTAAAGATGCGATCTATGAGAGACATACTAAAGTAAGAAATTAATTTATTTCCAATAATTAATAAATATCTTATTTTTGTGTATTTTTATAGAAATCAATTTATCTAAGGATAAATAAAATACTTTCTTTATAAAATCTAGATATCTGTATAACTCCTGTATTGAATAACAGACTCAAACTTAGTAATATTTTTTAGTAAGAAGTTTTCAACAGTAAATATTGATTTTCTTCCGTCATTTCTTTTTATTTGTGGGTTTTTAAACAATTTATCTTAGGCTTTCTCAAACACCTATTATGCAAAACCATTTGTTTAATTGCACGCTTTTATTTTGATGAATTTTCAGTGATAAGCTTTTTATGAATATATAATATATTGGCTTCAATATAATCGCATTATTTTTCTTCTTCTTTTGAAAAATGTCGACATTTCTTTTCTATTAAACTACTGTTTCGATATATTGCCAAACATTAAGGCACACGTTTTTTTTTTTTTTTTTATATTTGCACCACTATCACACTCCCTTGATATTAACATCATATGATGAAATGAGTCTTGTAATTTGGGTCTTTCAAAAGTAATAAGTCGAGGAAGGAAGATTGATCGTATAGCATAGGCAAAGGTCTGCAAGTTGCCCGGAATCTGGAGTGGTCATGTCAACAGACTGGGATGAAGAAAAATGACCAAGGAAACTATTATAAGAAGAATCGTTGAAATGGAAATAAAGAAGGAAACCAACTTAATAGGATGGCTATACAAATATTTAAAAAAAACAAGCCGTGAGTTATAGACAATAGCAAAATGAACATATAGATCAGTTATTGTTAAATTATACAACGTAATTAAATCAACTCTTACTATATTTTTAATTGTCTAATTAAGTGATATTAATTGACGATTTCAATGTTTATTACTATAGGGAGAAGGATATTAATGAAGTAAGAAAATTTACTTTAAGTATAAAATGATCCAATTTATTTATTAAACCAAAATATTTGCTAATGAAACATAATTCCTAAAGTTGTTTCTAGTCTTTTGTAATAGAATATGATACTTAAGATTATAGGTAATAATTATAAATTTACGAAATAATTAAATATATCTCAAATAAACATTAAATTCTTGCCACATAAGATGTTTTTTAAACTTCATTAATTGGGCCAAACAGCCAATTCAGCGAGATCAATTTCGAATACTCAGCATTCAAATAGAAATTGTTCGTAACGAAACAAGATTAGTTAATGTCAATGAGCCAAAATTAACTCTAAAAACGAAAAGAAAACTGCTACTGTTGTGAGAAAATTCGAAGCATGTTATATAAGTAAAATGTGGACCATGATTAATAGATTTTTATTTCTTTATTTATAAATTTAAACTAAAATAATATAAACAAGAAGCAATTTGATATATTCTTTATTATTTTTTAAATTAATTTATCTTTCCAATACTTTTGGTCAGAATTCGGATCGTAATTATTTTCAGGTAGGGTCGAACATAATTGCTAAAACTTTTATTCATGAGGAGTTTCATGAGCCATTCAAAGATTTTATTTGGTAATTTTTTCATTATTATATTCTATATATTTTTTCATTATTCTATTCTTTATTATCAGTATTAATTTTGAACTAAAGATATGAGGTAATATTCATCTTGATAATGGCTATAAAATATTGACGACTGTGTATTGATAAAATGTTAATCTGGCTATAAACTGGGTCATTACTCGTAACGTTATGGTTTTTCAAATGGCTCAAAAGAATCTATTACCGCACTTAAATAGTCCTAAACTGCGCTGAAAACTTATCGGAAGAGCTACTTGACATCACTGTTTTTATTATACTTATCATTTTCTTAAAAACGTTTATGAACTCGTTATACGATGAGCATTTAAATGAAATTTAATATTAAAAAAGACCGATAAAGTTGAAAAAGTATGACGCAACTTAAATATTTAATTTAAAAATGGATTCCTTTAAGTTACCTTATTTTTTTAAAAATATTAAGTAGAGTAATACCACTTGATATTTTTTTCACTTGTCTTTATCCATCAATCCTGCCATTTACTTGTTGTATGTTATAATACAATTGTATTATTGTAATAACAAATAATTCATAGTATCATATTGCTACAAGTCATAAAATATCAATTAACACTATTGCCTATAACTAATTTAGAGGTGATGGCGGTATGAGCATATTACTCAAGTAAGAGTTACCCGAAATCCATTGGCAACCGGAAAACTAGTTAACCATAATACATTTCTGTCAATGAAAAAAAAAGGTATATCAGTTTATTCGATTTGATACAGTTTTTTTTTTTTACTATATCTTTTTAATGAAAAACTGACAATTTGAACTACAACACCTATAACCAAGCCCTTAGTCAACCAATGAGGGAGGGAGGAATTTAGGAAACTTAAACACAAATAACTTGTGCTTAAAATATCATATATTCCGATTTAATTTTTTTGTGATTTTTTTTTTAAAGGCGGTAAACAGAAAATAACCTAACAAATTCTTTCAAGTAATGTTGGGAAGCGGGGGGTCAACCTCCCAGACGCTACGGTTATGTCTACACGCTTCGTTAACAATATAATTATATACGATCGATATGGCTGAATCCTGTGGGATCTACAGACCCTCCTGAGGCTCACCCAGTCTCTATAAAGTTGGTACCCATAATAGGGGAAAGAATTTCAGAAAAAGAGCATGATCTCTGGCAAATCTCTCCCCCGTGCAGCCGTAATAATAAAAACAGTACACATTATACCATGCACTGAAACCTCCAGGGGTTGCAATAGTACATATATTTTTTTAACTATTTATTTTATATATATATTTATACTGATGGTGGTGAAGATAAAGTTTATCTATAAGGACAATAATAATATTCCTCTCCATTACACAATAATTGTAAAATTGTAATCATTAAATGCATTGATAGTATATATACATGGCATTTTTATGAATGAATGTATTTATTTAACAAAATACAAAATATATTTATATACAATAAGATCATTAAAATTTAACAAAACACTAGACCATGTATAACCCTTCAGTAGAGGTCTGTGTTAGACAATTTTATTTATTTTTCATATCTCTAAAGTATATATACATAAATAAATATAAAAGTATATACATAATCAAGGGAGCGGAGTGGTAACTGGTAGAGCACTGAGTTGCCATGCAGGAAATCCTGCTGTAGTCCATGACTTTTATTTAGTCTGTTTGCAGCGGGAGATGGATCATATATGATATATGAGGTCCCACCTACCCCACCAGGAGGGTCCCACCCAGTCTCTATAAAGTATTATAAAAATAGGGTGCCCAAAAATAAGAGAGAAATATCTGGCGGTTGAGGGTGACCTAGGACAAGTCACCTCCTTGCAGAACCGTTGTCCATGAAACAGTACAGTCCCTATCATGTACTAATCCCATCGGGTTGTAGTGGTAAATGTTTCTTTTTATACATAATCATAATATTTTTATTAAAAATACTAATGAAAAAATGCAGTAATATTAGTAGAGTTAGCGCTATTCATATTTCAATATTAATGAAACCCGGCATTTTGCAATGAACACAAATACCTGCAACTTCCTTGCCGCTCCAACAGAGCTGACTCAGGATCTGAATCTGAGCATCTTTGAAAGGCAAATGATATTGCACGAACTAAACATGAACTGAGAAAATAATTTGTCGAAACAATTTTATTTTATTTAGGAAGAAAAGTATTATGTCTATTTAGCATATGTCGTTATACTATATAATATATTAAATTTTATTTCAATCCTAACAATAATTTAGGAATGAGAATATTTTAACCTTAAATACAAGCACCAAACTTCAGTTTAGTTAAATATACATGAAACTCGTGGGCATTTATAGATATTATCCACCACCATGAACGAAATCAGCATTCTTGTATATAAGTATAAAAACGTCAAAATCAAGACACATGGTTTGAACCGTGGAAGAACCTCGATGGTTTTTTTTTTAAGTCGAAATATAAAACAAAGCATTTTCAACTTTGTTCTAATAAGTAAGTACACATGTCTAATATTTTTGGTAATTATTCCGCAGGCTGTCCCTTAGAGTTGAGTTTCAACAAGTTTTAACTTCTCATTCGTTTCCCTTTTAATTTTTTTCAAAAATAGGAATTATCATGAGCCAACCATTCCATCTATAAATGAACGTTTCAACAAACATAAATAATCTATTTTTATTTATTTATTTATTATTATTATTATTATTTATTTATTTATAAAAATATTTATAACTCATAAAAAATGACCAATAATTATAAAAAATTATAAATAAATAATCTATGTTGAAGAAATTGATCCGGGTAGAAGTCACTGAATGAATTTCTCGTGTAATTTGAGAAAAACTTTATTGGTAGCCAACGTTTCGACCTACGTTGTAGGTCTTCTTCACTTGACGTCTTCAGAATCTCACTGGACCCACTCCCCAGCCCCCCCTCCCCCACAGCCCTGAAGAAGACCTATAACGTATGTCGAAACGATGGCTACCAATAAAGTTTTTCTCAAATTACACGGGAAATTCATTCAGTGACCTCTACCCGGACCAATTTCTTCAACATATATTATCAAGGTCAACAATTACACAAGGGAACAACATTTTTGTTGCATGAAATATTTTGACTAATATTCTACTTCCTCGAGGTGCTGATTTAAGATCTGAAGTCAGTTTGTTTGTATCAGCTTTACTTTTGGGGTTATAATTATAAACTGTTTTTTAAGATGAAAATATTTTTTATTAAGAAAACTATTAAAAAAATTACCACTACATATCAAAAAATTTTCTTTTGTAAGATTTTCTGGCTTGATTCGGTTCACGGGGGCTGTTTTTAATGCTCCAACAATAGTCCGCCATCATGTGAGCATTCCAGTGACCTTGGTAACGTTCCTCCATAGTTCGAATGTCCTGATGGAACCGTTCCCCTTGTTCTTCACTCAGATCACCAAGATTTTCAGGGAAACGGTCCAAATGGCTGTGGAGGAAGTGTACTTTGATGCTCATATTACAACCAAGCTGCTGGAAGTGTAACATTAGTTCAATATGCTCCGCATAGCTTTCTTCCTTTTTGTTTCCCAGAAAATTTTGAGCAGTCCAAACGAATTCATTCCAGGCATTTTTTTCAATATCAGTCATGTAACTAATAAAGTTTTCATCCTTTATCAACCTTCTTATTTGGGGACCATCAAAAATTCCATTTTTAATTTTTTCTTGGCTCAAATTAAAGAACTTCTTAGAGATGTATTTATAGCAATCACCACCCTTGTTCAAAGCTTTGACAAATTGTTTCATGAGCCCTAGTTTGATATGCAAAGGTGGCAGTATTATTCGATCCGTGGGCACAAGGGGCTCATTTATTACATTCAGTTGTCCCGGAACCATAGATTGCCTGGAAGGCCAATCTTTTCTAATCCAGTGCTCAGACCTAGCTCTGCTGTCCCATAAACAAATAAAACATGGATATTTTGTATATCCAACTTGTTGTCCAAGAAGAAAATTCACCATTTTTAGATCAACACTTATCAACCACTTTTGTTCGTTGTATTTGATTCTATCCATTACAGAAGCTACAGTAGCATATTCTTCTTTGACTGTAGTTGAATGTGCAATCGGTATCGAACCCAGCTTATTGCCGTTATGCATAAGTACACATTTCAGGCTACGTTTAGAGGAGTCAATAAATAAACGCCATTCATTTCGATCATACTTCTGTACTCCCATTGCTTTCAATAAACCAGGAACATCTGAACAAAAAGCAAAGTCGTCATCTTTAGAAAAGAATGACAGCAATTCTGCCTCTCGGTTACGATAGTATGAAATTCTTGTTTCTGGGGTTAAAAGATTTCTTTGCTTTAATCGAGAAGCTAGAATCTCCGATGTCTTTTTAGAAAGACCAAGATCTCTGATTAATGCATTGAGGTCTTCCTGATTAAAGAGCTGGGGCTCAGAAGTAAAATCAGGGTAAGAATCACTTGTCCGACTTTCATCACTTGAAGAATAGTTTTGTTTTTCTATATCATGATCATTTTGTACAGATGAAGAAGCTTGGGGTACTGGTGCATCGCCAGAGAACAAGACTGGTCGAGTAACAGATAACAAGTTTGGATAAGACCATTTCGACCGGTTATTTTTATTAATTCCATTAATATCAATCACACAAAAACAACAATCATCTTGATGATTATTAGGTTCCCGCCAAATCATTGGTGTTTGATACTTAAAATGGGGTCTTTTCTTATTTGCCCATAATCTCAAAGACTCAACACATGTTTTACATACCATATGAGGGATCCAGTACTTGTCACGGATGTCCAAAGCGAATCCAAAGTAATCAAAATATACCTGTGTTATAAACTCTGACACACTTAGCCTACAATTTTTGAATGTATATTCACCACAAATGTTACAGAAATAGTTTGGATCGTTTCTACAGATATTTCTTAACTTGGACATTGTTATTTAACACAAGAGCACAAACTTTTTCACTAAACAACTCAGTTGAATTGAAGTTTGAATGTGACTAGTACAAATATATGTCTATCAGCTGTTTGCCAAAAACAAAAGGTGCTGGAGAAAAACTGAGGCTAGATTTGTAATCACCAACCTCTAATTAGTAAACAACAGGCCTAAAACTCCATGCAACAAAAAATTAATAAAAATTTGTTCCCTTGTGTTATCATTCAATATAAATAATCTATAAGTGAAAGAAAATGGTCCGGTTTCTCAAAAGTAAGGAGATATTTATTGACTTCCGTTTTCTTCCACTTATGTATACAAGGTCAACTAATTTCATTCAAGCTACATCATCTATACTTGGAAATGTTCATTGAAACTTTTATTTCCTCATGAAACGGTTACCGGAATCTAATCATTAGCCAAATTTACATTCTCTTTTCCCATACTAAAGCTCACGATATCTTGATTTTTGTAAAATATTAAAAATGAAACGAATAAACAGTTAAAACTTGTTGTAACTCAACTCGAAGCGACAACCTGCGGGACAGATACCATATTTTTAAAATGTAAAATAACCAACATTTACTTCTCAACTGTGCCCTTTCCTTAGTCCTATAATGCCCCCTTGTTAGAACTATCAGCCAATTAATAAAAGACCAATTGCCCGCCAGTTCTTCCGTGTATGTCAAAAGACCCTTCAATGGAATTATAGTTGCGCAACGAGGAGGGATACTACTCAACGACGCATGAATACTCATACACAGATATACAAAGCATTTGTCGGAACCGAAAGCGTAACACGCTGACCGAATTTCTTCGCGATTGGACAACAGATCCCCTCAGGCTTCCATGTGCCCTTTCCTGAGAGGCGACCGGGAAAGAATGCGAAAGGAAACCGCCCCCTCCCCCAAGGAGGACAACGGTAAGCCGGAACGGTCTGCCACCGGACGCAGTTGCAGATGAGAGGGTGAGGATAATGATGAGGTTGGAGTATGCGGATCCTCAGCGATTTCATGGTCGATGGCTGATGTGGGCAAGTGGACCGCAATCCTATACTCTCAGCGCTACAATACATATTTTATCATTGAAACCTTTCATCCATAGTCTTTGGATGGAAGGCCTCAATATTTGTGCGGAAATGGAAGCCTTATTGACAAACTGTTTAAAGAAGATCACAATTTAGACGGATTGCAGACTTCCATACAGAACCAATTATTGTAATAGAAAGGTACTAGAGGGGATGGAAGCATAGGTAATAGAAAATAATATCTAATAAAATTTTAGCGTTTAAAAATAAATATTTATCATAAAGGCCAATTGATAAGTTTTTGCAGTAAATAGAGGAACTAAATATACTTCATATAGATTTCTCTTCTGGTAAATGGAGCTTTGAATCAGGTTATTTAGAACGCGAGCAGTACTACGATTAGGTAACAAGAATATTGAATCTAGATATTATTATTATTAATTAAAATAGAATAACGGTAATATGAAAAACGCAGAAAAAAACAAGAGTTCATACATAAAAACCTACCTCCACTGTATTTCTTTAAGACAGTAATCTTCCGATTACGACTGCAGACTATTATCATTACGGTCAACTTCAGACAGCTCGTTGGACAAGAGCTGTATATCATTTTAGAAATCCGAATGGTATTTAAAAACCCATTAAAATTAGCGAAATAAAAAATTAATGAAATTAACTGGTTAGCTTCTAACCAACGGCCAATCGTCAGTACACCATGCGAAGTAGGCCGTCTTATTTTTTACCCATTAAAAGGGACTTATTTCATACCCTTTTGATTTATTATCAACAATTTCTTCTTGAAATCAGAGACAGAATAACTCAAGCAAAAAAAAAAAAAAGATTTTATAATTATAAGCAATACTTTATCGTGAAGTAAGTTAGAGCAAATATCTTGGAAGCTCGTTCCTTGATGTGTATACATACATGTATGTATGTATATATATATATATATATATATATATATATATATATATATATATAAATATATATAAACAGAAGTACAGAATGTCGTAATGGACGCCAAGATCCCCAGGTGTAGGCTAGGATCTTCCTTTATCAAGTGAGCTCCGATACTCAAAGCATGAACTCTCATATTTAAAGAATACATTATTGTGTTTTGAAATTTCAAATTCTATTTGAGATATACGCAGTCGTGGTTGGTACTTTCTTTTTAGACTGATAGTACGCTTTATTTTGTCTATAGTGGTGTTATTTTTTCTGTATAATCTTGGATCTGTCTATCTACATATATATCTATCCATGAATATATTGTTTGGAATGATATGCTTTTTCTAGTCGATGTGTTAGTGTTAAAACTGTTTGATGTATTTGTATATATTTTTTTATGTCAATTATCCCTGAATCGACGAAATGTAAATTGGAAAGTTTTCTCAGGGCGTACAAATTTCATTTTGGATCCTAACTTCAATGACACTCACATCAATTAAAGTATATATTACTCGTATCACAATTAGAATTAAATTTTACGAGATGAAAGCAACGACACCCAGTTTCAAACAAAAAAGCACTATAATTCTATATTTCGTAGCGCCAGGGATCATCACGAGGAACTATTAGAGAACTAATGCCAAGGCCTAATGGTTTGATGGCTATCATTCTTAATGTATCCTTTATGGAAGTTATGAGTTTAGGCGTCGTTATGGATAAAGTCTGTTACATAATGAACAAAGCAATAGTTAATTAGTGTTTATTGCCAATATTGCAGAGTAGGGATACGTCAAGCTTCATTTGTTTACCTGAGATGTTAGTGAAGTTTAATTCTAGAAAGCAGTAATAACAAAAATAATAAAAATAAAAGTAAATAAACTAAAATGAAATTATAATGGATTAAGTGATATGCTTATTGAATAAATTATTTAGGGAATTAAAAATTAATTATAATACATTCAATAATGAATAGGTAAATTAACTTGAAATGTATCTTCAAACGAAATCTAATATGGGATGGAACGAATAGCTGATCGATGATTATTGAATGCACCTATTCATTATTTCCTAGATAATTTTCAATAGAATGCCCCACCCCCCAACGTGAATATTCATCGAGGTAAATCATCACACGGCAAGACTTTTATTTAATCTGTTAGCAGCCGGAGATGGATTCAAAGGGTTCTAGGACCCTCCTGGGGCTAACCCAGGTTCTATAAAGTGGGTACCCAATATAAGAGGGAAAATCTGGTGGTTGAGCGTGATCTAGAACAAATCACCTCCCTGCACAACCGTTGTCCATGAAACAGTACTGTCTCTACCATGTACTGATGAACCCCTGACACTTCACGGGTTGTAATGGTACAGTTTTTTTTTTTTTTTGTTTTTAAATCATCACACACATAAAAAAATGAAGATATTTTTTGTCTTCCAAATTCAACTGGACTATCATGCAAATCCTTCAATACTTAACATTTCTTCGGCCCAATGCCCCTTATATTATCATATGTCTTATCTATTCATTGCTTAATCTTATTTTTGGTGAACTAAGTTTATTTGGAATCAATAAATAAATAAACAAAAAAGTATATATCTATAATTGTATCTATTGTTGCGAATAAACTGCATCGTTTGATAATAAACAAAAATTGTAACATAGGAAGAAACGAGACCAGATTTACTAAAAGTAATTCGATACTTGAATTAAACTGATACTTCAAGGTGGAACAGATTACAAAATTTTATTCCTGTTTTCTGATCAATTGCTCCGTTATGTACATACATGTTTCAATCTGTTAATTAACAAAAGGCATTATTTTCTTCGAAATAGTATCATTTTGGATTAAAATAAAAAAAAAAGTTGGTATTTAAGTTTCAGTAAATATTAATTAGGAGACAATTGATGTATTGCGCAGCATTTCAAACTCATTTTAGAGAGAGCAATAGTAGAACCTTGATGTTACAGGAGCTATTTCACTGTGACAGAACTGTGCTAATACAAAGTTTACAAAATAGAGTGCAATTCAGTTAGGAACATGTTTGTATATGTGTTGTTGTTTTCGGGTCGAATGCATAGCTTTAAATGTCAGAACTTTAGGTTTTCCTGTTTATTGTTCCTCTACGATTTGACTATATTTTGAAACACATTCTACTTCATATTCAGCTTATAGATAAGCTATACGTTATGACAAATTTCTGTTTTACAATATCACTTATACAGCAATAATAATATACTGATCAATCTGTCCACTGTTAAGCAAGATAAGCCAGATTCAGCCTTTATGAAATCCTCCCACCTACGTTCCAGTCTGCCCCTCGGACATTTACCTTCAGCTAAGCACTTACTAATTTTTTGGGGATTTGTTCATTATTAAACAAATTCATAACCCCGTCTCATTCGTCCAGCTGCTATCACTTCAATTAAATTAACAGGGTCCGTTTTTCACAGTTCCGTGTTGTGTAACCTCCTAAATAATCTACACGTCCTTTTTCGGACCGAATGTTCTACGCAATACCTTTTCTTCGAAGACCTTAAAACGTTGTTCATCGATCAAAGTTAGTGGTCATGTTTCACTTATATATAACTTTTTTAATACCGTTTTAACTTTGAAAACAGGTAAGCAATGGTCTCATTTACACATTACTTGTGGGATACATGATCTTTAAAACATTATTAGTTTAATTTACTCATTAGTTACTTCTATTTAATTTTCTTTAATGTTCCATTTTATTGAAATATGCTATAATGTCATATTTTTATTTTTATTACATTGAGATCATGCAGCATATCTTATCAGACTGGATTTTGTTGAATATTTCTAGCATTTCTTTCCGGATTCTTTTCCCTGAATTGTTTTATAACTAATGTCTATGTATTTTAATGTTTCTTATACTTCAACTTGTGTGATAGTGAGGTGCGAGGAAAGCACACAATTCGCAAATGTGGGACAGAAGGCTTTAAAATTCTAATTTTTAGACTTTTTTTTTCCCGATTGCCTTCCTTTTTTCTGTTTGAACTATTAGGATACTAATTAAAACAGTGAACTATAACATCTGAAAACGCTAGTTGATTATTTCGAGGTCGAAGACCTTGGAAATATTCCTACGTGTTAAAAGGAAATAACATTGTGATCGAATGTAGCGAATTCATTCATTATCAATCTAGTGATTGCTGAGGGATCGATTTTAAGTATTTCAGTGGTTTTGGTAAACAGATTCATTATGAAGGTGGATATATATAATGGTGGTTCACTTTCTGTTGAAGATGTTAAGTAGGGCTGGGTTTGAGAAAATAATTATATTTAAATTTGTTTAATGAATTATTTTTAAAACAAAAAATAATTCTAATAACTCGGAAATAATACATTCGAAAGATAACTGATATCTTACAAAACAGATTAAAATAAAATCGGAGCAGTATATACAAATGCATGGCAAACTTGGTATAAATGATTTCTGCACAGATCCGTTCAAATTTGATCAGTAATTTCATTTGTTATAGATACATAAAGTTAAATTTAATTCAAAATGCCATTTTAAATACAATAATTAGTCGGCTAATTAAATTGTTTTAATTACAGTAATTTAAAATAATGTCTGTTAAGTGAAAGCCCTTGTTAGGAGTGAATTAAGTTGAGATTGGCCGACCGCTTACAAAACTTTAAACATCTGGATTTTTTCTTGGAGGCTGACTCGAATACAGTCACATCCCTCAAATAGGCCCATTAAAGTTGGAAAGTTTTTCGAGAAAATTGTGAAAATGTGTAAAATGGAATGCTCTTCATGCTAAGAAGATTCAGCGTAAAGTTTCTGTAATATCCGAGGAAACCTCTCTTGAATGCGTGATTTCAGTTAAGTACAATTTTCCCTTTTTAGGCCAGGTTTATCATATATACCCACACAAACCACTTGACTGGGTTATTTGGACTAAGGGTATCATAAAATGAAATGTTACAGTTGGAAACCAAAAATATTTCAAGACAGTAATATATAATTTCACATATAAGTAAGTGAAAGTAAAAATATACCAGTGAAAAATCTGATTTAAATGACAAAATATCACATAATAAAACACAAGCTCACTTCATAGTCTTCATAAGACATTGATGTAAACTATCAGTTTGAATTTTAAATGTCCAGTATGCCCCTTTTCAGGCTACTTCAACATTTAAACGCATCAAGCTCCCCGTTAATTACAAAAGACTCATATACATGACAATCATTAGACCCATCTGGACTTACGGAGTAGAGCTTTGGGGCTCCTCTAAGCCATCGAATTCAACTCGAATCCAATCCATACAATCCAAATTCCTTCGTAAAATCTACAATGCTCCTTCCTTTACTACGAATTAAGTCATCGCGATGACCTCAATGTCCCATTTGTTGCTGATTTGGCCCAAATCCGATATTAATCTTTTCATGACAAAGTTTATTCCCACTCAAACCCACCCGTTTCAAACCTAGCAACTTCTTCAATTCCTGATAATCCTCCGAGGCGTCTGAAAAGAAGATGGCCTCGTGACCTTCTAAGTTGAACTTGTTATTTGAGTACTACCACTGGGCAGTATCTCTACTTGTCTTTATCCCTGATGTTATATTTCATTCATTGTATTTACTTGTGATATTGTTATAATACAGTTGTAAATTTCAATGAATAAATTATTTTAAAAAAGCAAAAAATGTCCAGTATAGAACTCGAGTTATTACTTTTACGAAATTCAAATCATAAAGATCCGATATTCCTCCGTATTTCATTCGATAGAACTGTTGTAGTAGCTTTCAATAAAACCTGTATTGGATTTGATGCCTATTTTCTTCATAAGACTCTGCCTTTAACCTTAAATGGGTGTGAAAGGACGTGCTTGTCTCTCGCCAGAGTGGGAAGGCATGACTTGCATATCTGGAATAAGAAGCAGCTTCGAGAACAGACGTCCTATTTATTTATTGATCTTTAGATAAAATTCAAATAATATTCAAGTATTGACTCGATAGTTCTCGTATGTGAACTTCGCAAGCAAAGTTAAAAAAAAAAGTTTTATAATCACATTTTACTAAGAATCTATACCACTATAACCCGTGAACGTGTCTGGGTTTCAGTACATGATAGAGTTTGTACTGTATCATGGACAACGGTTGTACAGGGAGGTGATTTGTCCTAGATCACGCCCAACCACCAGATTTTCTCCCTGGTTATGGTACCCACTTTATAGAGGCTGGGTGAGCCCCAGGAGGGCCCCGTATGATCCATCTCCGGCCGCTAATAGATTAAATAAAAGTGTTCCCAGCAGCGGGATTTGAACCAGGATTTTCGGCATAGCAACTCAGTGCTCTACCACTGATCCACCCAGCTCCCTTACTTACTTGCAAGAAAGGAATTTAGTTCTACACTGTTAATAATTTATTCATTTTTCTATTGACAGATTCTACTCGTAAAATAATCCAGGCATAAACAACAAAATGTTATGCTTCTAGAATTTTTTTTTGGTATTTAAATAAGTTTATCGTCGCTTCGACTGTTTGGGCTATTAAAGACATTTAAGAATTATAACCGGTTTTTGTATTTTTCGGAAAATTGTTTCTTCTTTTTATCATCATAAAAAAACATGGGCGGTGTGTATTTTTTCCTCGAGCATTCCTTGTAAATGATACTGAAAGGTAGGTGTTATCTCATAATTTTAATTTCATTTTTTTCATTTAATTTTCAGGAAAAAAAAGAGTACAATTCTAATGAAATTGGAAATTTTTTTTTTCTCGAATTTAGAAGATCCCGTCCCAGGCCTTGACCTTTAAAATAAAAAGTGGTTTTGTTGACTCACAGGCCAGGCCGATTAGGACCCGAAGACACTAGTAAAAAAAATATTTATTTTTAAAAAATTACTATCCTATAAAAAAATACAATAATAATTTTACAATAGGTGGGATAGCAATCTTATAACCCCGTCTGATCTGTAAGCATAATTGTCTATACATATATGTAATTTTATATAAAACAGATAATTTTTCGTTCTGTGTGGATGGAGGGACTTGAATAGTGAATAGCGAAATTAAATTAGAGTGCATTTTCATTTCTCTATTCATTAAGCCTAGTATAGTATTAAGGATTTAAACAAAACTTCATTTGTACGAAAAAATGTTTCCACAAAAAATAAAAAAAGGATTCCACCAACTCAGGCTCCAAGAACTAGAGAAGAAAACTCCTAGAACTAGAAATAGAGTTTAGAAAAATTAATTAATCAGTAATTACGTCCTTAATTAAAATAATTATTCTTATTATTTAATAATAATTATTATTATTATTTTTACTTGAGTTACACATCCACATAAGATTGATATGACATATGAAGCTTATCTTCAATTTTCGAAGATAACAGCATGGTTTTATAAGTGAAGCTGAACTATTGTATAATCAACGGTGGAGGGAATCTGTTAATGGCGAAACTGTAGGAAATGAATAGAACATACTGCGACAGAAAAATAATAACAATAATAATTCTTACATTGATCAATAAAGCAGGCATCACTCACTTGCACAGCCATGGGCAACGTGCAGTACCTCCAGATCTTTCGATGCTATAGGGTTATAACTTATTTACTATCGACAATGGGTTTTTTTCTCCAAGAAGTAAATTCTGGCCTGTTCATGAACGGTTCTCTAGTGCAGAACATTTGAGAAGATATGGTAACCAATTAAGATAAAACTGGTCAAAAAATGTATAGAAAGAAGTTCTTGATGTTTTACAAAGCGAAAAAGCTTGAAGAGACCTGATTACCTTTATTATGTATTTATCCTCTGCTAAGAGTTACTGTAAACAAAATAATAATTGTATAAAACAATTCATTTATCTTGCTCACTAAATCGCACAGACTATAGCCATCCGTAGGCTAAGCGTTGGAAAATGAGGGAGCGGCTTCTGAATATGATGATGATTTCGGAGAATAAATCATGAATTCTTAGAAGCTGAGAAATTATAATATCATATGATTACTACTTTTTTGTCAGAACTGAGTTAACTAGCTAGTTAACTAAAAAAATATCAGGCAAAATACAAAATACAACTCGGTTACAAATTATCAAAAACATAATACATTCAACCTAAAGAAATCCACTCTATAATACACGTTAGATTACAATGGCCGCATGGAGTAACAAGGCAATCGTTGGCAGTTAGGATGATTAAGAAATGCGGGCAGCAATATTATTTAAGTTAGGATCCGTTTCATGATCGCAATAACCTAACTCCAACAAACAACCAACACTTTTAAAATACAATAAATTTTTATTATAATGAAAATAAGGTAAATAATTAAAATTTTATTTTTATTTTCAATAATAATAAATTTTTATTTTGAAGAAATAAAAATTATAACAATTAATAAAAAAATAAAATAAAATATTTTATTTTTATTATTCGTTTCGTTTACATAGGATTATAAATTGTGATAAAAATTTTGCAATGATTCTGAGATTTACAACAGGTCTAAAAAAAAAACTAGATATAACTGACTTTTAAAAATTTTAAGTTGGTTTCAAAATTTCATAATTTTATACGATTAATAATATATCTTTTTCAGATAATTAAATTTTAATGTATTTTTCACAGCTTTGAATGACATGTTACTCATCCCCAAACCTGATAAAATTAACTTATTTAATTCTTATATTTTGAGTACTTACATCTTATGCGACATTTTTCACAAAACGTTTAATTTCGACTAACCTGAAATAAAGAAATAATAAAATTAGAAGTCTAAAAATAAAAAAAAAGTTAAAAACTATTTTTAAAAATACATGATATTTATTTATTATGCAGTAATAGATATTATAAATAATACTTTTTAAACGACTTTCATCTATGACCAACCATTTTTTTCATAACCAATGTTAGTACTATACTTACCAATAATGTTTGTTGTTTTTTTACCCCTAGACGTTCAATAAACTTATGTTGAGTAATTGAGGATTCAATGGAATAGTTTGAAACAACTATAGAACTATATTCTAATAAAAAAAAAATAAGATAGCAGTGGCAACAATGTTTCCTCCCACAGAAAAAAGTAAATAAAACTTAAAAAAGATTAAAATTAATATGTTATATTCCAAACAGAACATATAGAGCGATAAATTTTACAAAAATAAACATAAGAATATCACTAACTAACATTTTTCTCTTTCCCTCGTTCAAAAAAACACACCCTAAGCCTAGATATCACTTTAAAGCAGGAAATATCATATCGCGTTGTCCATAACCGAAATTGCTTAAGAAAAAAAAAAAGAATAATGATTCAAACAAATGAAGTCTCATATAACGGAAGAATGTTATACAGCCAGAAGGAGTTAGAGTATTAATCGGGAAGACACTCAAACGATGTCTAAAAATAGTCACAGTTCGTTGGTCTTATGGTTCTAGTCAATGAGTTACAGAATAATTAGTAACATTAATTTGATCTACAAACTCATGTGTATGTATATATATATATATATATATATATATATATATATATATATATATATATATATATATATATATATAAATGTATTTATGCATAAATACACACATAATCGACACTCCTGATAACACCAATATAAACTATAACCTCATCTTTGGGAATTTCAATATAAAAAATTGAATATAAAAAAACTCTATCGGTCACAGATAAAAGATCATAAAGAATTCATTGATCACATTTTGTACAATTAACATTTTGTTTTTATACCATAATTTTATATGTTATACCGAAATTATTTTTAAAGAAAAATGTAAGTTTTTTAGTGAAAGAAACAAGATTTTATTATAACATAATTTTCAATTGCAGATAAAAAGTTACGATATGATATTTTCATTCGTCCAGTTTAAATATAAGATCAATTATTTGTTTAGATTACTTCACCAATTTCAATACAATTTCCAATATTTTTTTAAATATGAAATCCAAGGTTGCATAATAAATTACATTTTTCCTAATTGACCATCCTCAATATTCCAGATTATGTTTAAAGCGAGAATTAGACAGAGTAGATTACTACAAAACAATCAAATCCGTTATTTTATTAATTAGCAATGATTAGTTTTCGCTAATAAAATGTTTATTTTTTAGTTCACTCAATCATTATATTTACGTGTTGTATTCGTATAATACAGTTGTAAATTTCATTGAATAAATTATTTTTTTTAAAAATATTTCACTCAAAAACAATAAATAAAAAATTCGGCTTGTTCTGTACTAAGTCAATTTTATTTGAGTTACTAGAGCTCCGTCGCTTAGACAGCATCACTTGTAAAAAAACATTTAACAGGACAAAAATTCTATCCTGCATATATACACATTTGAGTTTAAAGAATAATTATATGTTGAGGTTATATTTGAAAAAGAAGGAGATAGACATATTTATCATTATTTGTTTTTTTTGCTCCAAAAAATTCAGACATTTGAAAAATCAAGCATATCTATGCTATTGCGGGTGGTATGTTTATTAATTTACAAACATAAAAGATACTTGAAATAGTGTATTATTAACGAAAGATCAAATCGTAAGTAATTAGACACAAAATTAACTGCCGTGATTGAGATAAGTTTAACAGGCGAGCTAACAAGAAGGGAGAGCTGTGGAGAAGGAAATTCGTCCTGCACCGCTGCACCCGGAAATTAGTTAAACATTCTACATAATGATTATTGCTTAATTGTGTAACAGAATTTAACACACACAAACAACAACTACCGTATAATTATAAGATTAGAAAACGTTTGATGGTATCGTCAGGGGAAGAGGGAATCCATCTGTGCAAGTCGAATTCTAAATGCCAAGAAAGAAGAAATGAAGGATACATGAGTTAATAATTCCAATTTATATACTTGCATACATATACATGAATATATAAATACATCTCCGCCAGTTGTGCGTTTTCTAAAATGTTTGTTTTTTTAAAACTCAGATGAAGCCGAATATTATTGCAAAAACGAGTATGATATACAAGAAGTATTAAAGAATATTTTATTTTTCTAATAACTTCTTCAACATTGGAACTTTAAATAAAAATTTAAGATTAAACTCTCTGTCCTAAACCAAAGGCTTCCTGTCCTCTTGTATCGTTTAATAACATCCCACTGATTCCTGTAGTACAGGTCCGGTACATAAGACAACACCTTAACAAACGCTTAACTCATACTAGACTGAAACAACAAGAAACTGCTCGCCGTTTCAGGCTATTTCAACATTTACTTGACAAACGCTCTGGGCTCCCAATTAATTACAAAAGACTCATATACATGACAATCATAAGACCCATCTGGACTTACGGAGTAGATCTTTGGGGCTCCACTAAGTCATCGAATTCCTCTCGCATTCAATCCTTACAATCCAAAATCCTCACGAGCCAACGAATTAGAATCCTTACGAACAAAGTAATCCATAATGACCTTAATGCCCCGCTTATTGCTGATTTGGCCCGAATCCGATATCAATCTTTTCCGGGCAAAATTTATTCCCACTCAAACCCACTAGTTTCAAACCTCGCAACCTCTTCAATTCCTGATAGTCCTCCGAGGCGTCTGAAAAGAAGATGGCCTCGTGACCTTCTAAGCTGAACTTTTTATTTGAATACTACCACTGGGTAGTTTCTCTATTGGCCTTTGTCTCTGGACATGATTTATCTTTCAGTATATTTACTTGATGTATTCTGTCCACAGTTGTAAATTTCAATAAATATATTTTAAAAAAAAGGATTAAACGAAGGACAAAAAAGTAGGGTGCAAAGAAACTACTTCATGGTTCATTTCTTGGGTAGTACATTTCATAATTGGCAATGTTCTTCTCCCCAAATTTGATACGTATTCGAAACGATAAATAAATCTGAGGATTATAAAAGTTTAGCCACTGTATTAAGCCATAAAATATGTAAGCAATTGGATAACAGTAAAAGTAGTAGAAAAAATGAATGAATGATGAAAATGGATTAATGTTAAGACAGATTCATATAGGAAATCCCATAACAAATGAGATCTTGCATCGGTGATAATAAAAGGTTTGATAAAAATATACTAAAAACTGTTGGTCTGATGTTTTTTATTTCATCGTTTATCGAATGATGACCCTGGATATTTATTAAATTCATTGACCCATTCTAGTTTTCATAGTAGCATTCATAGTGAGAATGGCATTTCTTGAAATAATTTACAATAAAACAATTTTGTCAAGGCAATTAACTATACTGCGAACGTAACGACATTTCAACCCAGACTTCTGAATCACCTATAATACAAGTGAATTCAGTAAGGTTTCCTCCTAGAAAATGTCGACTTTAATGAGCCAAAAAAAATGCGTACCGTTTTTCAGTCTATATACTATCTTTAAAATAAGATAATTCGATATAGATGCATGTTATGAGTAACAATTAAAAATAAAAAGTGTAACATTAACAACAATAACCCATCAAACAATAAATATAACTGCTGTACTAGTTTGTCCTTATGTAACATCGGCTTGTATAATAAAATATATTGACTTTCTGAATAAACACCATCCATACACCATTTAACCTACTTTAAATTTAGGTTACGTAGACGATAAGACGAAGGTCCAAAATAATTTTCTAAACTTCATAAAATAGTAGCATTATGCCAAGAAATATCTTTAAACAAATTATAAGTTATAAGTTTTGGTTCCATGTAAACATCTTCGGTATACGCGTTGAATGCCTGACATAGAAAATATGGAGTTCTATTAGCAAGAAGATTGGGAGGGTTCCAGGAATGTGATCAAGATCTTAAAGAAATCATGAACAGGATTGAATTTCGACCAATGATGAAAAACCATGAGGGTTTTAAGTTAGGGAAGGAACTCAAAAGACGAAGGGGGCTTCTGCCAGAAGAACGGAACTAGGCACTGAGTGAGGGGCTCAAGAGAAAACAGTACTTACATCAATGCTGGTAGGGGAACAAGATCCAGACACGGAAAATGATATTGATAGTTATTTCTCAGTCTATTGCGGCTCAATACAAATGTAATGCATGTATTATTATTGATTTTAATCATTGTTCTTATGATGGTGAATAGTAGCATACTTCATAAAATAGTAGCATTATGCCAAGAAATATCTTTTGACAAATTATAAGTTATAGGTTTTAGTTCCATGTACAATTCTTCAGTATGTCCGTTGATTGCCTGACATAGAAAATATGGAGTTCTATTAGCAAGAAGATTGGGAGGGATTAATAAAAATATATAAAAAGTATTGTGTATTTGTACAGTTACACTGAATTTTGTAAAAAATTCTGCCAATTTTTCGAACAGGTATTATTTTTTTCTATAAACGTGAAATGAACTAATGACCTAATTGTGTTTTTTAGGTTGTTCCATCGTCATCTTGAAGAGACCCATCGTTTTCTTATACACTAGGGTTCCGATAGGCAATTAACACCTATATTATAAGCTTTAAGGTTCATGGGTGAATAAATATTGAAAATATACTTTTTTTTTTAATTGTATATTATTTCTTATGACCTTTTTCAATTTAACTAATGGTGAATGAACGGAAAGCTACAGTAGGAAAAAAAAAGAAAAGCACTCAATAAAAATCGCTCTACTTCAGACTTTACCAGAATTTTCCGATTTGTTCTGAATGTTTTAGAAATGAAGGTGATAATGAAGAAACTATGCAAGTCCTTAGCGGACCAGTGAACAGGAAAACCCAACGTTGCCAATTATGGTGACAGGGAAACAAGAAATTACGACACTTGAAAAGTACAGTCGCAACATCTTGTTGTAGAAAGGGTAATCCACTAACCATGCACTGGCGAGAAGAAACTACAAATTGAACAAAAAAAACACATAACAAACAAAAAACCAACAACAAGATGTTTTAAATACTTATCTGAAAAATCAATAATAGATAAATAAAGACAGTGGTTTTAGTTCCGCAGGTTGTCGCATTAAGCTAAGTCACAACAAGTTTTAACTTTTCATTCGATTCTTTTTAAATATTCTCGAAGATAAAATAATCTTGAGATTTGAGAACAAAAGAGTGTAATTAAGAGAAATGTGTTTATTTCAGTAATAATTTCATCAAGAAATAAACGTTTTAACAAACATTTAGAATTATAGATGATGATATATTTTAAACTGTATGTGTAAGTCGGTACTATAATCTACGTACAATAAGTAATAGTAACTATATGCATTCAGTAATACAATTATTTTTATTTTCGTGATGATTAAAAAGGAAACAAATGATAGAGACTTAACTCGAAGCGACAACCAGCGGAACAGATACCAAAAGTATAGATTCACTGATTGACTTAAGTGGTTGCACTAGGTAGCCTTAATTAAACCAAAGTATACTGACAAATAAGAAATAAACTAAAAACAACCTCAATATTAATGGTATGGGGGTTAATGAAATTTTGTTTATTCTTACTTAAAAATAAAACAGAAAAGTAAACTTATTAATAAGTAATGTAGTTATTATTATCTTACACCTTAAGTAGGATTTTCATAAATATTTAACAGTATCAGTACTGACTATCAGTATATTATTTATATTACGAGTATGTCGTATCATTTGAAATGTAAGTTTTCAAAGGACAGGTTATTTAGTATAACAACTTTATGAAATAAAAAGTTTGTATTCAAAATATTTATCCACATTTTCTCCAATATGTTATCAAATTTTCAATCCCAGAGCTGTATAAATCAGTTTTGTGATGAAATAAATTCTGAAAATGTGTTTTCGACTTGAGAATAATTTAAAAAAAAATCGTACTCTTAAGGAAATTATCAAAATTTCTGAATAGATGGGAATCTGTTGGAAATATGTCTGGCAAATAAGGTAGGTATGGGATGACTTCGTAACACATACCGTTCAGTTTATTCTTTGTTTGCCAATAAACATTAAGTCTGGTGTAAATAAATTATCTATTTATGGATTAATTATAAATTTATGAATTAATCTGTGTCGTCATCAGAAAATTTCCAAATCAAAGGCGAATGGTCCGTTCATTATAACACCCTTCTCCGAACGCAGTGGTAATGTTTCTTGCAGCTTGGGCTGCCGGGTGTCCAAGTTCAAATTTTTTTTTATAAATATACTTATTGAAATTTTCAACTGTATACAAAATAAATCAAGTAAATATAATGAAAAATAAATCATGTCCAAAGAAAAAGGCAAGTAGAGTAACTACCCAGTGGTAGAACTCAAATATAAAGTTCAGCTTAGAAGGCCACGAGGCCATCTTCATTTCAGACGCCTCGGATGATTATCAGGAATTGAAGAGGTTGCAAGGTTTGAAACTAGTAGGTTTGAGAGGAAATGAAGTTTGTCATGAAAAGATGGATATCGGATTCGGGCCAAATCAGCAATAAACGGGAAATTAAGGTCATTATGGATTACTGCGTTGGTAACGAAGCAAGGAGCATTGAGAATTTTAAGGATTCTAGATTGTAAGGATTGAATAGGAGAGGAATTCGATGGCTTAGAGGAGCCCCAAAGCTTTATTCCGTAAGTCCTGATGGGTCTAATGATTGTCGTGTATTCGAGTCTTTTGTAATTCATTGGGAGCTTAGAGCGTTTGTTTAGTAAATGTTGAAGTAGCCTGAAACGGTGAGCTGTTCTTGTTGCTTCAGTGTAGTATAGGGATTTCAAGTTAAGCGTTTGTCAAGGTGTAGTCTCAAGTACCGGGCCTGTTCTACAGGAATCAGTGGGATGTTATTAAACGATACAGGAGGGTAGGAAGTCGTTGGTTTACGACAGAGGAAGTTTAAACTAAAAAAACAAAAAAAAACAACAAGAAAATCGCGTGTTTCCATGGTCATATTTGATGGTGTATAAACTATGTTCGTTCGATTGTAGTGTTAGCAATTGTATATTAATTTTAGTGATATTATATATATAAAAAATAGAAAAAAATAGGATTAGTAACAACTCATTACCATCTGTAAACATAAACATAATAAATAATAGAAGTCAACTCATTCCATTTTGAATTTTATAACTAATAAAGATGGACTTTTAATATGAAACGACCCAATACAACAGTGTACAGAGCATAAACATGATTCAAAACCAGTAAGGTTTAACATTTAATTATGAAATATTTTATTGGTTAAAGTATAGTGTCATTAAAACGTTCTGAGATAAGACGTTAAGTAAAAACTAAAAAAAAAAAAATGTACTTGGAAATTTTGGAAAACACTTGAGCATATAATCCCCTAAAATTGAAGCTGAAGTAGGTAGAAACAAGTAGACATCCTTAAAAGCTTTCCATAAAATTTCCTTATAATGGCAAATTAACAACCGTTTTATTTTCAGGTTCATTATGATAAAGGAAGATTTTCCAGTAATATTTCCAAGAACGGGTCCAGAGATTTTATTTTAAGGGGATTTGCTATGGAAGGGTTGGGGATGCTCACCCCCACTCCACAAATTAAAGTGGAAAATATTATTATAGTATTGTACTCGTATATTTCGAAATTAATTACCTATTACATACTAACATTGAGACTGGTCTAATGGAGGTCTAATAAACAAAAAGCAGAAACAATTATTTATTATTTACAATAAATTAAAATTTTGCCTTAATTACCTTTTCTAGTGAGAAAATTACCATTGGACTAAGAAAATAATTTTTGATTTTCCTTATATCATTTAATTAATAATCAAACCTCGTCTTCGCAGCCTAGAGAGGCTTCTGAAAATAGAAAGAAGAATTCCCAAAAGAATCTAAGGACCTAGGAGAACATCTGAAGGATACAGGGTTGAGGTCGATAGAAGAAATCTATAAGGAAACAGGCTTAGAAACTGACGTTAGGGTGGGAGGGCTAAGATTCTATGGACACATGATGAGTATAAATCCTGAAAGACTGAACCATAAAATTTTTCAGTGAATCCACTGTCACAAAAATTCAAACGACTTAAGGATGGTATGCACCAAGTGGGGCTGACAGACCAGGATTGTTCTGGCAGAGACGAGGGAATAAAGGTTCTTTTGGGGAAAAAGCGCCACAAAAAGGGTCTTGCGTGGTCTGAGGAGAGAAAACTTAGGCACGCAAAGCTCATGAAGGACATATGGGAAAAGAGGAAACAGATGAAGAAGAAGCATAAGAGTTATGATATTCTCGTGGTCTTTAAGGCCTTTTCGTGGTGAAAAAAACACCTAAATTAAAATATTGGCATATTGATAGTTCATTCATGTTCACAAATCTTATAGGCTAAACACCTATTAACAACAAAAATTTCTCATATATCAGTTGAATAATATTAATTGACCTTGCATATATTAGGAAGAAAATGGTCCGGGTGGAGGTCACGAAAATTCTCTTTATAGGGAGAACTGTTTATTGGTAAGTCTAGTGTAGTTTAGTCAAGTGTCAACTCCCAATCTTACCAGCCCTGAAGAAGACCTGCAATGTGGGTCGAAACGTTGGCTTACTAATAAACAGTTCTCCCTATATAGAGAATTTTCTTGACCTTCACCCGGACCATTTTCTTCTTCTTATTTCATATATCCTTGGTGTTTATAATGATTGAGTAAAATCTTGGTGAAAAAATATAAGACTACGAAAACTCACATGGTAAGGTAGCAATTGTTTTTTCATATTTTTTATGAATTAATTTCAATTTGGAAATGTATCGCAAAATAACGAAGTCTAACAGTAGATAACTATTAAGTAACAATTTGCAACATAATTAAAAGGGAAATATGTAGTACCTCTTGAAATCTAATGTATCTCAGCTTGATAAGTCATTTTTAGACTGTTGATATGGACTACTTACTTCGTCGGCAGAAATGGCGCAACGTTTCTTTTTAATTATTTAAGATTGCACTTGCTGTCTAATTATTTTCCTTTTTTGATGGTATTGGTTAGTTACGTATTTTCCTAATTATTGCTGCTGGAAACTTGAACATTCCTTTCAGTTATTGGGTATAACAAAAGTGGATCCAATCGTAGAATAGTACGAGTCAGTCTGTTTCAAATAAAAAAAATGTTGTATATTGTCTTGACGTTTCGTTTTAATATAACCCAATGATGGTACAAGTCATAATTACGTATGATTTTATATTATGATGTATGATTTTATGGAAAATATGATGAGTTTTATATTTGATTGAAATTAAGTCCCTCAGATCAGATATACCCTACGTAGTAAACCAATTACTTCCTACCCTTCAGAATCCTTTCATAAGACACCATTGGCTCCTATAGAATAGATACGATGCCCACGATTACATCTTGACAAGCCTTTGACTTGGAATCCTCATACTATGAAAGTTACAGCCATTAGCCGTTTCTGGTTACTTCAACACTAACTAAACAAACGCTTTAAGCTCCCAATTAATTACAACAGGCTCAGACACATAACTATATAAGACCTATTTCGGCTTATAGAGTAGAGCCTCAATGCTCCTTAATTTGTCAGGATGATAAAATCATCCATAATGACTTTAATGTCCCATTTTTCAATCCCTTATTTCTTCTCAAACCCACTAATAAAGTAGTGCCTAAAAGATAATTGAGCCTAATATTATTATGAGGAAGGAAATGGTCTGGGAGGAAGTGAAGATTTCTATATAGGGAGAACTTTTTATTGGTAAGCCAATGTTTCGACCCGCATTGCAGATTAACGATAGTCTAGTGTCAACCCCCGCCGATCAAACTAGCCCTGAAGAAGACCTGCAATGTAGGTCGAAACGTTGGCTTACCGATAAAAAGTTCTCCTTATATAAGAGAATTTCCTTGACCTCAACCCGGACCATTTTCTTCCTTATATATACAAGATCAACTAATATTATTATATTTATTCACTATACTATTTATTGTTCTTTTGATGATGAATATTAAAATATATATTATTTATAATTTGTCTACGATCTTATCGTTAACATTCAAGAAGTTTAAGCTATCGATTAGTTCAGATTCTTCTTCATTATTACATCCTTTCCGGGTTTTTTTTAACCTTAATATAATTCTTTCAAGCAATAAACATTTTTTTCTTGTAATATAAATTGCCATTGGTTAAATTTCTAAGTCATTCTGATTAAGAAGAAGAATTGAAACATATGATCGACCGACTATTTTGTACCACCTTCATCCTTTTTTGTCTTAAGCCAGATGCAGTCGTAACGACGTGTGTAGTTATGTTCCTGGGAATGCAGAACATCTGTTCAAACAATAATTACAAACAAGGATACATTTCGCTCGACGTAGAGTCTCCCGTAATATCGACCACATCTGTCACAGAGCGCACGACGTGGCATCTGATTATCGTTCTCTTATGCCCCAGCAGTTGACGAAACCACGTTTAATTATCTATTGTTATGAGATAAAGTAACCTTCCATGCCTGTAAATAATTAGAAATTGTGATAATGTACGGGCATTCCCTTAATCAATTAATTGTAGTAATAGCGAAGTTAATGAGCCTATACATACTTATACACGGAGCCCATAATGCCCATAAAATTAGCAAAATTACCCCCATAATTACAAACGATTAAATACAAATCTATAAGTATTATAAAATTAATGTGACCACATTTAAGTATTATTTATTAGTTCTTTAATGAGGTAATTTTTTTTAAACTGTAAATACTTCTTAATTAGATTTAATTTTCTTAGAATAAAATAATAAACCTTCTAGCAAACGAAATCGATTATTTAAGTCCTTCTATAAAAGTAAATGTATTGTCTAGTAGGTTTATCAAATACAAGGCTTTGCCAATTTCCTTGATTCTTCACATTTTGTTGTTTTTTTAAGTTTGCAGGTTGTCCCCAATGAAAGGATAACCATTGATGGTTTAATAACAAAGTTAATACTAATTATAAAAGTAAATATGAGCATGAATCCTTTAGAACAGATCTGATGTACTTAGAACTACATTTTGACAAACGCTTAACTTGGCATGCTCGTACTAGACTGTAGCGAAAAGAAAATTTTCGTCGTTTCGGGCTATTTCAACTACTTTTACTTTTTACTATACAAATGCTCTAAGCTCCTGATGAATAACATACCATTTATGTACATGCCTATTATAAGACCTATTTGGACTTACGGAGTAGAGCTTCGAGACTCCACTAAGCCATCAAATGCCTCTCGTATCCAAACCTTACAACCCAAAATCCATGATGAGTACAATATAGTTTCGATACATTGCCGAAATAATAGATTCGAAGTTGAAGGAATAGACTGTATCTCAAGAAAGAAAAGTAAAAATTATTTATAAACAGTTAAGAGAAGTAGATATCGATATATTTATGTATTTGTACATAAAATATTTTTATATATTTCAGATGGTCAATTAATCAATGGAATTGAAATCCGAATTTCCCTGAATAGAAAGGAAAATCTCAACGAAAGATTTGATACAATCAGTGTTTCTTGTTTCTACTATATGTGAATAATTGATGAAAACTGAGAAATCAAATCGTTTCAGGCACTATTGACAATCGTCCATTAATTCCTTCAGCAAGAACAGAAAAACTCCATACCCCCTCCCCCCCTCCTCCTCATGATTCTAGATAGCCATGTTCCAGAATGTCAAGTGCCCCTGACTAAATAAGCTATTTTTACACCGAGAATGCAATCGAATCGACAATGAACATGGACTTTTTTCCCTATTTATTCGAAACACGTAGCGACATGCGATGGAAATTCTGGAAGAAAGATATAATTGATGAGGAAGAGACAGATGGAACCATCTCCGGCGGACATCTATTGCAGATAAACGACGGGCTAACTACTTTCCGTCGAGTTTTTCTTTTAATTTTTCCTCCCGCCTTCCCGGGACGGTCCACAAGGCCGAATCGAATCGCATCGCATTCCTCACCACAGAGCGCCTTACCCAACAAGACAATATAGACCTTCCAAATCGCCAACTCCTGGTCCATTATCTCTATGTAGATTTCTTAACTTTGCAACTACATTGACTTCAACCCAAGTATGAACTGAGGAATGCGAAAAAAACTATCGGGAATGATAAAATGAATATATTTCTTTTTTAATTAATTTTAAAGAATGAACATAATAAAAATAAAATCTGCCGCTAAAGCCCTTTTATCTAGCCTTGGCCTCCCATAAAAGTAAGAAGGAGACAGTTATATTCATAAGAAAAAGTATAAAACTTAATATTTATTTCATATTAACTAAAGATTGAAACAGATTGATGAAATAACTGCACAAACTTAGTTATGAACAATAACGATGCATGTAATAATATACTCTGAATCGATCCCTTGATAGCAACTACGTGTTTTCCTCATGACAGGGAATACAACAATTAAGGACACCAATTTATTTATGTTCTCACTCACACAACAGTATTAAATGTATGTTCTAGTTATCTTTTATAGTTACAAACTTATTTTATGGTAACTAAGGCATGTAAATGTAGGTATGTGTATTTAAATTTACCAGTAATATTTTTTATCCTGAAGTATGATAAAATACAATAGGATTGTATTGTTTGTAAATAAATGAAACTGGACTTTTCAGGACTTTGTTCAGGGATTTTTAGGTTTATTGAATATCCACGAAAGAGCCACTTAAGATTCTTAGAAAAATGTTTCAAAAATCTTAAACGATACCTGAAAAATAGAAATAAATTGACTAATGATTTTTGGCAAAGAAATCCGTTTAACCTTCACATATTTTTAATGATAATTACTATTTAAAGGTGTGTTAAATAAAACAACGACGATGTAGTTGTTTATTGCTGTAATCCAAAGTTGTATAGTAAATTAACTGTTGTAATTGGCTCTCATACCCAAGGGCGGATCCAGGATTTTTTTCCGGGGGGCGGCACAACGAGCAGACGGGCAAACAAATCAACAATAACTTGTAGTATTTATAAAAAGGTTTCAAAGGTTTATTAAAATATCTAAACAATAGTTTCACTCATGTTATTTCTGTTATTTTATTCATATATTTCAACAACTATCAACACATGATTTGCCTGTAAGTATGTACTGTAATGGATTCTCCACAGTACACAAAAAATCGTCTGGGGGGCACGTTCCCCCCTGCCCCCCCTCTTGATCCGCCTATGCTCATACCTCTAAGAGACATGGGTCCCCAATAAGATGCAGTTGTCCCTGCTCCCAGATCGAGAGCTTTTATTAAAGCCAAGCAATGCGAATGCGTACAACTTCACTTAAATGTAAACGAAAAACAATATATAGCTGGATATTGAATACTTGAAGTTTACAGAAACTGTAAACAATAGCAATGTTCTGGAACTTAGTAAAAAAAAAAAAAAAAAAAAAATGCTTTGCTTTAAAAACATTGAAAAGTCACGAAAGCATGAGTTCTCTTAAAGTTGACGCTGCACCAGCAGTTTTTAACTTTCTTCAGCGAATTTTTCTTTTATTTATTTTTTTTTTTTGTTGTGGCGCCAGGGATGGGAATCTAGTAGACACAACATCCTATTTGCTGACTCTCATCTACTCATCTCATCTCGACGAATCGCTCCGAAGCCCGCGTGGGCGTGAGCAGATCTTGAAACTGGATAGCCAGTCCGCCTTGAAACGATTTACGACCGGCCAGGATATGCAAGCTTCACCCCCGAAGTGAGACAGGGTTTTATACATTAAAAGAAATTCACTTATTATTGTTACTTACTTCAGTACATATTTCTAAGGAGACAGCTCAAAAGTCGGTGGTGAGTAATGAACATGGAAAAAATGGGTAGTAATGTCTTTATCACTCATCAAAACTGTATCAACCCTGCTTCAGAACTTTCTGACAGAAGGCGCTTGTGCCACTCTTACAGCCTTAATGTTATTTCAAGTCCACTGATATTTTTTTCCATTTTTCCAAAAATAAAGGTTTTTGACATTGGCATATTAGTGCGATATGGTTAAAATCAATAATTAAAACATTAAGAATCTAATTGGTATCTGTTCCGCAGTTTGTCTCTTCGAGTTGAGTTACAAGTTTTACCTAATTATTCCTTTAATATTTCCCAAAAATTCAAGTTATCGAGAGCTTTAGTGTGGAAAAGAGAATGTAATTATGGGTAATGGGTAAATTTCGGTAGTTATTTCATCAAGAAACAAAAGTTTCAATGAACATTCCGGAGTATAGATGATATATGCTTGTTGAAACGTTCATTTATAGATTAAATGATCACCGAAGTATACACATTTCCAATTAGTACATTCACTTTTCTATACTAAAGCTCATGATAACTTGTATTTTCGGAAAAAAACTAAAAAGGGACGAATGAAAAATTAAAACTTGGCACTCAACTCGAAGCGACAAACTGCGGAATTGTTAATTTTCCCATTAAAACACATTTTCGCAATAAGTGTGTAATGAAACGTATTGCAATAAGTGGTGAAGGTAACTTAAAAGCTTCGCAGAAGTACTTATGATGGGATTCATTAAGGAACCACTTCGCTTTGTTAAGTTCTTATATAAAAAAAAAAAAAAATGAAGTTTACGGTTTAAGCTCGTATTCATTTAAGTCGACTTGACCGCAAACAGAAAGACCTCGTTCTGCGGTGAACCGATCCACACGAGGCTCGTCAATTCCACTTTACACAATCCGGGGCACGATTTATGGGAAAGAGAAAAAAAATAACTAGACGATGTACTAAACCCCTTTTTAAAGTTTTTTTTTCCATTTCACTTGTGATCTTTGAAGGCTCAGACAAAACCATTGAGCGGCGATATCAATCCGTTCTACTGGAAGCAACGAGCTACTCAGCAGTCGTAACAGTTGAAAGTTTATGTAAACGGTATTATGTACAACCTGGGCTATTTCCCATGTATTTTCCTCGCGGCAATAAAACGGAAAAGACGGAAATATTGCAATATCTGAATTTAAATTATATAGGTTGTAAAATTGGGCTTAAGATCATTGTTGTAGCAAGTAGTTTTATTTGATGATAGAGCCGATCGACTATGACAATTTTTTTTTTTTGTTGGTATGGACTCGATCACTAACCAGATGGGATTGTGAATCTTCTATTAGATTGTAGTTATTATTGCAATTAGGATTATTATTATCGATAGCTGTTGGGAATATCTTTTGAGAATGTTTTTTCCCAAGTTTCCCATATGTGCCCTTGACTGTAATTTGTTTTTCAATCAGCAAATGAAGCACCAAGCACTAGCTCATGGCAAAAAGAGGATCCTAATTTTCAAGAACATACAAGAATTAAAAAATCCAGCTCTAACACCCTCCACGTTTGCACCTTAAACGTGAGAAGGTTGCTAGGAGAGGACAGACTTTCAGGGATTTCAGAAATAAGAAAGAAAAACATTACGATTATAGAAAGAGACAGTGGGATACTTATGCACACCTCTTCTGAAAATGGCCAATATGGAGTGGGATTTTTTGATGTAAAAAACACTAAAAGGACATATTTTAGAATTTAAAGAAATTAACCACAGAACAGCTCTAGTCAGACTAATTTTTAAGAAGAAAACCCTAAGCATTATTTAAGTCCACACGCCAACTGCTGATTCGATAGAAGAAGATAAAATAGGACAAGAATTGCTCAAAATAAAGTTAAGTGGCAGAAATTAATGTCGAACTTCACTTCCCAATAGAGCTGGTCACACCACTCAAGTTAGACCATACTCCCATAAGGGGAGGCCTATAAAGAGCTATTATATTATTACATTAATTAATTCATCATTCAACAAGAAAAATATTATTATTTATTATTGTTATTTAAGTTACAATATTAGGTACAATATAAGTATGTATATGTTTTTGTAAATATTAGTAGTTTTTTGTAAACCATCTTGTTTTATAATTCTTTTTATAATAAAGGCTTAATTCATTCATTCATTCATATTCGGCTGGAATATGAAGTACAAAAAAAGAAATTTAGATGTTTTTTCTTATATTTACATTCGTATTTCATCTTGATCTTTCCACACATAAAGTGTAATATAAAAGTTTTGTTGACATTTCTATAAAATAATATTCTGAGAATTAAGGTTCTCATCCAGCCTCTATAAGTGGGTATACAAGGGAGAAAATCTGGCGGTTGAGCGTAATCTAAGACATATCATCTCTATGAACATCTGTTGTCCAAGAAAAAGTACAGTGTCTACAGTGAGAATTAAGGTTAGTACTGGGTTACGATAGTACCATTTTTTTAAAGTTTAAATAAGGAACATATTGAAAATGTTTTAAAAGTTTGAAGATAATCAGGAAGATTCAATTGAGGATGTTTACAAAAATGCGTTTATTCATAACGACACGAGGAGAAATAACATACACGGTATTCCCTAGATATAAGCGAAACATATCTCCTACTGAATTTTCCTATGAGGAACATAACGCTGAACAAAACAATCAATACTTGTGAAACATACCTTACAAAAGTTAACATAATTTTAAATAATCTGTTTGCAAGATGTGAGAATAGTGATTGGGTTGTAAGAATTCCTGGACTTTTTTCAAAAAAATTAAAAAATATATGCTGGAAATGTTGTATGAGGAAGAACTAATCAGCTTCTGTCAAACATGATCGAGAGAATATTTACAATGCAAGCAAAACGTAACAAAGTGACGTCACAAATCTTAAAACAGACACTAGACAGGAAACGGGCATATAGTTCCAGCTTTGTCTCCAGTCGTAAAGAATAATCCTCCAGCAAGCTCCAGACAATAATGCTATATATAGTGTCGGAAATGGGAGGGCGGCTGTCTCCTCACACCTGGGTCATCTGGGGCTCACTCAAGCTTGCTTCGCCACATGGTTCATGAATAGACATATTCACTATAAAAAAGCACTGCAATAATCGTAAAACAACTTTAACAAGCACTTATAATAGAATGCTCATATCCGGGGTTTTATTTGATTAAAAATAGACCATTTGTATATAAGGCGAAACTAATATTAAGCCAAATTTTTATCTAGGTTGAAACCATTACCTATTCTTTAACGACATCCTGTATGGTGTGTCTAATAGAAGAATCTATTTGGGAAAATTTAAACAACGGTTAAATATAATTCATTTCTATTTTCTATTTGTTCATTTCCATTTTTAATAGACTCTTTTTGATCTTATTGATATGTTATTCATCTATTCTTTGTATCCCCATGTTACATTTTCCTTAATTTTTAGCTTTGATGAGGAACTGAACAGGGTTAAAATGTAGGCATGATGTTTTTGTCCGCCAAGAGGAGCATCTCATTAAAAATATATAGATTTGAAAAAAAGTAACTAGCCGGGGTATATGGTATAACTTTTAATTTATTTTTTTAAATTGAAATTAAAACATTTAGCTATTTTCCTATCCACTGCATTTATCCCAGGACAATTCTATTCCTCTGCTGTACAATATAAAGTCAGCTTTCTAATTTTCTATATATTATATATATATATATATATATATATATATATATATATATATATATATATATATATATATATATATATATTTATATTTAATAGGCTTGTTCCTCTCTGCCCATTTTCTTCATCCCTTGAAGTAGTTACTGAAGAGTTTGCTTACTAATACTGATGATTCCGTCAGTACATGTCTCAACAAGCAACTGAGAACTTTATTCATATAAGACTGAAATTATTCGATTACTCTTTTCTCAAAGAAAACCGCTATCTCCTGTGTGTTCAATGAAGAAAATCATAACTATAATAACTGACCTGCAAATTAAGGAAAGTACACAAAGAAACAAGAATACGGAAATAGAATACGATTTCTGACGATAATCTTAAAATAGAGAGTTTGCAGTCCCAGGATCTTCTACACTTATCATACAAACGTTTTAAGTTCCCTATAAATTAAAAAAAAACTCTTATACAAGTCTGTTAGAAGAAATATCTGGACTTACAGATCACTATACCATTGACATCCTCTCGTATCCAAAGCTTACAATCCAAAATCCTTCGTAAAATCCTCAACGCTTCTCACTTTGTTAAAATAATAATAATAATAATAATAAAATAATAAAATCATCCATGATAACCTTATGTCCCATTTGTTGCTGGTTTGGAGCGATCCAGATAACAATCCCTTCATGACAAACTTTATTCAAATTCAAATCCACTAGTTACAAACCTAGATTTTTCAATTCCAGATAATCCTCCAAGGCATATGAAAATAAGTCGGCCTCATGGCACTCAAACTTAAATCTGTTATTTGAGTACTACCATATTATATACTAGTTTTAAATTTCAATAAAAAACTTCATCAAACTCTAGAAGCTTGCAATCTTCTCTAACGATTATCTTTCTAATGTAAATATAAGTTTTTAAGGTACATACATACATTGACCAGTAAATTCAATAGTTGACGGAAGAAAGAGGAATAAATTTTAATATTTGAAGGAATAAATTCTCAAAATTTAGCTATTGTTATTAATCATACAGAGAAATGTTGAAAATGTGATAATGGTTGGAAGGATAAAATACCGAATAGCAGTTAAATTTAAAAGATAATATGGTTTTTGTCTAATCACAATGCTCTAAAGAGGATTATATGAGTGTAGGTTAAACCGTAAGAGATACATAATTGATAGGAAGAATCTTATAAAACTTTTATATAATATTAAAAAAAAATATATTTAATTGCATTGAAAGGACGAATTATACCATCACAATTATAAATTAATTCAATCACAATTAAATACTTAAAAATATCGAGCCACGGATTAGTGAGCTCAGCTCGTTTTAAAATTGAATTCCCACTTTTTACAGGAACCTTACCCTTATTCAAATTAAATTACCTAATCGCCTGGATCCAATATCTGAGCGATTGGATCACTTGGATTGGAAATACCAGCTATTTCTTCCACCAGTTCCTTAAAATGTAAATGCCCTAATCCAAGACCACCCTGAATCAACATCAACCACCCTCCAGTAATCGAAGAATCCTCGCCGGGAATGAGGCCTACCATTTAAAGCTTGTTACAGAAAATTATATTTCCAACAGTCCAATAAATTATAACTATCGAAATTTCAGTAATGATGATGAAATAAAGCGAAAACTCTAACGACAACCAAGAGTATCCTGAGTGTTGCAGAAATGAAGTCTACACACACAGGTTGTACAGGATTAAGTTCCTGAGATCCATTATGCACCAAAACTAAAAGGCAGTCTGAAAAATCCTCAGAGTTTATTTGGTATCTGTTCCGCAGGTTGTCGCTTGGAGGAAGCTACAAGTTTCAACTGTTTGTTATCTCCAGCTTTTGTATGGAAAATAGGATGTAATTATGAGTAATGAGTAGATTTCAACCAACATATATCATCAATACTTCGAAATGTTAGGGTAATAAAACGGATAAAGTATAAGATATCCACACTGTACCAAAGCTGCAATGAAAAAAATTGTGTGAGCCTTGGTCCATTACATCGCAGAAAAACGATTATTTAATTCATATTTCTCTTGATTTTTCATTAAAAGTAAAATGAATATGCTACATTTCCCTTCACCACTTTATCTTCGTTACTACGCCACAGTTTTTTTGGTATGGACATGCCATCCTCAAGCACAATATAAGGGATAGCTACATATGTTCAGTTATAGGGATTTTTCAAGAATTATAAAAGGTTACTTTACTCTGGAAGGCAGTGCTTGACAGGATACAAAAAGTGTCTTTTGGTTTTTAAAAATATTATAAAAAAGATTAAACCTAAACTTTTTGGTTATATATGAAAACTAATAGAAGATTAAAAATTATATTGCCTTATACTGTATTATCTAAATCAACTATACAAAAATCACCTTTTGTTTCCTAATGATTTCCTTTCATGTCCTGAGCAACTAACGATAAGTGATAACGATATCTTCTCCATTTTTGGGTTAAAGATAAAGAAAGACATATTGTGATTTAGTACAAAATGTTTAGAAATCACCCTTACATTATCCCCCTTACATTTTAGGGGAATCTTAAACAGAAAAAAAAGGATTTATTTCAGATGCTATTGCATTAAAATTCGTGTTTTACTAAGTGCTTCCAAGAGTATGAGGTACTTTTACAATGGTTTCACTCTATTGATTTATTATCCGGAAATGCGTTATCCGATAAACGATCCCTAATGTCCGAACAATATCCCCTATATGTTCAGACTGAGGGTGGTCACAGAACCTCAGTGGATTTATTATCTTATATATTATTATTGAATACAAATCCCAAGATATTGCGTTATTATTATAAGATTATAAAACTTTATAGCTATTTTTTAAATAATTTTGTATGCATAAATCGGACAATACTAGATAAAAATTTTAATTTAAATAATACATATCCATTTAGTGGCAGTAATCCCTTACGAGTAAACTATTTAAATGCTAATCATAGAAAATAATATATAATAAAAGTAATTACAACAAATGGAATTATGAATAAAATGAATGAAGTAGTTGTTAGACTACCGATAATGCAACTTAAATTTTTGAAAGTAAAAAAAGATTAAAACCAAAAATTTTAGAAACATTCAATCATTGTCATTTTCAATTGTACTAATCGCCTCAAAATTAAGATAATAAGGGTTAAAACAATCTTGAATATTATTTGTTTCAACCAAAATATTTGAGAAAGGTATACTCGTTAAAAGTACTTTTGGACCATTGGCTAAGTTCCATTTTCAATTGTCCAAACCCAATCTCAATTTAGTGAAGCATAGTACAATTGTTAAAAGAATGTTAAACGCATGAATATATCATATAAATTTATTTCAGAAATAATAAATAGATTCAATTTAGATAAGAGGTGAATTTATAAGTTAGCAAATAACTGTAACACAAATGTTAAATAAACAAAGAAGTAACTGGATTCAGCTTTTAAAATTTTTATGAAATTATTTTAAATTGTATAATTCTTGATGAGTTTAATATATTAGAATAATATAATTTTAATGCGTAGATAGGTATACGTTAGTTTATTTAAATTTTATCCTTACAATTTCTAATTCATCGCTTACATCATCTATCATTAATCAATAAGAATAATTTAAAAATTTATTCTAATAAAAAATACGAGCTAATAAATATTTATTAGTTCGTATTTTTCATATGTTCTTCCCATGTTAAATAGGTTATTAACATAGTCGGTTAATCGACTAAGCTCTGAAGTACTAGAAAATTCACCCGAGTTTATCAGACAAATTTTTAAAATTTGTATTCTACGTTGGCATCTATAATTGAAAACATCATTGACTGTAGATATTATTTAACAATTAAAATTAATTTCTCCATACGAATAGTTAATATGTAATACGTAATATCAAAAAAGTTAATAATAGGATGAAGGCTTACCTACTTACAATTTACTGCTTACTAACTACTATTGCCATTTACTTTTAATATTAATAATCTAATATGCGTGGTAAAACGCTTATTTCTCAGTCGGTCAGATATGTAATTAAAAAAAAAATGCGTAAGCCCAAGAACGAAATGGATCTTGATAATATTAATATTAAAAGATATTAAAATAAGTTAGTAATATTTTTTTTAATGTATTGATCTTAATTCAACACTTGTTAATGTTATATGATATTCTTTATTTCAATACTACCAATAATAGCGTTGAACTTTATTGAGAAGGCATCTTCCGTTCCAGACAAAAAATATAAAATAAAATATATACAAATTCAAAAAAAAAAAAACCTAAATTAGTTAAATTTGATATATTTTATTTTTAATGGACAGCTTTATCTATGATAAAATAAGATTAATTGTCATTGTTACAATGAATTCGAAGCGGGAGGAATTTAATAGCTTCAAATTTCACGAGTCTAAATAGTCCAACTTTTAATAATTTTGCAATGGTGTCATATTCCTATTTAACTATTCCATTCCATTGTGAATAATTTGCTTTTGAGCATTAAATACTGGATGCATTTGATAGTTCAGTAGAGCTCTACGGTTTCATAATGTCTTAATAAGTGTAATTATCTCATAAACGTGTTTATTTTAATGAATGGGTAGTTAAGGTCGCTTTTTCACAAGCGGTATCTTCCCTTTGTTGAATTTCTAACTCACAATTTCAACTTATTGCATATTATTTACTCAAACATTGAAATACAAAAGGTTAATGTTTAAGTAATTTAATTAATTAATTAATTATCTGAGAAATACAATTTAAAGAAAGATAAAGATAAAAAATATTTCTTTAATTCGATGTTCACTTCCAGATGGAAAAGGACAATTATTCGAGAATCAGAGAGCATTAACAAAATACACTTAGCTAATTAGAATGGACAATGTGTTTAGCTAAAAAGTGTAAAAAAGCCGAAAATGCGATTGAAATTTCAGGGTGTAAATATTTTCCATTTTGGGTTCACTAACGAATTGAGAATTGGTCGAGTTTCCTGAAGGACCCATAAAATTCAAATCTTCCATTCTTGCCAAAATGTCAATGCTTAAACTACATACTTTAATTACTTATTAAGTTAAGGTATTTTAGAAGTTATCGCCAAGATCCTTTAATTAGAAAAAAAAATCTAAGCCTTAGCAGATATATGTCTTATAAATGATCTTGAAAAAGTCATAAAGTTCATAAGCAGATGCATAAACCAATAAAGCAGATTAAACATATTTTGAAATATTCCTCTAGTTAACTGGAATAAGTGAATCATAAAATCACAAACTAGAAATGCAGAGAAAATACTTTAAATGAACTCATGAGTCATAATGTTACAAAATAGGAGTTTACGAAGGGCGGCGAGAGGAACTCACAGCTGGAATGAGACTAAGTACCAGGTTTGAACTCACATGAGACATGATAGAATAAAACAAAGAATTCGCATAGCTACATGCATCCAGTTGTGAAACCATAGTCAAAGATAAACTTCGCTTCCTGATGAGAAATGAATAAAACATTTTTAAAAGAAAAACAGCTATAAAAAAAAATATTGTATCAAAGGGTGAATACATTATTATTTTTTAAAGAAAATTGAATCATCTTATACTCCCTATACTTTTATTATGTATTAATTACAGTAAACAACGTTTGGTTGCAATTTTGATGCCTATCATATTCCACAGCCAAAACCAGTTATTATCAAAAATATTTCATTTTACACATAAAATTCTTCATTGTCACACCATTCAGTTTATCAAAATCAAAGACCATCATATTTGCACTGTATATCTATAATACAACATTTATTTTTTCATATTATAACATATTTGTGATTTTTAATATGAAGACACATATTTTGGATTTTGCAATGATTCGTCTCACAACTGTCCAATTATTTAGAAGAACTGCAAACAAAATTAAGATCGCCATGTTAACAGTCAACGTCTAATACGAATAAGGCAGGAGGAAAAAAAATAGATTTTGGATTTAATAAAAAACAAAAAATGCCCTTTAACACCAAATAAATAAATAATCAGCCTACAAGTACAAATACAACCACCAAAAAATAAAATAATTATTAATTAGTTTTAATTACTCTTTAGTCATGTGTTCATAAAAACAATTAATTTCCTAAAATTAACGAAAATTTTTTCATTTAGTATCGGTCTAACAAATGATCAAAAAATCGTACTTTTTTCTTATTTAATTTTTTTTTTGTTCATTCGTAATTACTTATTATTCCAAGTTCAACAACATATTTGTTGTCCATTTGAGACTAAATTTATAACTATTTGTGACGTTATACATTGCAATATACTCCGAATAGGAAGAAATAATGTGATCTATTAATTATCTACGATAAAAAATTGGGTAAGAGAGATGAGAAACCAGAAAATATTTTTTCCTGAATATTCCTCATCTGACTTTATAGCAACAAAAATTGTCTTCGTTTTCTGAAACTGTTAAGCTGAAATAATAATAATTCATATTTCAGGATATTATAAGAACAAGCAAATACGTAATAACCAAAAATAAAATACTAAATGCAAAATTTCTAATTTCTAAAACATTTTTAAAATATGGGTTAATTAGCAACAATAAATGGAAGCCTATATATTCAGGGATTAAATGACTTGTCCTCTATATTATCTTTTACCTTGTTAAAATTCCTAAGAACAAACATAATAAACACCTTATCACTAGTTATTAAATGTGTGCAATTGCAGTTTTAAAAATGTTTAAAATCACCTTTCCATGGATTTTATGGGGGTAAAAAATAAAAATGATTTTTATGATACGTTTATCCGTTCGATACTATAAATAAATCATTCCAATATCAATAAAATAATCAAAATAATACAGTATTAGTACAATAATAAGTTAGTTATATTGTTTTACCATTTAAATAATTCTGAATCTTACAAGATTCAAAAATATAAAATAACCACATTCAATAATTCAGTCACTACGAATTAATATATTAATATAAATGCCATTAAAAAAGCATCTGCTTACATCAGCAAAGGGAGATAAAAATAAAACAATATTGCATTGCTGTATTTATATTTTTTTAAAAGTAATATCAATTATAAATTAATTTTTAAAAATATATTGATTTCAATTCATTAATCATATATATATATATATATATATATATATATATATATATATATATATATATAGAGAGAGAGAGAGAGAGAGAGAGAGAGTGCGAGAGAGAAAACAATTCTTTGTTATTTTCGATTTGCTTTTCGGAATGCTAGTTCATGTTGCAGTTTAATTTATTTACTATATTATTAATTTATTTGAATATATTAGATATTCAAAATTAGAACATCTACCTCAACAAATGGTTAGAATAGTCGTACATTTTAATATTAAAAGTAATGGGAACTAATTAATTATTAATTGTTCAGAGAACATTCGTAACGTCATTTATATTAATGAAAATTTAAAAAGAAGAAATATATAACGTCAAATTCAAAGATCAAACAACAGTTTATATGGTTTTGGATCCCACCCAAATCTTAGGCAGAGTGATTTGATTTAAAATTTAAAATTTGAAACAAATTTTACTGAACAGGTAAAACTTAAAAACAACCAACATAGTTCCAATGAAAGGAAGATACCTTATTTACAAGATTTTGCTATGAGTCCTAGCAATTAAGACAAACTTAGGAGCTTATAGAGATTTAATTGAGAATGTTTTAAGAACGTTCAAGTAAAAATTGAATAGTGGACTCTTGAGAGGATCTAGATGTTGCTTGCACGAAGATCAGGTGATACCCCCTCAGCACGACCGGCTCCTCAATCTGCTAGCCAGTCAACTATACTCACTTAAGCGTAACTTCAATACATTTCAAATACATTTATTTAATATTCTATATAATAGGATATGTTAACCAAGTGTGGTTATGCAAAGAATACTTAATATCTTGCAGTAAAGATAAAAGTTAAAATGTCCCATCATCATATCAATGCATAAACCAGAATACAAATAAACAAAATTGGCAATGCATATATCCGAATTTGATACTGTTGGCCATTTACAGATACAGAATCCTGGAAGAGAAGCTGGATGCGGTTGACCTGAAATGTCAAGTACCACACTTGTGCCTCAACACGGAAAGGGACAAGACACGACCGGAGGGCAAAGCCCTAGGAACTGACCTGGGGATATGACGAGAGACTGGAACTGTAGGCATTGCAGCTCGGTCATGAGGACGCTGGTACATGGACTACACGACACCAGGACCGGGCCACATCCACTCACACAAGACAAAACCCAACTGAAGACTGGCCGCTCGCTCTCCCCCTCTCACTCGAATTCCTCATCCCCTCCAGGCCATCCTCATCTTCTGCTCTCCATCCTCGAGTATCCCATCTCTCATTGCCAATATCCATGTGGTCTGTCCGGATCCACATTCGCACAAGTCTCAGTCCTAATCCCTTATGTTGTTCCATTATACCTCCTCGTTTGCCAAAACGACGAGTGTAGTAATATTGAAACAGGTTTTTAAAAAGGAAAACTTAAAGAGGAACAACTGCACTTTACTAGCAGTAACTTAAATTCATGGGTGAATATTATCATATATTGTTTAGAATTAAGTAACCATTATTGCTTCGAATGTAAAATAATGAATTATTAGGAACATTGAGCAGCAAATGACAACAGAATCATCTAAATCTACAGATGTACTTGTGATTTAGCTGGTCCTCATGGAATGTTTTCTGTCATTGTTTATAACCCGAACACATATTCTGGTACTGATACTACCTATCTAATTATTCATAATAATGTAAACAATGTAACAGTGAAATGCTAATTCTAGACTACTGGTTCCCAACATTTTTGTACCACGCCCCCTTATTTAAATTAAAACATTCCACGCCCTCCCACTTTTAGTAAAATTCCTGCTACGCCCCCATTGCACAATAAATTGTATGGACAAACGAAAAATAACAATAAGTATTACATTCAAAGCAAAACAGCATTATAACTTTTAATTTAAGGTAAAGAAGTACCGGTAAGAGAAAAATAACCGAAACTAAGTGAGAATGCTTTTATTTTCACCTGATCTCTCGCCACCCCCCCCCCCCCCCCGACTTGTCTTCACGTCACCTAGGTTGGGAACCTCTGTTCTAGACCCCTCTATCCACGTCAATTTTCTTAAAGAAATGTTTTTCCTACGCTATCGACCAAAACTTCTCATTTTCATCTTCTTGTCAAAATCAATTTGATGACCTTATCCATATAATTTGATCTTCGGAATTATTCTGAACTTATGGAGGTATTTCAAAACTTCTTACGAACACGCCAATACCAAAAGTGTTATCCTGTCCATTATTAATAGCCAATTAAATTAAATTTAATAGACAATAGACAAAATTAACGGAATCAATCTAATACCGCAAACAGAAATAATTCAAATGAGACGAGTGGTAAGAAGAGGTTACACGAGATGAGGTAGGTTACATGTCGACCTGCTAAATCACAAGTATCTCACGCACTGAATTTCAAGCTAATAGTTGTATCTATATATTTTCATTGGAAATTTTAATTTAAAGGTAACCTACCCAAGATTTTATCCTTTTTGATACAAGTACCACAGAGTTAAACATCTATGTTAATAAGTAGGCTTTTTCGAAAACCATAAATTTAATATATCAACCAAATTTATGTACTGGCAGAAAAGAAGTAATAAGATTAATTTCAAATTATACTGAATATAGTGGTTCAGTGGTAGAGCACTGAGTTGCCATGCCGGAAATCATGGTTCAAATCCCGCTGCAGGCAAGACTTTAATTTAGTCTGTTTACAGCAAGAGATGGCTCATATAGGATCATATAGGATCTAGGATCTAGGACCCTCCTGGGGCTCACCCAGCCTCTAGAAATGTTATCAAAATAGGGTACCCGAAATAAGGGGGAAAATCTGACGGTTGAGCGTGATGTAGGAAAAATCAGTTCCCTGCAGAACAGATGTCCATGAAACAGTAAACAACAATAAAAAACATACAAAAAATATTACAGACTAAAAACGATTTGTAGTCAGTAACTTCCTACTACGGGAGTAGAGTGGCTCAGTGGTAGAGCACTGAAGTGGCGAGCCGAAGATTCCAATCCCGCTGTTTGGCAGACTTTTGTCTAATCAGTTAGCAGCCGATGGATCCAGTGAGATCTAGGGCCCTCCTGGGTCTCATCCAGCCTCTATAAAGTGATCCCGAAATAGGGGAAAACATCTGGCGGTTGAGCGTTTTCTAGGACAAATCACCTCTGTGCACTATCGTTGTGCAAGAAACAGTATAGTTTCTACCAAGTACCGAACCCCAGACCTCTAACGGGTTTGTAAGCGGTCTGAAGGTTTTTCATTCACATTTCCCCTTATTTTATAAATAACTAGGCTTTTTAAAAATTTATTTTGTATTTTTTTTTGTAAAAAAAAGGTATGTGACTTTTGTTAGTACACACAGGGATAATTGATCCATTTTATTGACCCAAACAGAATTTCGGTCTGTTTTTAACAGACAAAAAAAAAGAAAAAAAGAAAAAAAAAAGGTTATCTGTTCCACAGTTTGTCGTTTCGAATTTAGTAACATCAAGTTTTACTGCTTATTCGTTTTATTTTTAATATTTTCCAAAAATAAAAATTATCGTAAGGTTTAGTATAGAAAAGAGAATGTAATGGGTAATAAATAGATTTCGGTAATAATTTCATCAAGAAATAAAAGTTTCAACAAACATTTCGTAGTACGGATATAAAAGTATACACATTTCCCAGGATTATATTATCTTTTCCATAAAGCTCATGATGACTTGTATTTTTGGAAAATATTAAAAGGGAAACGAATAAAAAATTAAACCTTGTTGTAACTCAACTCGAAGCGACAGCCTGCGGAATAATTACCCAAAAAAAGGTGCGTACTTCAAAATGGATTAACCTTCAACTGTTGTAATAGGGGTGCCGTTAAGGATCCTACACATTTATGATTTTTGAAATAATGTAAGCGGAAATCCAAAAATGGATATTCAGAAACATTTTTCTTTTTTTTTCTATAGAAGTTATTTCCAACATCTGGAATTCTTATTGTAGGATAGGAAAGTTCGAGATTTTTTCGGCAGATTAGAAAAGAAATAAATTTCAATCCGCCTGGGCCGGATTCGAACTGACGCTGCAACAGTGACGAGGTTGCTAAAGATCATGGTCATCACAGCTTCAAATTGATTCAGAAACTAAAATTACTTGACTTTTTTGAATATATATTAAAGTATTTTCCCTCTCATAACCGTGACTGGGATATTTTAAGAACTCCCATTAGTTTTTTCCCTCTTTACTTATTTAAAAAAATTTCCTCCGTGAAAAAATAACCCTCGTAATATTTATAAGTAAATGACAAGATAAAATAAAGGAAGAATACAGCGCCAGGGAGATATTAGATAAAATAATAAATTTCCAAAATTGCGACATAGTTCATTAATTTCATATCATCACAGATCAATCTATAATTGCACTATCTACCACAAGGCTATATTAGTAACTAACTAATTAATTTACCGAAGTGTTTCTTGCAAAATATTGCATGTTTTGTAATAATTGCAAAATATTATGGTAAAGATGCATGCAAAATATTGTCTGATTCATTTTTAAAATTAAACTTTGTGTATATTAAATCATTAATTATTGTATCTATGTAATATTTATTTGGCATTAATTAATAGGAAGAAGAATTGGGTACTTGAACTATAACACAGAAGTTCAGATTAATAATCAGAAGCTAAAAACAAGTGGATGTAACACCTTTTAGAAACGGTGTACTCAAATACACTAGGTGTTTGATTTTCTCAATTGGGTATGACACTGAATTGAAGACAGGAAAACTTCAAATAAATTAAGTGTGCTTTTTTGGAAATCACCAATGTGGTATTTTGTATTGGTTGAAATTATTTTATGTCAACATCGAAAGGGAGCGGAGTGACTAAGCGGTAGAGCACTGGGTTGCCATGCCGAAAATTCTGGTTCAAATCCCGCTGCTGATAAGACTTTTATTTAGTCTCTTAGCAGCCGAAAATGGATCATATGGGATCTAGGACCCTTCTGGGGCTCACTCAGCCTCCATAAAGCGGGTTCCCAAAAGAAGGGGGAAATCTGGCTGGTGAGCGTGATCCAGGACAAATTACCTCACTGCACTTGAAACAGTACAGTCTCTACCATTTACTGAATCCCATACCCATTCACGGGTTGTAGTAGTAGAGGCAGGTTATTCATTTTGTAACCGTTTGAAAATAGCAACATGAAAATAAAGTTTCATAATGTAATATGTGACGTTTCATTGACTTTCTTTTATGTTCCTTAGTTTAAGAAGCATTCAGCAGCAAAGCACATTAATCATTCAAAGGCACAGATTCAAGCGTACTAAAAAGTAAGTTTAATATATATTTTCAGGTGGAATTAAAGATCATTGGCCGCTTGAATATTCCACCTAACACATTTGTGAGTTATTTTCCGGTTAACTACACGATTTACGTATTTGTTGATTATATCTATCCATCTTTAGGCCTCCCACGTGGTGTTTTGCCAACTATAGTGGCATTCATTGTGGCAAAGATCTAAAAGATTGCGGGGATTTCTTCGAGCCATATGCATATCTAATATATCTATGTATGATATATATGTAAATCTATGTTTTCTAATGTGCCAGTTAGATCCAAGATATATCAGATCTGGCTGTATCACGGTATTGTACAATATTAATTTTAGACTTCGGGATTTTACGGAATATCAGCAACCTTGAATTTGTTAATAAAACTCTGTGTGCATGCTAACACTCTATAACGCAGTTTAATATACTATTAAACATAAATTAACTAATGGATATTATAGTAAACAACCTTCCGCATTAAATTTTACGGAAAAACAAAACAAAAAAATACCTGTACCTTTGTAATAATTGCAAAATATGGTAAAGATGCATGCAAAATATTGTCTGATTCATTTTTAAAATTAAACCTTGTATATATTAAACCATTAATTATTGTATCTATGTAATATCTATTTGGCATTAGGAAAGAAGAATTGTATATTTGAACTATAACACAGAAAACGAAAACTATGATTATTTTTATCGTACAGCATATAAGCATATTATGTGGAATTTTTAGGAAATAACAAGTAAAGTTCTTTGCGTTTAATATGATGAGTGAGGTTTGAACAAATCAAAGAAATCATGTATAAAATAAAAAAGAAGTAAAGAAAGAAAAAAAAATGGCAAAAAGGAAGAGGTCAATTGCTTTTGGTAATGAAAAATATGAAAATATGAACGTTTATATGATACGTTAATTTATGGGACACTTTAGGATATAATACTATGGGCTCTGAAAAATCATACTGTAAGATATAAAACACTATTACAAACCCACATTTATGACAAAACCACAGTTGTATTCAATTGTTAGTTTGTATCAATCGAGGAAATGCTATAGAATATAAGCCACAAAATAACAAATGCTACCTTTCTAAAAGAATTTTAGTTAAAAATGAATTGGAAATGGAAGAACTTATATGACTTAACTTTAAAATTCTCATAGTACAATTGAATAAGACATTAATTTGGTTATATTCAATAATTAATATTTATTTAACAATGTAATGTAGTTGTAAAAGTTTGTAAACTGTAACACAAAAAAATATTTACTACAAAAACATAGTTGCTTTCAGTTTTTAGTAACAATCAAGAAAATGCTATATAATATTAGTCATAAAATATGAAATTTAAACATCGTAAAAGATTTTTTGGTTAAAACGAAATGGAAACGGATTGAATGATAGGCAACTTAAAAACTCTCATTGTACAATTGGATAAAGTATTAATTTTATTGTAGTTGTAAAAGTGCTTGAATATAAAAAAACTACTTAAACAAAATATTTTGTAAAATAAAAAAGATCTTCAGGGATCATTTTTTAATATATTGTAGAAATTAATGCGCTTAAATATTTTTGTTAACATAACCCACGAACTAAATTGTATAATTAGAAAACTACGTGTCCGAAATAGTGTTATTCAGGAATAACTATAATTCATAACTTATTATAAACCATTAAATAAATTGAGCTGTTATTTTATAAAGTGGTATAAGTTCATTTGTATCTAAAAAAAATTGTTATATTTTTTAAATAAATTAATGATTATTGTTTCATAATAAAATTTAAAAGGTTTATAGGATTTAAAATATCACTCATTGCTAAGTACTAATTGATAAAACTATTTGACCATTTGTCCATATTTTTAAGGTAATTCAAATGAAAACTCTCAGGCATCGCAAATATGAAATAATTGAATAATACCACTTTCAAAAGTTCAATTATTTAATTTTCATCTCGAGTTATACATTTCAGAAACGATATGCGTACATAAGGACTGTAAATAATATACTCTTTTAGGTTTCCACGGCCACTATTATTACAAAAGACTTTGTTGGTTTCTTCTGGTTTAGACAGTGTTCATAAATTTTTCGCCAGCCATGCGGCTGACTTCTTCAGGGCTGACAAATTCTCATTTCAGCCCTGAAGAAGTCAGCACCATGGCTGGCGAAACGTTGGCGAAAAAATTATCAACACTGTCTAAACCAGAAGAAACCAACAAAGTCTTTTGTAAATAATATATTTTTTTTAAAAGAATTATATAAAAATATATTTGATCCTGTGGGATTCTCCCAATTATGGCAGATGTCCGCAGTGGAAGAGCGCACTGTTTGGACTAAATCCCACAACTCCTTTACGAAAAACTCAGGAAAAACTCATTTCCCTAAGGGATTTAGCCAGAGTATTTGCGGGTTATCCAACTCTTGCCGGGGATGTTTCCACGCCTCCAATGCAGATTTCTAGCTGATGGAATGACAGCGTTCCACAGTTTGCATCATGCTAATTTCCAGTACGGATATCATCTCGCAAGATTATTATTTGCAATCTAAGGCTTTGAAAATCTAATTTTTAAGTAAATTTAACACGAATACATTATACTAGGTGAAAAAATAAAACAGGATTAATGAATAGTAAAACTACTTAAAAATAAAAAGTAAACAGTTTTTATAAAACTCGAAACACACTAATCATTGACTATTCATTGATCACATTATTTACAATATTTATATTACATCCAAGTATTGAAAGGTATATGACTTTTTAATATATTAATACCCATTTTTCATCAATTTAGCATGAGTATGAGACCAATATAATCTCGAAACGTCGCCAAAAATAACTTAAAAGACCTGACAAGCTCGAAAATCACCAGTATATATTATCAATAACAGTCAAGAAAAGTAGAATATATATATATATATATATTACTATTTTTCTAATGAAATTTATCGCAATTATCACCAAATTGTGTTATCATATCTAAATTTTTCTTATATTGTATCTCCCAGTCCTTCCAAACACTATGAAAATTTTATAAAAATTAAAACTGAAGTGATAATATGTAGACCATAAAAAAATACCTGCTGGTAGTAATTCATACCTTCCGAAATACACACACAAAAAAATATTTCAACTCTAAGCAAGTCTTGAACAGTTTATGTATATATATATGAAATCTTTTTTGTGTGTGTATTTCGGATGGTATGAATTACTAGCAGCAGGTATTTTATTATGGTCTACATATTATCACTTCAGTTTTAATTTTTATAGAATTTTCATAGTGTTTGGAAGGACTGGGAGATACAATATAAGAAAAATTTAGATATGACAACACAATTAGGTGATAATGGCGATAAATTTCATTAGAAAAATAGTAAAATAAAAAAATATACAATACCTAATTGATTGATTAGTGATCTGCCTATGTAGCAATCCACAGTAAATAAATCGCTAGCCCATGGATTTACATGCTTAATAACTACAGTATTATTATTATATCTTTATAAATTGTAATTTTGATGGTGAATTTTTCGTTTTGAAGGGAAAAGATTTGTCCTGGCCGAGTTTCGAAAAATCTCCGGGGGTCGTAACCAAGTCAGACCAATCCATTCTCTTCACCGATCCTATATCCTCGTGTTCTCGCGATTTTTTGCGATGTATACACAGGGAAGAATGTTCATTGAAAATTACTCTAATTAGGATCTTGTTGACTTACGCCAATATATTAATTATAATTTATGTTTATTAATTGTTATTTTGATGGTGAATATTTTTAAATATATTTTTTTTACATCGCAATTTGTGGTGGCAATAAAGCTCAGTGGTAAATAAAGCACTGCATCGGATATGCAGACAACCTGGGTTCGAATCCCGGCCAGGACAAATCTCTTCCCTTCAAAACAAAGTTTATTATTTGATTTGATTTAAAAAATTGTTATTTTATTAACTAGAGGATATTCTGCTTTGAGCTCAACCCGCACCAATACGATTCAAAACAGACTATTGAACCTCTCAACAATTGACAAGGTGAAACCATGTCAAAGATGCCACAAAGATAAAATTAGATCCTTTAGAAATTTGTTCAATTGTTCTATGAACTGTCTCATTAGGAATCCATGGCACGGCAGGCATTCCAATTGTCTTGACACAAATCCTTCAAAGCGTTCGCTAAATACAATTAATATAATACAAGCGTAAACATAATACAACCTTTATATATTATATTATATTAATTAATTTCCAGATCATTGTTTAATTTTAAAATATGTTATTACTTTTGCCGTTTTGATAATTTAGGTAGTTGAAGCATCCTTACAGATTTGAAATCCCTTTTATGGCTTAAAGAAAAGTATGGGTCGACTCCATAAATGTTTTTAATAAAGTATTTTTTAGTTTTTCAGGTTCTTGTGATTCATTCAAAAAATATTTTTATAATACATAGCTTTTAGTGATGATTCGAGGCTCAATTGTTCACATATTCATGCCCGGACACTGAAAAAGTTGTTTTTGCGTTATGTTGTGTAATGAAAACAACTGATTTAATAAATATTAGTATTCGATTAAATATTTATTATCGATTAATATGCGCGCATATATATAATAAACAGATTGTAGTACTAGTTAAAACCAGTGACCGACTAAGTACAATTCAAAATCCTATGAATCTACGACACAATACCTATTCAAAATTTTGAAATATGCAGTTCTGTTTTATATACAAAGAGAAAAAATACCATATTTGAATAAAGTTTTTTTTTTCGTAGTAAGGAGCTTATAGCAAGAGAAAAAAAAATGAGAATTTTTTTAAAACTTTTATTTTGAACTTAAAATAGCTCTAATAGCAACAAATATATATATATATATATATATAAGGATCTATTTATTTACATTTGCCAAAAAAAAATAATAAAAATAAATACAGGAGTATTTATATAGTATTTATTTATTTATAGAGTATTTATATAGTCGTTTCAAAGTATAGAAAAGAAAACTAATTTTGATCAAATTAAAATCAGTCTATATATTCATACTACAGAACAACTAATCAACGTTCTTCTTCCTGAATTAAAATTGAATCAAAAATAGCCCCAATATAAATAACTAATAGGATCTATAGACATACTTTTATTTGATTTTTTTAAATTTACTTATTTATTTAAAAAAAAATGTTTTATTACTATGCTATATAGAGTTGAAAATATATTTCTTTTATTATACCAAGAATTATCTGAAATCCCTACTGCCTTTTAAACGAGGGACTTGAAACATAAACGGAATGTTTCATTGTTATTTTATATATTATTATATATACAGTTTTCCATATAAATATATATATATATATATATATATATATATACATATATATATATATATATATATATATATATATATATATATAACTATAAATAGTATCATATACCATATACGATACGTAAATAATATAGAAATGATTATTTACTATGATTATTTCATATGTTAATGATCGTCATGTGTTATCAACACTCGATAATACGGTCTCATAAATATGAAAATAATGTGTCGTTACGAGATTAGGTATTATAAATCTAAAAGACATAACTAGGAAAGTTCCGGCATCAGTTCAACCCGATACGGTTGGAATAGTATCTTACAATCCCTACAGATAGCTCTGCCTGTACCACCTAACAGGCGATTTTTCCTGATAGAATGTGTAAACAAACATATAAGCATGACAGCATATAATATATTAGCGTTAATTTTAACTATTTTTTTTTTTTGGATTGTATCAGTAGTAAAATAAAATAATAATATATAAATTATAATATTGTAATGTAATATTTAAATATATAATTAAATAAATGTCTTACATTTATATTAATTAATATAGTATAATTTTAATTCTTATGTGGAAAGTTGATCAAGAGGAGAAATGGTAGAACACAGGTATAACATGGTCTAAAGAGGGAAATGAAGCCCACAGCGAAATAATAAAAGAATTGTGTGCACAAAGAATTGTGTAGTATGTGCAATCCAGGTTCTATTAGATTTAAACCACGTATTAATTTTTATAATAGTAATTATAAAAACCACGTAGCCTCCTACGATGTATTCAATGCAGGATATTTTAATTCAATGCAAACTTTTACTACTTTGGAGGGAAATATCATTAAGCGTTGTCTTATCACCCGCATGGGCAGAAATAAAAGTCAGAAAAACGATTCAGGTAAAAGATGTAGTAATTCAGGCCTAGATTGAAGAAATAAAAAAACATTTTTTGGTTTCTCACTTTAAATGGTCAATATCGACCTTAAAACAATGTAGTTTCCTCTTAACCACAATTTATTTTTATTTTTCTGAAATGTACAATCCAAAACATGGAAAAAAATGAATGTAACATTTTTTCTATCTTTCATAGTTTAAGTAGGAAAATCATTCGAAGCTGACTACTGTAGTATACCTTCTTTGTGAGGATTATTTAAGAGTTTTTAGTCGAATAAACTTACTAATGAAGGTATTTTGAATCTTTCAGAAAATGTCTGGACATTTAAAAATTTCTTTGAATACAGCATACTGAATTCAGATACTTCCACTACTTGACCTATGAAAGATAAAAAAAATGTTGCATACATTTTTTCCATGTTTTGTATTCTACATTTCAGAAAAATAAAAATAAATGGTGGTCGCAAGGTAACTACATTTTTTGAAGTTCGATATTGACCATTTAAAGTGAAAAACCAAAAAATGTTTTTTTATATCTTCAAACTAGGCCTGAATAACTACAACTTTTATCTGAATCGGTTTTTAAAAATCTTGTTCGTTTAAAAGTTAAAAACGTTTGATCCACTTGAAATGGGACACCCTGTATATATATATATATATATCAAGAAAATAATGAAAACAGTTTGAAATCAAAGCGTCATTGTATTAGTGAAATATGCCACTAATTACTATTTAATAGTACCTACCAAAGGAATAGGCAACCTTGAAGGTCATCACAGTACGTTTTTACTTAGTGATTAAATTTAGTTTATTTTTTTTAAAAAGGTTGTAAGAGTGATATTGCTAAGCCACCCACTTCTTTATAATAAAGAAAATGGAGTTATTTAAATTAATATTTAAAAAATCGAATGATATATATATATATATATATATATATATGTGTGTGTGTGTGTGTATATATATATATGGGTCATTGTATGCAGACTTGTATTCATTACATTTTATTTTCATTTGCTAAGTAAACTTTAGTAGAACTCTACTATATCTACAAATGAATTTCATAAAATCCTTTATTTTTTTAGCTGTGACAAACAAACTTGTTTTTTAATTGTGGAGACAGGTGAAAAATCGTGTGAAACAACTTTTTTTTTTCTTTTTGGCCTAAAATTAATCCGAAAATGCGTAAACTGAAGACATACAAATGGCGGGTATTTTTCATTTTGGAGTAGGTTCTTGGAGCGGGGAGAAGAACCTGATGGCCTCTAACGGTTTGCAGATAGCAGATTACAACCGGTTCCCAAAACCTAATTAATGGAATACTCACCGCCTCCTATCCCCAGAGTCAAGCCCCTAATAGTTTAGAAGCAATAAACTTTATTGCTACGATGATTTTTATAGTCTTCTAAATGCCTCTGCTCAACGAAATTAACCGGAAGAACAAGGGAACTCCTGTTGTATATTTATAAATATTAAAGCAGCTCTTGACGGCTGTGATGGCTCAATGGTTTTTAAACTACTCTTAATTAGAAAATTCTAGATAGTATCAATATGATAAGTATAGACATAATTTTTACCCTTCAATATATTAAAAGTATCAGGTCGAGCTAATTATCTTTTTAAAATGCCATTATGAAAACAATTTTAATGTTTATAAATTGGAAAAAAATTATAAACATTAAATTTCATAGAAATTTTGGTGATACTGTCGTTTGAGGGAATATGTGCGAACATGTGGAGAAGATTAAGTACTTAAGGTCTATGGTAACTAAAAAAATCAAGAGGAAATAAAGGCGGGAGAATCTTGTTACTATTCGATCTCGGCATTACTAAGCTCGCCTTTTGTCCCGAAATGAAAAAATCTGAATTTATAAAACCACCACCCTTCCAACTCTTCTTTACGGAGGTGATACTTGGAAACTGCTAACGCTAAACAACATCTTCAGAAATTCGAAAATAAGGTGCTCGTAGAATATTCGGTCCAAAAAGGGATGAGAGCACTGGGGAATATAGATATTACATAACGGGGAATTGCGAAACCATGCATCCAGTAAATATTATTCAAGTGATAGCGTCGCGAAGAATAAGATGGACATGTAAAGTTGCTGGGCTTGGTAAGTAACGAATTCCTAAGATGTTAAGCGCTGTACCGACTGGGAAGCGTCTGAGGGTAGAACAAGGCGTAGGTGGGAGGATTGCGTTAAGAGTGATCTGGCGGATTTGGGGTTGGGTGATGGTACGTAGGTTGTCGTAGGTTTGTAAGCATAGATTGGCGGTATCGACATCGAGTCTTCGGGATCGCTAAGCCTTATTAAGTTTTATAACAATAGAAACAATTATATAACATGGATAGCTTTGTTTACAGTTATTCTTTTGTCGCTTTTCATTACTTTCTAGGACTTTATATGTTAAAACAATAGTTTTTCTTAAATCTCTGGCTTTTTATTCATATTATATTATTAACGGCATCTAAATTATTTATGTCTATATTCCTAACTATTCCCGCAGATTTGTTTCGGAGATGGAGAAATATTTTGTTTTTCATCATCCCAGTTACTTTCATCCAAACAACGTCATCCAGATTTAATACGTCCAACCCGTTAAATAGTTTAATCCCAGAATTTCATGATATCGTAGTCTGAAACTCCTTTCCTAAGAAGTTCATCAGCTAGACTTAGATTCCATTAATTGCGACTTCATATATTCTTGTAATTCTTCCACGATTTTCACTTACATCTCCCTCCATACTTCCATATAATCCAAATTACACATCCACGCTCATCCAAAACCCATCTAAATGCATCTTGAATGACAGTCGAAATAAAGAAAGAACTGGAAAATTTCTTCGCATACAACTACAGGAAGACTTTGCAAATTCCAAAGAACATTGTTTTGGAATTCAACTTTATCTCAAAGCATTATAAACTATCATTTCAGGTCGATTAGAATATATCCAATGCATGCTATTCCAAATCCACAAAGTAAATATTCCTAAAATTATCCCCACAGAAATTCAATAACCTTAATTTATTTTCAGTCACGCCAGACAACGTCAATGTCCATTTCGTAACCATTAATCCTGATTCCTCACTCATTGCCGATAAAGATCCCCACAGTTTTAACCTAGAAACGTTTTTCTAGATGTTTCATATGAAGATACGTTGAATTGAATACCATCCTAACGTTTGTAAGGTCTCTTTTTACCTTTCCCTTTTCAATATTAATATATTTTGTGGAATACCCATAAGTCCACTGGTTTCTTGATAATGTTCTTTTTTTTCTTGCACTTTTACTTTCATTTTTTCATATGGTATTTTGTCTTATGTTTTTGTGTTGTTTACTATTATTTATTTTTTCCTGTTGTGCTTTTTGAAGTTGGGTGAGTGTATATTGAATTTTCAATTTCTGGAGTATTTATCAGCTGTTTTTATCTAACCTTATCCAGCTGGGGTCGAGTAACCTTCCTTATGATTCATTAGTTGAATTTGAGCCTTGGAGGTGGTGGGATGTTTCTTGGGTGCATTACTCATGTTTTGTTTTGCTGTTATTCTCTTTCTACCCTGAGGATGCCTGAATAGGCGAAATATTGGATAGATATTTTCAATTTCTGTTTTAGTTTGGAGACTTAAGGGCTTTTCGTTGGAATTTTTCCACGGTCTTAGCAATAATTTTTCTTTTTTAATTACAGAAACAATACTTACAGCCTAACATTTTACTATACTTAACAGCTGAAGTGTGTATTTTTTAACTCATCATTCCAAGAAACACTCAATTATCTCCCACCCAAAGTACTTCCTGTGTGTTTACGTTATCAAAAGTCAATATAAGCAAGTATGTTAATGCGAAGAAAACTTGAATAATGCCGTTTTTACTTTAACTTAATTAATCATGGACTGAATTGTCCATCTAGTTGACTATAATAGTTTCCACTCAAACATTAATTTAATTAAGTTAATAAAGTGAGTTAAAGTTATGAGATAATAATATTTATTTTTGAATTTTGTTGGTGGAGAGATTGATTATTGATTTCAAAATAGTTTGCTGCCTGTTGCCTTAATCTGCTATCCACATAATTAGTGGTAAAAATAAAGTCAAAATATGGGTATACATAATCGTTCTTTTAAACAAAAAAAGAAGTACGCACAGCACACCTAAATAGAACTACTAGAATGGGTGGGTAATGTTCCCAGCCAATTTTCTGAGTTAATATCTATAATTGATATTATGCTTTATTGGCTTCACTGCCCAAGTAATGATCTCAAGGAAAAGTCAAATACTTTGATCTGAATTATATTTAGATAATAAAATGGGATCCCACCCTGAGATCATTATATTTCATGTATAGTAATTCTATATCATTGCTGAATAAGAGACATATCCATCTCTTTGGAGAGGGACTCCTAATGCCCCAGATAGTGTCACAATTATTATTATAATTAACGGAGGGAACAATAACAAATGGAAGAAATGGGAAAAACTGCCACTGGTTTGATCAGGAATGTCAGGCTTCAGTCGTTGAAAAGAAGAAGGCTTACGGGAGGATGGTACAGAGAAGGACTAGACATACTGTTGAAAACAATACAAAAAAGAGAGAAGCCACCAAAAAACTGTGCAGAAGCAAGAATAGGTAGAAAGATCAAGAAGACCTAAAATCAATGATAGAAGATTTTGAGGGCTGAGAAGCTTCTACCAAAAGGTTGAAAATGCTAATAAAAGAATTTCAACCCCGAATAGGTTTCTGCAAGGATAGGGATGGAACTCTACTGGGAGACAGAGTAGACATATTTCAATGATTTGCTTAGCCCTGGAATAGAAACCACAATAATAATCTCAAAAATTCTCAAGAAACCACAATAATAAACTTATCGGAGCCTTTAGTAGATGATATGTCCTTAGAACCAGAAGAAGTGGAAGAAGTTGTTGTAAAATTAAAAAATAACAAGGCACCAGGATTTGATGATATTCCTGCAGAAATGCTTAAATATGGTGGTGACTTGTTGCATCGTGAAGTTTATGAACTAATCGTGGAAATATGGATTAAGGAAGAAATGCCTAGGGAATGGTACAAGACCATTATTGTGCCCATACATAAAAAGGGAGATAAATTAGAATGCCAAAATTGTAGAGAGATAACACTAATTTTTTCAATGGGTGGACGATGTGGAAGCAGACCTTAAACTGCTGGGAGTAAGAACATGGAGAAGAGCAGCGGGAGATCATCTAAAGTGGAGACAAATTGTCGAGGAGGCCAAGGTCCTCCATGGACCATAGCGCCTTGTGATGACGATGATAATTAACGTATTGATATAATTATGAACGCAGTATGACACGATTCTAAAAACCTTTTCATCTTCTGTTTGGATGCGAACATTTCAATTTGGCGAATGATAATGTTAGAGCTCGTCAGGAACAGGGGGTCAACATACAATAAATGACCACAATCAACGTTCTTGAAATCTCTAGGTGAAGCAAGTCATAGAAAATTCCATTAAAAAAAAAAAAGGATGATTAAACTGTGATCCTAGATACAAGAGTATCACACAAGGTATAAGAGCCAAACACGTATAGCGCAAGAATAATTGGATCAATTTAGTAATGTTGCAATATCTTATTTTACCCATGCAAGGCGGTACGGACCGTAACGGAGACACACTACTTCTTACTCCCAGAATTATTTTTCCCTTTGATTGTTTTATGTTCATTTTGTATCTGTAAACCCTCTGATCTTCAGAAGTAATTATAGAAAAAGTAATGAGATAATAATTCAATTCTTATATACGTTTTTTGGTATATAACAGAACTTGTTATAAAATTAAATTCACCACGGAGAGGTGAAGGTCCCGGGTTCGAGCCCCTTTCTTTTCTCCTTTTCTTTCAAATAAAATATTTAAATAATTATATAGTATAAAAACAAAATAAATTATAAATGATGTATAATTTGTAAATTAGAATATATTCTTTATTTCCTATATCATGACCTTCAGTATGGAAAAGAGAATGTAATTATAGGAAATGTGTACTAAATACTTCAGTAATTATTTCATCTAGAAATGATATACCGATATCTACTTATTACCTATAATTACATTTTTTTCCGTATTAAAGCTCACGAATATTTGTATTTTTGGAGGATATTAAAAAAGAAACACTGAAATGTTGAAACTTATTGTCACTTAACTCCAAGCGACAAACTGCAGACCATATTATACCATATTTTTTTACGTGTTTCCATTACAATATATGGAATTAAAAGATTAAATGAAGTAGAATTTGTAAATTAAAATGTAATCCGAGAAGCCATATTGGAGGTAAAAGAGGAAAAAACGGCTCAAATGAAGTGGATTTGTCGGGGCCGGGAAGAATGGCTCGAAATGGATTGAGGCTCCTCTACGCTAAATGGCACAAAAGAGGTAGCGAAAGAAGAAGAAGAGAAGCCATATTATTATATATATATTATTATCTCCCTACTTTGAGCATTGGAAATGAAAGAACAAATTAAAATATTGGGATCACCACTTGAAGTTTTGATAATTACTCCGTAGGCTGTCGCTTCAAGTCAAATCAAGTTTTAAGTTTCCATTTGTTTCCCTTTAATATTTTCTAAAAATACAAGTTATCATGAGCTTTAGTGTGGAAAAGAGAAATGTGGGAAATGCATATTTTGGTAATCATTTCATCTTGAAATGAAGGTTTCTATTAACTTATAACATCTAAACTTCGAAATGCTACGTGAAACATTTATTTCTTGATGAAATAATTACCGAGATATACACATTTCCCGTAACAACACAGCTCACGACTATTTGTGTTTTTGAAGAATACTAAAATGAAAACGAATAAAAAGTTAAAACTTGTGACTCAACTCGAAGCTACAACCTGCGGAAATGTTACCATAATTTAAAATGCGTTTCTTTGACTACATTATATAAAATTACAAGTTCAAATGAAGTAGAATTTGTAAATTAAAATATTTTCTAAGAAGCCATGTTATTTTCTCTATACTCTGAGCACTGGAATTTAATGCAAAAATTAAAATATTGGTATAATGACTTGAATTTTTTTCCCCACTATAACTATATCGGAAAAAAATAATACAATCTGAACTACAGGCTACCTGTAAATCACCGTTATTTGTTTGTTCATTTAACGTCACATTATGCTGCTATGATTAATCGGAAGATATTACGCTGGGAGCCCCAAATTTTGCCTATTTAGGTTTAATTAGGATAGGGATTTTTAACGAGTACCTGACATCGTACAGGCTCGGGATCCCGTTTAACGTCCCTTCCGAAGAACGGCATAACCAAGGATTTTTTTTAAATTACAGTAATACAGTTATAGTTGTAAAACCAAATGAACAGTTGTAGAAATTGTTGGGGAATACTCTGAATTTGTTAGACTAGATTAGATCTGGGTTTAATATGCAAGGGCTTGACCTAAAGACAATGTTAAGATAGAGTTGCTTGGATAGTTACTTGTGGCTACTTAGCTTGGTTAGTATCGATAGTGGCCAATCTATATTCTCAAGGATCCTACTTGCTCATCGCATAAAGCACTTCCCTTCCCAGGGCATGAGAGCTTCTCTATTAGCATTAGGTGCCCTTTTCCATCAAAATGGCGTCCTGGTTACTGGTCCTTATCTCATACCCATCTATTCATTACACTTAAAGCGTTCCACTTCTATAGTAGATATCTCATGAATTTAAATTCTGCTGAACAATATCAGTAAATCTCATATTATTTAATTATTTGCAATTTTGGACCTTACATATTATAAAATTTTCCTCAAAATTGGACCTCAATCTCTAAACCTTTTTAAATAATATTCTCCGTTCTAGCCTATTGATTTACAGAGGGGGTGCATCAAACGCCTTTAATATATTTTTCACAAAGCCTAAGAAGATTTTTATCCTTTGTTTAACGGAACAATTTTTTTTTTTTTTTTTGCAGAAGTATAAGTTCGCACGGCAATCTATGACAGTTTATATTTAACACAGTTTATTTACTTTATGATTATTTCGAACTTTAAAACAAGAGTTTAATAATTATTAGTTCCTATAAATATGGAGAATAAAATAATCTGGGTGGAGGTCATATAAATAATTCCTTAAATAGTGATTAACTATTACAAACCAAATTTTCGACGTCCTTAGAAATTTATATTTAAAAAAATGTACTTAATAATTTTAATCATTTATAATTTCGTATCTTGTATATTACAATATTACCTATTGTATATTTTTTGTATTTTGCCTCTCAGCCCTGAAGAAATGCAATGGTGATCGAAACATATATTTATAATAAATAATTTATCACTATTTCAATGTAAGAAGTATTTATTTAACCTCCACCTTTGATTATTTTCTTCTCCCTTTAAAATAATTGAATTTATTGATTTAGTTAAAGCATTTTACAACAATGTTAATTTTCTCTCTGGTATTTTAAACTAGTTTTCGTTTGCATGGGATTTTACATGTAGTAATGGAGAATGGTTTTTCATTGGGGTTTATACGCTTTACATTCCATATCAACACGATTTCTGGCTGTCGCGATTTCCACGCCGGTATTATTTGAAAATCCTACACGTATTTGAAATTCCTATACGTTACAATGACTACTCCATATTCCATTGGTTTGACCTAAATCTCCAGTAAACCTTTATTTATCAAAACTGGTGCTGAAAATCATGGTTCACCTAAGATATTAGGGAATGATGACTTACAATACTGACTTTGAAAGATTTGTTATGTGTCTTCTTCTAAATGTTCCTAAAATCTTTGATGAATATGTAAAAATCAAAATATGGGACCAAAACGGTCACTGGGTCACCTGCAAATATATCTGTCATTTTTTAGAGAAGTAAAATGTAAATTTACTATATCTCTTAGGATATTATTACTGTTTGGGTTTTTTAAATTGTTTATTGCTGTAAGGAGCATTAAGTAAAACCATTCGATCAATTTATGTTATTAAATGCTTATAAAACAGCGTATACAGTTAGTTTCTTTGATGAAATGCTATTACATAATTTTTTTAGTTCTCAAAGAGATATAAATTATTGCTACAATGATTATTTTATGGTAAATGTTATTTTTCCACCAGTGAACGGGGAGCGGAGTGGCTCAGTGGTGAAGTGCTGAGTTGCCATTCCAAAAGTCCTGGGTTCAAATCCTGCTCACTGGAAGACTTTTATTTACTCTGTCAGCGACTCTGGATGGAATCTAGGATCCTCTATAAAATGGGTACACAAAATAAATGGGGTAAACCTGGCGGTTGAGGGTGATCTAGGACAATCACCTCCCTGCACAAACCGCAGTCCAGGATACAGTACTGTCTCTACCTTGTAATGAACCCCAGACCTTTTGTTTTTTTTTAAATATCATAATATTTATCTACATTAGAACATAAATTAACTGTAAATACATCAAATTCATTTTTTTTATTTTGCAACTGCTAAAAGGATCTATATAATTTATTTTGTTTTTTATAGACTTTATGGATTATGGATAGGAATACATTTTTACATAAAATAACAAAGGAGAATAATTCAACTTAATTAAGCAATGCACTTCAACGAATACTAAATTGCACAAAGCTTTCGTTCTATAAAACAGAAAAATAAACCAATTCGAGGAACAGTGTGAACATTTAATTACCTCCCGTTTTTCGATGTAATGGTATTAAATTCATAAATTTGTCCGTTCATTAATTGGCAGCAAAACACAAACTGAAAACCGCGTAATACATTATCGGATTTTCATTGGGAGGAAGTGGCTTTTGTAAAAAGCTGTTTGCAACAGTTATTGAGTAGCCGGAATTAATTTAACAATATACTTCTATATTCATTACTTTGTTTTTGTTTAATTTCACAAGAGCTTATTTTTTGTTATAAATATAGATACACCTTCAAACCATCAATAAGTAAATTATATTAATCAAAAAAGCGGTATATCCCGATAAAATTTAACAAAAGCCTAATATGCTTTAAAATATTAAAGGCGCACCATGGAAAACTTTAGGCTGTAAATTCTCCAAGGGCAACTTATTCTAATGAGACCCTTAACAAACCAACAGAATGAATCTTCAACACAATGTAGAAGAGGAGGCTTAATTTCGGTAAACATATGATGGGAATGAACGCAAGTAGGCTAACGAGAAGAATTCCTTAGAAATAAAAAACTAAACCGACCTGATTTAAGGAAGCAGAGAGGAACATGAGAGAACTCGGGGTTACGGAGGATATGCTTAGGGATGGAACTGCCAACACCCCAGACAAGAGGCTTAGGTTTGAGGTGAGAACGAACTGGACTATCAAAATCTCCGATTAGGAAAGGAATGGGAGATAAGAGAGGATGATGAGACATTGGGAGAAGAGAAAGGCACATGTACAAGGCACTGGTCTGGAGTAACCCAATGGTGGGTGAAACTAAGAAAATAAAAATAACATTTCGAAAGGTTAAATAACCCAATGGTCCAATTTAGATAACATCAATCTCTATTTCCACACCATCTACCACAGACTACTGTAAAACTTGAAATCCTCCCATCTCTGTTTAAGTCTGCCCCTCATTTACAGGTTTCCTCAAGGCTTACAATTTTCGGAATTCGCTCGTGGCTAAGTCTACTGAATTTCCACCGTCACGATGTTTCAGGATGCTGATTAAACTGTTCCTCCAAGGATCTACGTGCAAGAATCAGAGAAACCATAGTTCTGTGTTTGCCCTCTTGAGAGTGGTGGATTTTTGCAAAAAGTTACCACCTGGGGGTAATGTCTTCATTTAGACTTTTCATTACACTTGATTGTTAAGCAATTTCTGGGTAGTATGACCTAGGTTGGATCTCGATTGGAACTATCCTCCGTTCTATCCACCAGTGGTTTTAAAATACTACTAGGGAGCGCGAGTTGCCCTGCCGAAGATTCCGAGTTGAAATACGGCATTAGCAGATCGTTTATTTAAACAGTTAACAGTCGGACTGGCCATGTGGGATGTCCTCCTAGGCCTCGCCCAGCCTCTATAAAATGGGTACCCTCAATTGGGGGGAAGAAAGCCTAGCTTTCGAGCTTCTATTTTTCTAGGAAAAATCGTCTCCCTGCCTAACCCTTGTCCTAGAAGCAGTAGTCTTTACAACGTACTGAACCGAAGACCCTTCATGGTTTGTAGCGGTAAAAAAAAATTCTTGACTAGAACATACGTTTTAGTTTATATTTATTTTCAAGAAGTTATGTAAATACAATATGATTCTTATAATATAGCCTTTTGGCCAGATGTGCATTCTATTATTATTGTACACATTTGTTATTCTTTTTGGACCTGGCCCCGAATAATACTATTGTTCTATTCCATTCCGTTAAGGTAACACATCGAATATAACTTTGCGTTTTTAATCATTAATAGAGACTCGTTTGGTAAAGGGGAGGTACCGATCCAGAGAAAAAGAAATTGCCAAACTGTTGTTTTGTTTTTTTTATCATTCATATCAACGATTATTGAGTACTGGTTCCCTATGCCGTGACTTTTCCGGACCATTGACAGTTAGATTGGAGGCGGCACACCCCGGCATGTGCTAATACCATAACAGGAGTACTAACACGCAATCAGCATGCTCCGATGCTCGCATTAATAACTGCCTCGACCAAATGCCAGCGAGCCAGTAAATCTGGCCGGAATGGATATTTAACTGGGGAAGTCATTCAAATTGCCACTCTTCAACTCACAATATCCCCAGGCCTTTCCCAATCGTTCGACTCTCCAATCGGAAGGAGACATGAGGAGGGACAACTCAAAAAAGTGAAGGGAATAATATGGGTCAGGCATTTATAAGGATTTTTTCCCATTAAAATGTGCAACAAATTCGGCTCATGAATATAAAAAAACAACTCAAAAATGTCAAGCAGTGAATTAATGAACTCTCGAGCTCGAGGCAACAATCTCAAGGCTGTAAAAAGTAAATTTCCAGTGCACTTTCGAAAATTTATCTCGTTAAATTTTAAACAAATACGAAACCATTATATCTGTTGAATATGGGTCGATCTGTAATCGAACCAAAATTGGGACTTCACATCTTACAATAAAGACTCAATGAATCTAATAAACTAAAAACAATTAGTAAAAAAGAAAACTGTACCACTACTTGTCTAATAGTGGTACTGTGACCCCCATGAGTGCATGGAAGTCTCTACCGTTTCTAGGACAACAGTGTGCAGGTTGATCAGTCTAAGCTCAAGCTCAACCGTCAGGTTTTTCCCCCAATTCAGGGTACCGACTTTATAATGGCTGAGTGAGCCCCAGATCCCACAGAGTCCACCAATGGCTGTTAAACTACCCCCCCCCCAAAAAAAAAAAACCCGTGGTTCTGGAGTTATTTTAGTATTACAAAAAAAAAAACTGTACCACTACAATTGGGTTCAGTACATAGTACAGACTGTACTCTTTCTTAGGCAACTGTTGTGCAGAGAGGGAATTTGTCCTAGATCATGCTCAACCGCTCCAGATTTTCCCCTTTATTTTGGGTACCCACTTTATAGAGGCTGGGTGAGCCCCGGAAGGTTTCTAAATCCAATCCATCCCCAGCCACTAACAGACTATGCATCCTAAAAAGAATTAGAAAATGCGAATTTAAATTATAATATTCACTTATTATGAGTGTTACGATTGAAAAAAACAGTTATATAATTGAGCTGTCGGTTTTACTGTGTGGTATGGAGAGATTTTAATAACACACTTATTAAAAAAAAAAAAGAACATGACGAGAAAAGGAGATGAAATTTCCATGAAAACTTTCAAGTAGCAAGAAAAACAAAATATCTTTTACTAGAACAAAACTATTACTATATAAATATTAAACATAGAGGAGTAAACAAATTTAATTGTTTCAGAGGGAGTATAGTTGACCATAGAACTAACAGTTGAAGAATGGGTATGGCCAATAAAAAATTATTTAAATAAATAAAGTTAATGAAACTATTTTATGACGACAACTGTTAGCTATTATTAATTTATTATTCTGGAAGGGCTTCGAACGATGTTATCTACTTATATTAATGACGCTAAGTTCTTCTTGAGTATTTAAAAACTGTAGCATCATCCCAAATCAAACTGAACTGAAATATATGACTTCTCACTATGTCTATATCAGTAATGAAGAAAAAATATATCTTCGTATGTACCGTAATAAAAAATCATTTAATTTTTAAGTGAAAATACAGTAACAAGACAAATTATCTTACCTTTAAGATGATTGCGAGTCATTTCTTCTTTTATTGGTTCTTCTACAGGTTTAGGCCTGGAAAAAAATAATAAATGCAATATTAATAATAACTTTATACTTTATAGTATTAATAAAGTCAATCATATTAAGAATTTTACATTAGTAATCAAGAAATTAATTTTTTTGGGGGGGACTGTATATATATATATATATAAAACAACTAATGAATCAAGAAAAAAAATAATAAGAATATTAATAAATACTAGAGAACGCATAGAAAATAAATTGTAGTTCAATCCTTAATCTTTATTATTGAACATTTATTGCTGTAAGCTTAATTGATTGAACGAAGTAAGTAATTTAAAAGTTAATTATAATAAAAGTCGTTATATTATTGGTTATAATTTTATTTTATCGTTTATTTAAATTTTATATTTAGAAATGGTAATACTTTTTTTTTATTTAAACAAAAAGAAAAAGATAAACGCCATTTTTTCTAAATTGAATGGTGGTGAGGAATGGATCTATTCAAATAAATTTATTTATATTTATTGGTAAAAAAAATATTTGAAAAATAATATTATCACTTGAATAGCTTAGATTAATACTAACTAAACTCAGACAGTAAATTACTCCAAAATTATTCTAGTTAAGTTTAAAATAATACTGAAGGAATTATTAATTTAAACTTACTGAACGTATGATTTAAAAATGTAACTAATGCAGAAATGTTAAATACAGTGAACATAGGATAATAATTAATATTATATTATGCTAAGAATATTTAACTAATTATCATGAATTATTTTCAAAAGGAGCTATTTGCAGATTATAAGAAGCAATTGAGTTAAAATAAGTTTTAACTGTTTATTCTTAATTTTTAATATTTTCCAAAAATACAAGTTTTTGGAAAGTACTAAAAGGGAAACGAATGAAAAGTTAAAAGTTGCTGTGGCTCAACACGAAGCGACAACCTGCGGAATAATTACCCATTTGGCTTATTACAGAAAATAATTGCATGTCAATTCTCATAAAATAAATCTTAAAAATATTTTTGTCTATTTTCGAAATAATCATCAATTGATTTACATTTCAATGAATTGTAACAATATTAACCAAGAAACAGTTAGCTAACTGGCCATTCTCTACTAACATATTTTACTGAAAACCGCAATGCGTACGAGGAACGTTCCTCCACCACAAGACTGTAAGGAGCTATATCAATAGGCAGGAAGTCGATTCCGAGGCTGTCATATTATAAATGAGATATCTACTTCGGGAAAGGATATCAGCACGTCAAACGGATTCTTGTTGGTATTCGCAAGGGGAGGGGGAGAAAATAGCAAAAGAAATGAACATGGGGAAGATGGGAGCATGCATCTTCAGGGGGAGGAGCGTAGATAAAGATTTTAAAAAAGATGAAGTTATTTTTTTTGTTTTTGAAATTAAAACTTCTTTAACCGCGTTTAGCAACTTTTGGTAGGGCATAACAGAGTAGCTTCGCGTCAGCAACATGCTCGAGAGTGGCGACCTCTAGCGGCCTGTGCGTGAGTTATACAATTAGTTTAAATGTTAGGATTCGATTGATACAAGAATAATTATATTTAAGCAAAAGCTCGTTTAATAGTTGTGCAACTAAAACTCACAATAAAGCAAAACATCAAAATATACTTGTACTTATCGTTTGCCCTAAAAGATTTTATTTTTAATAGTTAAATGCCTTGTTTTATGAGATGATTGAAAGTACAAATGATCTATGTTCTGTTGAAATTAACGATGATAATAATGCAAAAAATGAAAATGAAATCTATGTAAATACAAATACAAGGTAAAATAACTGTACACTGATTAATATTCAAATTAAATTATTGATACTTTATATTGAGCTTGAGCAGCCCACAAATGTTTTAATCAATAAATAAACTACTTGAAAATGTATATAACTATTATTCAAAGTGCCAATATATGTGAAAATCAGACTAATGTTAATAATTTCAATTTACAAATTCGAAATTTAAATAATTCAGACGGAGTTGAGCTTTGGTGCTCTACTAAACCATCCAATTCATCTCGTATCCAATCCTTACAATCCAAAATCCTTCGTAAAATCCTCAATGCTTCTTATTATGTCACAAAAAAACTCATCCATCATGATATTAATATCCCATATGTTGCTGATTTAGCCCAAACTAGGTTCCTATCCTTCCATGACAAGCTCCATACACACTATATCCGCTAGTCTCTCAACTTGCTTCCCATACTATTCCTAATAACCCTCCGAGGCGTCTGAAAAAAAAAATGGCCTCGAGACTTTCTACTATAGAGCTTTATTGGAGTGCAACCGATGGGTAGATTCTCCTCAAGTGTTTTTTTCCATGTCATTTGTTCATATTAGCAAATTTACTTGTTGTAATATTATTACAATTGTAAATATTAATAAATTAATTTTAAAAAAAAATTCAGACTATAATTGATTTTTTAAATTGAAAAAAACTCCCAGTTATTCCAAATTCTTGAGTTTTTCGATAATTCTAATTTCGTTCTATCAAAGACAATTGACGAAAAGCTTGTGAAGTTATCTTGTTCTGAAGATTTTAAAATATAGCGTCGATCATTTCAAGATTTGTTTTCAATAATTGTTTGAAAAGTCTGCTATTTTGAGAATTTATTAGACATAATTCAACTCGTTATAGTTTTCATGCTAGTAATAAAATGATTAGAGGTTTTTTATATATTCCGGAGCAGAGTTTGCGATTCTATAATATATACCTTTCCGAGAATAGTTTTTTTCCAGAGTTTTATCTGGAGCAGAATTAAGCACATTTAATTTGGCCTCAAATATGGCTTTTCATTATTCTGATCTACATATTTATACCATAATTAAATATCTATACCATTTGATAGTATAATACTTTACTATATTAACAAATAATATAATGTTTACTTATCAATTTCAGGGGAGAAGGGATAAAAGCCGCTTATAGCAAATTTAGACAAATTGCATATTAATATAACATTCGATATGTTTGTTTAGTCTGTTAACATCCATGGAGGACCCTGTGGGATGGTAGGACCCTCCTAGACCCTTTTAAATGGGTACCCTAAAGTAGAAAACCAGGCGACTAAGCGTGATGTTGGACAAATGACCACTCTGCACATCCGTTGTCGAAGAAATTATAAAGTTTCTACCGCGTAATGAACCCGAGACCCTTGATGGGTTGCAGTGGTACAGGTTTTCATATAGTTCATTTAATAGACAGATAAAAAAAAATTGCACGTTCATCTCGGCTATGGAATATAATAATTAAATAAAAATTATATAACTACAAAAGTATGAATTTGTAATTAAATACATGTTCAACGATATCAATTAAATAATTAGTTATACAAATACGACCCATCAACGTTAATTTATTAGCATTACAATCTAAAATCATATTGTCTTCAAACACCATTTTTATTTTTTGGTTTGCTTTTTAGATGAGCCAATGGGAATATCAGGTACCACAGAACTCTAAGGAGGTTCAACGCCCACGAAGAGTCTTGTTCGTTCCCGTTTGGTGCAAGCGGACATTAAACACTCGAGAAGCAACACCCACCAGTTCCTATCTAAGGAGATCCCAACTCTCTGCCTTGCAACCGAATGCAGTATTATCACCAATAAAATAAAATCAGTCTGGAATCGATTAATTGTTTTAAATAGTTTTTATGCACGCTTTATCAATTCATAATAAACCACTTGTGCTTAATGGTGATGTAGCACAAGAAAAGGCAAGATCCTATGGTTATAATGGAATTTGGAAGTTAATAAATGCTATTTTGGATGCTAATGCCGATCTATTAATGTTATTATTTACTTATATATTCAAAGGCAAATAACTGAATGTCGATCCAGTTCTTTTATTGCGTCAAACTCAAACAGAATCTAGTTAGGAATAGTGAGGCTCTTCTTCTATATTATACCACTCAAGAAAACAATAAAAAAATACTTTATTTACGATCGGTTTTGCATCATGTTCCCTTGCGCAATAGCATTTAAAAATCAAGTATGATTCAAGAACCTCAACAAAGGTAGTGGTAAACTATTAAACTCAACTATAGTAAGAAGAACTGTTTATTTTAAAGTCAACGTTTCGACCCACGCTGCTGGTCTTCTTCAGGACTAAATATACAAGATACGTAGCTATAAATTAAAATAATATATTGAAAGGATTAATTTATACGTGTCTTGTATATTTAGCCCTGAAGTGTAGGTCGAAATGTTGGTTTAAAAATATTATTATTATTAAAGATATAAAACTCAATTTTTTTAGCACTCTTTTATGTAATTAAATATATATATATATATATATATATATATATATATATATATATATATATATATATATACACATATATGTAATGGAATCTTTGAACTCGATCTTTGACACTTCTAAACATCTAATTATATTTAAATACACGTTTTAGTAGCTAGCCGAACTAAAATATAGAAAATAATTTTCTTATAAGCTTAAAATAATAATACAGTGAAGAACAAAAAAAAATCATTTTATCACAGTGTGGGATTCTATTTAAGATATTTTTATTATGACTCTACTTTTACCAATATCAGTATATAAAGTATTAATAATTACAACAATTAACATCAAGCATCAAGCATTTTTTAAGTTCGTCACTCTGTCCTTATTTTAAATGTACTGAAAATTATTTTCTACTTTTTAGTGTCGTTTTCTATTAATGTGTGTTTTTAAGTTTGTTAAACTATAATTTATTTTTTATCGGTATTGAATAAAAACGAGATTGGAACCATAGAAAATATGCGGTTAGACTACAAAGGCCGTGTAAGATACATACTTTAAAATGAATTTTAATTATTTTTAAGATTTCCCAGTTCTATAATAAAAATATATTTGAACTTATGATGAGACGCTAGAATAGAAAAAAAGCAATATTTTTCATTTTATTTTACGTCGTTAGCTTATTGTATCTTTCAAGATTTAAAACATGCATAATAGCAATAGTTTTTATTATTCTTAACAATCATGGCAATAAAATGAATTACATACCGTCGAATATATTCGGCTAGGTTTCAAAGGAAACGTACGATATAGAATTTAAAAAGACTTAATGATTATAAAACTTTTACCTGAGTTCGACAATAAAATCATTATTTAACCTGTTATTTTTAGAACAACACGCAATAGAAAGCAAGTGTTATTTTTCATGTCATTTTACGTAGTTAACCTACTGTGTATTTCGTAATTTAAAACATGCAAATCAATAATATCTGTTGTTGCTCACAATAATTATGGTGTGTTGGATGATGGATTGGATTAATTAAAAACGTTATTTTACCAATCCACAACTTAGCAACAGGTAGTGCGAATAGCTTCGGATAAAACAGAATATAAAATAAGAACATAAGTGAAAGGGGAACTATTAATTGTACTTTTAATAGAATTAATTAATGATAATAAGAAAAAAAACTATAATAACACTGTTGTCAATATTTTAACTAACTAATGTATTGTAAGAAAAAAATCTAATTATTCCCGAAGGTTCCAGAAAAAAAAATAAAAGGATGCCCATTCCACAAATAATTTAAGACACCTTGCATTTTTATTAATGTACATAGAGAATTTTACGACATGGGATTGGCGTGCCCTTCTTGTAAAAATAAAAATACATTTGATGTACCCGAAAAATCAAGGGACATTCCTTGAATAATAAACGGTATGAAAACGGAAAACAGAATGGACACACGAATGAAATAATTTAATAATCTACTGTACAGCGTCCATCCACCGGAGAAATTCCTGGCATCGGAGACGTCAAATCCTATAATGGCACATAAAATGAACGACGTCTCAAACGTCATAGCATGTCAAAGAGTCAATATATTTAAAGAATTTAATATAATTACAATCATTAACATAGAAAGGTATTTTGTTTCTCTTTTTTTTAAATTAAATTTTTTTTTAGATTAATTTATTGATATTTACAATTGCAATAATATTACAACAAGTAAATCTGCTAATAGGAACAAATGACATGTAAAAAAAAACACTTGTGGAGAAACTACCCATCGGTATCACTCCAATAAGTTCTATAGTAGAAGGTCTCGAGGCCATCTTCTTTTCAGACGTCTTGGAGAGTTATCAGGAATAGTATGGGAAGCAAGTTGAGAGACTAGCGGATTCAAGTGTGTATGGAGCTTGTCATGGAAGGATAGTTATCTAGTTTGGGCCAAATCAGCAACGTATGGTATATTAAGATCATGATGGATGAGTTTGTGACATAATAAGGAGCATTGAGGATTTTGCGAAGGATTTTGGATTGTAAGAATTGGATACGAGATGAAATGGATGGTTTAATAGAGCCCAAAAGGGCAACTCGGTATGTCCAAATAGGTCTGATAACTGTCATGTAAATGAGTCTTTTGTAATTAATTGGGAGCTTAGAGCGTTTGTCCTGTAAATGTTAAAGTAGGCGAAAACGTCGAGCAGTTTCTTCTCTTTTATTTTATTATCTTATCTTGTATTCAGTCTTGTATGGAAATTAATTTGATCCTTTTTTTAAAATCGCAGTGAATATGTTTATTTAAAAATTTCTTCTATTCATTCAATTCAAAATTTGTTAATTCATTGCCTTTAGAAAAAATTGGGGGGCCGTAGCTTATTTTACTGGCACCATAATTTCATAAAAACATTGTTGAAGTAAAAATTATATTAATGATTCAAATTCAAAATAGATTTTTTGGGGGTTTTAATAACCTAAAGACGACTTTAATCACTGGGAATACTCAGTCAACAGTATTTAACCTTAATTTATCGTTTGTAAAACCGTATTTCCATAAAAGTAATTGTTTGTATCAACTACCAGGTGCTTATCAATTATCTGTTAGTATTAATAATATTAATAATTAGTAATTATTTAAACTCGTTAGAACCTTACTGCCGATAAATTTTTTATATCTGATTTTTTTATTCCTGTACCACTACAACCCTATTGTATTATGTATTGTAAGGTTATTGTATTCAGTATATGTTAGTGACTGTACGCTTTCTTGGGACGACGGTTGTGCTGGGAGATGATTTGTTCAATAACATACTCTACCGCAAGGTTTATCCCCCAATCAAGGGAGTCCAGTTTATAAAGGATGGGTGAGTCTCAGGAGTGTCGTAAGATCCCTTAGGTTAACAGATTAAATAATTGATTGCCACTGAGCGTTTTTTATTATACTAAAGTGATTATAATCGAGTAATAATCAAAATATATGCAAATCCGCACATTCATTTCTGATGATACCAGCATGCATTCCTTTCTCTAGAAATCCACAAGGTTTGACTTAGCAACATCTTACACCTTTCTACACAACTAAACAATCAGTTTAAAATAAACTTAATTGTTTAATTTCTTTGTTGTTTATTTTTATAGAACACGAAAAAAAACGATCATTCATGCCCTAACTAGGGTACATAAGGACCGACTTATTAAATGCAGAACACCCCACGAAGTATAAAATAATAACATCAAACAGAATTGAGGGAAACCAAAGAATGATTATGAGTCAAGGGTGATTCAGTAATTCAGAGCAGCAAGCGGCAAACGGCTATAATCAAACTGTTCGCTCTTTGATCACAGTTTAATTCAAAGATCTTATTGATCATCTACTGGCTTTATTGCATTTAACTCAGAAGGTCTTTAATGACCGTTCTAGCTTCAGCTAATGTATCAGAATTATATTGCGGTATCTGCTTTGTTGTTATGGAATTTCATATTTCGTAATAGTAAAACTTCTCAGAATGATATTTGATAAATAAAAAATATGAAAACAAATAAAGAGAGAAAGAGATTGATAGGGAGAGAGATAGAGAGGAAAGTGTGTGTGTGTGAGAGAGAGAGTGTGAGAGGAGGGGATTATGATAAATTTTAGCATCGAAACCGGCTTGTTTGTTTAAACTATACATCAACATAGGGTGAATAATAAATAAATGAAATATTTCGAATAATTTGTATATGAGAAAGGAAATGGTCCGGGTGGAAGCCAGAAAAATTTATTTTTAGTAAAGTGAACTGTTTATTTTAAATCCCACGCTTCGACCCACATTTCAGGTCTTCTCTAGGGCTAAATACACAAGATACGTATAAATTATAATAATACATAGTAAAAGTCATCTAGGGATGTGGTTGATAAAAAATATATAACAAAATGGGGAACTCTTTAGATAGATATAACAAAAAAAAACAGAGGGAATAGTTATAGATAATGAGAATTATAGAAAAAATTTTGTTGTATGTACCAAAAGGGTTTCCCATTTTCGGTTTATATTTGTTATCACCCATATCCCCAGCTGTATATATTGTTATTCTTTACGAAATATTTTTTAATTTATATGTATCTTTTATATTTTGCCTTTTTTTTTCTTTTTTTTTACCTCCCCATCCTGCCTGTGAGGCATACAGGGTTTTACCTCCAGTGAGGGTTCATTACTGGAGGTACTATTTCTGGGATTTTATCGTGTTTTTTTCGTAGAAAGAAATTTCGTTCGTGGAACTATGGTGTAGCCCTTATCCTTAGCCCTCGTCTTCTTCCTCTGGTTACTATCCTTGGTCTTCGTTGGTTATTCCGGTGGTCTTCCCGGCGCCGGTACTCTCCTGGTTATCGTGAAGTGGGCCGGACCTACAGCCTCCTTCCATCCGTATATAAATTCCCTGAAGCTTGTGTAGTTCTCATACTTCACAAACTCAGGGAATACGTCCTCTGTTATTCTATATATTCCGGTTTTCCTGGAATACCTCGCGCGCAGGGCGCCATTTGCGGTGCATGATGCGTATGCATGATATACGCTCTGCAGTTTCCGGAACTCCGCAGCTGGGGCAGTTGGGGTCTAGGTCGTACCCATGCTGGCTTAGCTTTCATCGGAAGCCCCCATGCTCCGTGAGGATCTGTGACATCCAGTAATCAGGGAGGACCCACTTGACTTCTATTCTAGCGTCAACAGTGGGGAAGTATTTCCTCAATGTACTTCCTTTTATATTTTGCCCTGCAGAACACCTGCAAGGTGGGTCAAAACAGTTGGCTTTAAAATATACCGTTCCCCATATTAAAGAGAATTTTTTCTGACCTCCGCCCGGACCATTTTTTCCTCTAAAACATAAAATAAATAATAAAAAAAAATTCACATCAATTAAACCTCTAACGAGACTTGTGAAACCACTCATATTCCAGGTGAAGCAGTTTACTGGATCATAAAAAACAAAAGCCAACCCCAACTTCAATTAAAAAAAGAAAATTTCAGATCGCTTAAAGAAAGGGTTCTCGAATATTAAAGTTTAATTATTTTATTATATGTATATGTATTATTCTTATGATGGTGATCATTTTTAAATATTTTTATTTTGAAGAGAAAAGATTTGTCGAGGCCGGGATTCGAACCCGGGTCTAATTCTTTTAATATCTGACACCCATCGAGGATACCCTAAATAACTAACCAAAATATTCCTCCAAATATTGAACACACTGTTTATAATATGTAATATAATGTGTTCTGTTTATAATATTGTTAAAAAGGGCACAGCTGCTCCTAAATGTATATAGTTGAGAAAAACATATCACTTCTAAGTCTGATAATTTAAATGACTATTATTAGAAGAGAAAATTATTGTTTCTCTGAATGAATAATGTCATTGTTCAAAGGAATCCGCCTGCGCCAGCAAAATATTAAATGTCCCGTTTATACCTTTATAAGTTGATTGACCTGTCTTTTCTGTTGTGTACCGATTTTTGCCAATATTTGCTACTGGAATAGTTTTTACCCTTATTTTAAGATGGGACGAGAAATTCTTGGTTATGCCATTTTTCGGAGGGGACGTAAAATGGCGGTGCTGAGTCTGTGCGGTCTCTATCATAATTTTATCAGTATTTAAAAAATGTATAAATCTTATCGTAGCACCGTCCGATCATCTGTAGTAATATAAAGTAACGCTAAATAGATAAAATACTTTATTCCAGATGAGTTCATGGTATCAATTACATACTTTGCGAAAATTTATAATCTATCCATGGGAGTATATATTAAGGTAATTTTAATTCAATAATGCTCCATAAATAAATTTTGTAGGAGGGAATAAGTTCAAGCATGTGGAGAAGTTTAAGTACTTAGGGTTTATGGTAACTGGAAAAAAACGAAATTCAAGAGGAAATAAAGGCGGGAAATTCTTGTTATTATTCGGTCTCGAAATTACCAAGCTCGCGTCTTTTGTCCCGAAATCTAAATATCAGAATTTATAAAACAATCGTTCTTCCATCTCTTCTCTACGGATGTGAAACTTGGCCGCTAACGCTGAAGGATGAACAACGTCTTCAGATATTCGAAAATAAGGTGCTACGTAGAACATTCGGTCCAAAAAGGATGAAACCACTGGGGAATATAGGACATTAAATAACGCGGAATTGCGAAGCATGCATCCGGTAAATATTATTCAGGTGATAGCGTCGCGAAGATTAAGATGGGCATGTAAAGTTGATGGGCTTAGTAACGAACGAATTCATAAGATTTTATTAGGAACTGTACAGACTGGGAAGCGTCTGAGGGGTAGACCGAGGCGTAGGCGGGAGGATTGCTTTAAAAGTGATCTAGCGGGTTTGGGGTTGGGTGGTGCTCCGTGGACGGAGGTTTGTAGATAAAGATTGGTGGTATAGATTGGGTGTTATTTATTTAATGCTCCATAAAACAAGCTTAATGTTTATGGTATTCTGGCTTGAGCAGGGTGTTGTCAGTCATATTTCTTCCCTAATCAAAAAGCAATTCTTTTTTTTATTATTATTTTTAAAAAAATACAAACACGTATAAGACAGCCTATTATTTAAACAACGGTAAGGTGAAAAACAGTGGATCCAGACTAGTGATTGTGTTCCGACCTTCGCACTCTAATATAGGATGCTGTGCACGCTTATGGTGACAGTTAAGATCAGGGCAACACTTGCCCAAGTTCCCGACACTTGGACTTTTGGAAGAGTCGGTGTTAGCTAAGGTTATAGGTGCCAAGAAGAGTGCTCACAAGAATGTTTAAACATGCCTATATTTTCAGTGATAATTTGTTAATTATATCTGTAGTTACAACTTTTGAAAGGTATTAAGTCAATTCTAAGGCTCAAATTAGCCCGACCTAAAACCTGCCGGGCATATTATTTATGGTTGGTGCTGACTATGATTTAAATAGAAAATAATCATTTCAATATTCAGTAATAGAATATAATAGAAAATTATATTTATTCTGGGACTAAGAATAACAAATATGAACAGAAAAAGAAACATAATATATACCTAGCCAGAGGACTACATAATACAGATGATAAAGTGCCAAAAAGTACGAATCAGGACAACATATTAACCAATTAAAGAGAATAAACCAATTAATGACAATAGCTAAATGCATGAGCTGGGATACAGTAATTTCTTTAAATAATTTATACCTTCTTTACGAAAAAGAAACAAAAACAACTAAGCTACAAAATCAATTATTTCATACTTATAATGGCCATAATAAGTATTACATATATAATAGATAACTTTAAACTTTAAGCATCAATTAAGTATCAAAAAAAAAAAAAACCTTTCTTACATTAAATCAAATGAATGCACATCAAAGTTCAGTTATCAAATGATAGATAAATGTTAACACAATGTACAAAGGGCCGAAGCTTAAGAAAATAAATTTAATATTACAACTAAGACAAGAAACCGCTAGACGTTTCAGGCTACTTCAACACTTACTAGACAAACGCTCTAAGCTCCAATTAACTACAAAAGACTCATCTACATGACCATCACACGACCTATTTGGACTTACGGAGTAGAGCTACGGGGCTCCACTAAGCCATCGAATTCCTCTCGTATCCAATCCCTACAATCCAAAATCCTTCGTAAAATGCTCAATGCTCCTTACTTTGTTATGATCAAATTAATCCACAATGACCTTAACGTCCCATTTGTTTCTGATTTGGCCCGAACCCGGTATCTATTCTTTCATAACAAACTTCATTTCAAACCCTCTAGTTTCAAACCTACCTAAAAACTACCTCTTCAATTCCCGATAATCCTCCGAGGCGTCTGAAAAGAAGATGGCCAAGTGACCTTCTTGATTGAACTTTGAATTGAGTACTACCAGTGGGTAGTTTCTCTACTTGTCATTATGTATCACTTAGCCTATTTACTTGTTGTATTTTGTAATACAGTTGTAAATATCAATAAATAAATAAAAAATAAAAAAAAAACATTACAACTAATTTTATGAATTTTTGCCCAGTGCGTCAGATAAAAGTTAATTATTATAGTCCTTCTTCATGATTGAATCTCAATAATATCTACTTTTGAAAGGATCATTCGAGCGGATCGTGGAGAATTGAAATGCAAATTTTATCCATGACGTTTTCAGTCCCATCATCTGCTTCCTACATAGAATCGTAAATCTTTTTTAAGCGATTTTGCGAAGGTTTTTAGCACAGTTCTTGTTTTTCCGTAGCCTTCCTTTTGGTGTCTTGTAAATCGCAATCTGTTTGTTTGGCCCACGTAATCATATAACCTAGTCCATTCAGTTCACATGGGATTCAACTCGTTGGTAGGCGTATAAATTCAGTTTTTTCGTTAAACCCACCTTAAATTTTTAGAACATAAACATTCAATCCCAAGAGGCATCTCTTCAAAACTTCATCTTAAAATATCAAATGTTTTGTGCATATTGATCATCAGTTTCCTTGTTATTCAGCTCACCTAAGTAGAGTTTTTTTCTGGTAACCTTCGGTTGAAATAATGATAGGACAAGTAATTAAAATAAAATATTTTTAAGAGTAAAAAATATAATTTTTCAAATAAATTTAAACACATATATAATGCGCGTTTACATATATACATATATATCGCAAAGATTTCTCCTGTTAAAGTGTAAATATAATTACTGAAACACATATCTCGTTGCGTAGTGAGATAGTATTTATGTTTTCGAAACGAATAATTAAAAGGGAAAGTTTAAGTATTAAAACAATAATAAAAACAATCAAGACAAACTGCTATAACTGCACTTTAATTAATTGAAAATAGGGTATATTTCATCTGAGTTAGTAAAATAAATAACAATATTTATTACCATAAAATTATAAATTCTATAATTACTGATTAGTAAACTAAATAATGATTGCCCTTAATTAGCTTTAATTTATTATTAAGATTAAAATATTCACTGGAACATTTATTACTAATACATATAATTACATTTTAATTATAAATTACAGTTATTTTCATTTATAAATTAATTATTTTATAATCTATTAAATAAATATGAAATAAAAATATGGATTTCGCAAATTCATTCTCTATAATGATTATTGTTAGAGAAGAGTTGGTCGACTGTATCTTCTAATTCAAGGAAGAAATAGTTGGGGGTGCAGTCAATGAAAACATCAAAATAAGGATAACTTATTTATTATGTGCCGACGTTTCGGCCTACAATGTAGGCCATCTTCAGGGCGAATAAAACAACTTGCAGGTTAGGCCGCTCAGAGACAAGTCAATGACAAGTCAATGACTTGTCTCTGAGCGGCCTAACCTGCAAGTTGTTTTATTCGCCCTGAAGATGGCCTACATTGTAGGCCGAAACGTCGGCACATAATAAATAAGTTATCCTTATTTTGATGTTTTCATTGACTGCACCCCCAACTATTTCTTCCTTGTATAATGATTATTAATTAGAAGAAAAGGTGTATTTTAAATAATTAAAAATGAGGTGCAGTAATAAACAATATTATGATTCTATGATTGTTCTAATCGATAATGGAAGCTGAAGAATGCTATGTGCTAAAATCTATTTAAGGCTTATTTAAGATATAATGATGTAATATTTTCGACGCAATAAACAGTAAATGTATGTACAATAATCCATATGTATCTATTAATGAAACAAAATTCAACTAACGGTCAAGGATGAGATTTGAGCGGCGATGTGGCAACAACCAAACATCTGGGAGTAAAGGCAGATGGAACCATTACGTCTATAGCGTTTTGAAGAATATCATAAATAAACCAAAATATATAAAAATTACATAAATGTATTACATGAATTGTACATAATTAGGTGTTAATAATTGTAATTAAATGAAGTATATGCTTAGAAAGTATACTATAATTGCATTAAACGCAGACAAATGGTGGGTATATTGTTAAACCATTGGCTTATGGTTGAATAGAATTTCAGAGAATTAAAGAGAACAGAATGAAACGTGATTCGCTGAAGTATATTCATAAAATAAGAAAGAACCGAATTGAATCAAATCCGCTACAAAATGAAATAATTAAATTCCTATGGCCTTAAAATTCCTATGAAAATTTGAAATTGGATCTGTGCATATTCGTCTGAATACGCACGAATGATCTCAACCTACAAAATTCCTTTGTGTCTAGGTCTCATCCTCGTATTTATTAATTTCATGTGAGGCTCACTACAGTATATATGTGAAATGTAGTCTAGATTTATTCTCTTGATCATTTCTCACATGTCTCGAACATGATTAAACAAGGAAAATTCCGCTAGTAAAATATATCTGTTTGAATTACGCATTTCATGACATTTATGAGAAGCGTTATACATGGAAGTTCAAAACATTTTGAATTACCATTTAAATAGAAATATTAGAATGTCAGTAGTTATTATCTATAATATTACATAGAAATATTAAGTATAGAAGGTATTCATCCTTTATAAAAAAATACGTTGACCCAAAACAGACGCGTTACTCATCCAGATGGAGTACCATTAAAAAACTATTAAGTGATATTTAATATGAATAATTGCGATTGTTCAATCCAAGATCTTTTACAGTATTATCGCTTAGTCACTTCTTGGTGGCCAGTCTAACATCGTGCAATCAAAAGGTCACTAGGCCAAAAGAAAGATGGTCTGAAGTGTTTCGAAACAGTGCAAATTCAATCGATATATTTTAATGTTTCTTTCGATTGTATCAAAGTCGATACTGAAAAGAAATATCGTTATGTAACCTAAAATAGACTGTGGCTTGTTTGAAGGTGACAGAACAATTTTTTTCCTATTAGCCAGATGTTATACCATATCTTCAACTCGATCCGATATTCATTTACATGAGTTTTTAACAGATCATACTATTACTTAATCAATTTGTGACTTGAGACTATATTTTACCGGGAATTACAATAGAAAAGCCTAAATTCCTACTAAGTTCTATAAAATATGTCGGGATCGTCGAAAAATGCAACAAAACGATATGAGAGCCGATAAAAAGTGAAATTTGAATAGAAATGCGAACCCATATAATATAGTACACACACTCCACTAATTCATAAAATATTTAACATATCTTATAATCAAAACATTATTAAAATAATTCAAATGTTTACATTTAACTTTTTGTGTTTTCAGATAAAAACAGGATTCAGTAAATTCACTACAAAAATGTCAGTGCAACAAATGGGATGATATTTATCTACATTGGGGTGGGTGAATTTTCTGAATATTCCACATTCCGTTGACTATGTTCTTTTGTCACTAGTTTAAGTTATATTTTTCAAAGCAAATAAGGCTCAATTTCATTTAACGATCTATGAAATTTTAGTATTTTTTCTTGGGAGAAAGGATTTTTAGCTGCAGAAAATTATAATATAAAAATCATGAATAAAATCTAGCATAAATACCCGAATATCCATCCAGACCATTCTCTTCCTCATAATACACTTATATAGCACGAAGACTAGCTGAATGCATCTGTTTGATATATTTCAACCAGAAATAATCAATCATATGATAGAAATTAATTTTATTACAAGGAGTCAGAGTTGAATGTTCTATTCAGGAATAGGAAGAAATAATTTATATAAACTAAATTTAATTCCTTACGTGGAGGGTGTTTAATTTAAGAAATTAAACAAAAGAAAGAAACACTTTAAAAATATAAGTTAGAGAAGAATTGGTCGACTGTATCTTCTAATTTAAGGAAGAAATAGTTGGGGGTGCAGTCAAAGAAAACACCAAAATAAGCAAAACTTATTTATTATGTGCCGACGTTTCGGCCTACAATGTAGGCCATCTTCAGGGCTAAGAGAGAGAAACAAACAAAAATATATAAAAACGTAGCAGTAACAAGAATATATAAAAAGTGGTACAGGAGTGAAAATAAAAATAGTGACTAGATATGATGAAATAGTGAAAAGATAAAATAGTGAATAGATAAAAATAGTGACTAGATATGATGAAATAGTGAATATATATATATGATAAATAAGAAAGAATATAAGACTGGTTACAGAATATAATGTGTCTGTATTTCTTGTGTATCTCTGTATTTCTTTACCTATTTTCTACTTGTTTATGTTATATTCACATCTTATTTTGCATTAATGCCACTGCTTTCTACTGTATACAGTTACATATTAACTTCCCTTACTTATATTTTCTTTTTCTTTTCATTCCTCATAGTTCATAGTTATAAATACCACTATTTTCAATGTTTCATTTTTTAAATTTATCAAGCTTTTATTTCTATATATGCTTATATTATTACACTTTACCTATGTAACCCCTCATACCTATGTAACCCCCTTTTTCTATATTTTTAATCTTCTCTTTTTGTATCTTTCCGTTTACCTCCTCATTTTTCTTTCCCTTTATGTTATTGTTTACATTTTATCCTTTCTTGACATGTATTTTTTCTATTTTATATTCGTATTCTTGTTTATTATATCTGTCACCATTAGAATTTCTTTTCATCATCTACAATTTTATTTTTATCTATCACTTTTTTAAGTTTATTATATTCTGTAACCAGTCTTATATTCTTTCTTATTTATCATATACATATTCACTATTTCATCATATCTAGTCACTATTTTTATCTATTCACTATTTCATCATATCTAGTCACTATTTTTATTTTCACTCCTGTACCACTTTTTATATATTCTTGTTACTGCTACGTTTTTATATATTTTTGTTTGTTTCTCTCTCTTAGCCCTGAAGATGGCCTACATTGTAGGCCGAAACGTCGGCACATAATAAATAAGTTTTGCTTATTTTGGTGTTTTCTTTGGCTGCACCCCCAACTATTTCTTCCTTAAATTAAAAATATAAGGCATAGAAGCTAGAGCGGGAATCTGTAATTTTTTAATAGTTTAAATAAACCAAAAATAAAGCTGTTACTGTGACAGATACTGCAGTAAATAAAACACATACATAAATTGATAAAGATATTTTCAAATAAATAGAATAATATATAAGGAAACTCACTGTGCAGGCAGTTGAGAAGGAACAAGAGGACTCGGTACAACGAGGTCGGTCCTGTCCTTAGGCACGAAGTCAATGAGCCGCGGAAGGTGGCGCTGTTCGTGCCTGTCTGTCCTCGGGGGCGGCGGCGGCGGTGGTCGTCGTCGCTCTTGTCGTGGGGCGGGTTTCGGGGCGCTCTCCTCTTCTTCCAGGGGCGAAGGCGACTTCAAATTGGACGCCTCCGCCAGGCTGTGGAACAGATTAGCTTCGTTGATAGCCGAGGAGGAGAACTCTCTCTCAAGCCTCAGGAACGGTTCTAGAACTTTGTCCAAGTCGTAGGCTGTCGGCTTAGCTCCGGGGACCGGAGGGGGTGCCAAATCTATAGATCGAGCATCGGAAAAACTCGAGTTACATGTGGTCGGAGTGGAAGATATCCTGCTGACCACGGTGGAGATGCTGCTGCCAGTATCATCTGATTCCGATTCTGTGGGCAATATGCTCTCTTGAGCTATAAGGTCAGTATAAAGCTCAGCTTGAGGTAACTGACGCGAACGGGGGAGTACTGGAGGGCTGTTCTTATGCTGCTCCTCCACTGGCTGAGGCGGCACGTACGGAGGGGGCGGAGGAGGTTCTACATTTTCCTTCTTTCTTGGAAACTTCCGTGGGGGGATTGGCGGAGCCTCCTTGTCCTCTTCTTTGCCAGGACCTCTCCTCACCCGTAGCTTTATTACGACGTTAGACTCCTTTAATGCCCTAACGCAGTCCATTCTTGTCATTTCTGAAACAGGGACAGAATCTATAACCAAGATTTCGTCACCAGGTGCTAAAGGACCCCAGGAAGCTCTGGTTCTCGAAGCGGGGCTATCGTCAGCACAAGATTGTATCAATAACTTCTTTACTTTCTCAGCATTTTTTATGCCACCATCGAATTTCAGTCCGAAGCCTAACCTTTCACCTGGTAGCCTATAGACCAGTACGTCTTCGGAGTCTGAAGTGCCGTTTTCCACAGAGAGTACAGTAACGAAAGGTTTCTCGTCAACTGCGACCACAGTGACGAAATCGGAATTCTTGCACTGCTGGCCAGGGCTGTGCTGGAAGGAATCCTCGAGGGTCCAGTCTTGGTAGGTCCCTGAGTCGTGGCTTTGCTCCCTTTTGTGTTGAATTTCTAGTATTGAGTCTCTACTCATTTTTGGAGTATTCCTTAACTTGGAAAATATAATCACCTTAACATTTTATTTCGAAAAGAAAGTCCATGTGACATGAAGACATGATGGCTACATGGTACTCCCTAATATTGTCCACTATATCTCCTTACGTTAAAACAGTCAGACCTGGAACAAAAAAAAATATAATGAATTACTATGATATAACGATTTAAAAATGCTAGTTTACATATAATTTTTTTTTTAAATAAATAGAATTTACTAAAGCGAAAATAAATTAGAGACCGATTAGTATTGTTGTTCATTCCAGAAAAATAAAATTACTAGTTAAATGTCCACAGGCCACAAGTAGTATTTAAATGATTTCACACCTATTGTGCGAAGTTTATGGATTAAACAAAGAGTTATAGCACCAGTTCTCAATAAGTGATAACAAATTTACGTTAAAAAAAATGTATTTGATTCAGATTATCATAAATCAGTGTCGTGTACTAGAAATTTTTATCTGAAAATTAGTGTTAAAAAGCTTCCCCACATTCAATAAAAAAGCCAGAGAATTGAAATATATACTATTAAAATTTTAATTTTCATTATGTTTCATAATCTCGAATTTCATTTACCAGAAGTTTGAAATATATTAAAAGTTTAAAACAAAAATGAATTTAGACAATTGTTATTCATTTTTCTTCGAAATAAATGACAATGCTTTGCAAAAATGATTCCATGAAAACTTTTCGGTACGCGCTTATTAAAATAAGAAGGTTTAATACCATTAAATGAATCCATTACATGAATAGCAAACAATGTCGGATTAACAATATATGCAACCAGTGTTGAACACAGAACGCTACAATATTCCTTTTGAAGGTAAAACGGTTATCTCTTGGAACGTTGCCAGGCTAACATAATAAAGATCTACGAAGAGCAACAAAGCAGCATTTTGTTCACATTATTGGCATAAGCCTCTAAATTCGTAATTAAAATTAATTAAGCTACGGCCATATTCTCTGTTATGTAGCAGAATCCACACAAAATTAAATTCCAACCGGTAAAACAAGCATAACAAGGGTTTTCGCAATATGATGGGAGAGTTCAAAACTACTTCACGCCCGGATATTGCGGGGTAAAATGTTTTGTTGGTGAAAGAATAACATGATATTCGTTTTTCGTACCTGAAAAATCCTATATACCTTTTTTAATAGCAGTCATAAAAAAAATTTGTCAAAACGTCCTTCTTTCCCAATTTCGTTCAATGACAAATATGATTGCTTGAGTGAACAAAAATAAAATCTATTCCAAAAATTAATGTTTGTATGTTAGTAGGTGTTTAAAAGCGTAAAACCCTTATGTAATCAACACCTATGGTTCGCTTTATAAAATGTTTTTATATATTACTGATCAGCTATAAACATACGCGAAATCACCCCTAACACACACGCTCAAACTGGACGCCAGAAAAAAATTAGATACAGTTAGAGCTATAATTGCAACAGTAGGCGATATGCTTTCAAAAACTGGAAGACCAGCACAAAGGCAGCTTCATTGACCCCGAGTGTCTCCAATAAACTTGGTAGTGTTGATATGTAATGATTACATTCATGAAAAATGTGTTTAATTGTTAGAATGGTGTTATGAAGGAGGTGACTGTTTTTTTAATAATATATGAATGAGTGAGCCCAGTGTGGTCTATCCTCAAGAGGGCCGGGGACACCTCCTCAGCGGTAGGATGTAAACCATGCCCTTACTGTTTTTTTTAATACTTTTTTGTATACTAAGATGGCTTTCTTCCTCATGTATTTATTATAATATTATAATGTCTTTATTGCCATCAGAATTCATATTTAAGGTTCATGCCACGCCAAAGTAATTAATAGGTTTAATAATCTTTGGAAAACTGGAATGGGTTTTCATCTTCCCATTTTCATGTTACAAGAGAATATTGAGGTCTGTACCAAGATTTATTCTTTTGCATTATGAAGTTTGCCCAATAAAAAAAAAGAAATTCAAATTGCTCAACATGCCCTAGAAACAGTACAGTCTCTACCATGCATTGAACCCTTCTTCTTCTTTCGCATCACCCTTATGGAGCCTCTCAGCGTAGGGGAGCGTTTAACCAGGACTGCCACTCTTTCCTATTCTTAGCTAGGTTCCTCGCCTGGCGGATATTTTTGCCTCTTTTCCTGCACAATCGTTCGTCATATTCCAGATAGAACATTCTAGGGCGTCCTCGTGGTCTTCTACCTTCAGGGATGTAGTCCATCGTCTTCAATGGGTCCCTGTAGTCCTCCATCCTCAGAACATGCCCAAACCATTTTAATTGGCGGGCCTCGAGCATCTCCTTCATTGCCACGATCCTGAGTTCCTCCCTGATCGTTTCATTGCGGATACAATCTCTTCTTGTTTTTCCTGAGATTCTTCGAAGAAATTTCATCTCTGCAGCCGTGATTCTAATCTCCAGCCTATCTGTTAATATCCAACTTTCGGCACCATACAGGAGCACAGGTAGATATACCGACTTGAAGATGTTGAGCTTCACTTTTCTGCCTACTTCTCGCTTCCCTACAACAGCATTACAGATGCATTGAACCCAAGAGGCTTTTTAACTATAAACTAAGGCTTTCAACTATAATCTCTATATAATGCACTGGATCCATGAAACTATTGAATAATGAATTAAAGAGAATAAATCGTGAGCCAATTGTTTAGTATAAATTCCCAAAAAATCGGAAATAACATACTTAGTTTTCAGATTAATATTTTCTAACTGATAACTGAATGATGTGTTTTTATTTATTTATTAATATCATTGTTTATATATATTTATATTATTGATTAGATATTTTTAAAAACAAGTTATATTAGTTGGCATTGTTCATATTATTGTTTCATTTTCTGCTTTCTTTGTTTCTACTTGACTTTGTAATTTGCATACATATGTAATTAATTATCTATTGTTTATCTTTATATAATTATTGTAATCTTATTTATGTTTTTTTTTTATTTCTTGAACTCTGTTTTGTTTTCTTTTTTCTTTTTTAATGTTATCACTGTAGGTAATTCGCAACTTTTTTTTTTCTCATTAATTCTTTCTCACTTAATAAGACACAATAATACCCTGTATTAATATACTCTAAGACGTAATAATACCCTATGTACCTGTATTGTTATTCTAAAGGGACCTATCCCAGAATAAATAAAGAATTTATTATTATTATTACACAGTAATTGGATATGAAGGAATGGTAAAAGACCATGGTAGTAAAACAGGCATTACTATATTTTTGACAAAAACTATGGAGCACTCATGATATAGAAGTAATAGATTACCAAATCCTGTGTTCAATGAACATCATGCTATTAAATTCGGTCAAATACTTATCGAAATTGGCAATCTCTCAATCTCCGGCCATTAGCATACTAGCTCAGTAGTGATCTCAATTGGTATTGCAAAAAGTGGCGTAATTTTATTTCAAGAAACCGTACATAATTTATGTATTATCCCTCTCGAGTGAAATCCAAGTTTTCGACCTTCCTTGAGCTTTTTCCACCATCTTGAAAGACCTCTAATAAAAAGCACTTTTTCGGCTAATCCTTTGTGTCTCGTTTCTACTGCACTAAATATACTTATTATAGACCTAATAAATCAGACCTATTTTGAAGAACCTTAATCTTCCAGCAAGTTACGTAACATTATATTCGGATTAGCGACAAAATACGGAACGAAGAATCTTCTTAAGTGTTCAAAAGCCTAAAAAAAAATTAAATTTGATTACACCTTAAAAGCCTATATTTATTAAAAACCATTCTACATTGTAAGGACATATCATCTTTAAAAGAATGTTTAAAAAAATTAGTCCTTAATTTTCAAAAAATGAAATTTACATTATAATAAAATTATGTAATATATTTATATTATATTATAAATTTATGTATTTATTTATTGGTTTTAATTAAACTTTAATTATTCATACTCTTGAAATTAATTTTCCGATGCGAATATTGGCATGAGTAAACTAAACAATATCCATTCATCAAAACTCGTTTCATCTAAGTGAACTTTCTGTAATAATGAAGATATCAATTATGCAAAATTTCAGGCTTGTGATAAAAATATGAAAAATTAATATTACTTTACTTAATATTATTTTTTGTCATTGTTTATTCCTTGCAACATTAAGAAACACCTGAAAGGTGAACGTAGTGTCACGCCTGCGATGAGGGTTTGCATTCGTTCCAATCGAAGGGGTTCAACTAAAGTCCTCTTCAAGTACATGAATGATTTTCTTTTTATCCATTAAATTTTATAATTATCGACTAAACAAACGAAAATTCTGCTCTAAAAATTAAAATAAAATTTTTTTTTTTTTAAATATCTGAATCTGGAAATAACTTTTGAAATAAAATATATTTATAATATTGAAAAATGAAAAGAGACCGTACATAAATGTTAAGACCGTGGAAAAAATCCCAACGAAAAGCCATTTAGTCTCCAAGCTAAAACAGAAATTGAAATCATCTGTCCAAAATTTCGCCTATTCAGACATCCTCAGGGTAGATAGAGAAAAAAAAAGAACAAAAACAAAACATAATGCGGGATGCTTCTTGGGTGCATTATTCATGTTTTCTTTTGTTTTTGTTCTTTTTTTTTCTCTATCTACCCTGAGGATGCCTGAATAGGTGAAATATTGGACAGATAATTTCAATTTCTGTTTTAGCTTGGAGACTAAATGGCTTTTCGTTTATATTTATAATATTATAACGAATTGACCTTCAGGTTTCAACAGCTCAAATATAAAAGTACATAGCTTAAATATATATATATATATATATATATATATATATATATATGGGGGGACTATATATTTGAAAATATTGGGGACTATATATTTTAGGGAACAAAGCAATATATTTGTAGTTCAAATAATTCACGTCTTAAAAATATATTATTCTGACATTTATCTCAGTTCATTATGGCAATTTATATCTAATAATTGATATAAGCGTAAAACCCTTATATCAATAAACTCTTTCGTTTTTATAGCATATTTCTTATAAAATTATGAATAAATAAATTACCAGATTTAGTTTAAATATCTCCAGGAGAAAGCAGCCGTTGAAGAAGATACTGGATTCTGTAAAAGAGAAAAGAAATTATAATATAGGTTTTACTGGACTAACAATTGATAATATTTAATTAAGAAGCAAAAAAAACCATTCTCCAGTCACAATTATTTATTTTTTTATTTCCTATAAAGACGTTTCGACCTTCAGGTCATTCTCAATTCTTTAATTGTCTGCCCTGATTCATACAGTTTGTCTCATATGGACGTCTATAATATAAAATTTATTGGAGATACATTCTTCTCCATGGTGATTTTTTTACTCTCTAAAAGAGAAAAAAAATTAATATATCAGAAAAAAAATATGTATGGTCATTATAGAATAAGTAATATACATTTTATATTCTACCAAATATAATTTTAGTAGGATTTTCAAGTAAAAACAAGAAATAGAACGTAATGTACAGATAAATACTCCTCTTTTTGGATGGTGATTTCATTTGGAGTAGCACATGATAAATCTATTAGTGTTAGAATTTAATTTTATATTTCTAGCAGTAATTATTAATTGAGAGTTTCTTGTCATCATTCCATAACATTTTGCACAATGTTAATAATCATAATTTTGTCTCTAACCTATTTACAATAAAATTATTACTTGTACTTCTGGTACGTAGGAGATAAGTATTTCGAATATATAACTTCAAATTCGAATTTTCAAAGGATGTATTAGGTTTAAAGTCCTAAAATAACCAATTCTTGTAAAATGAAATCTACAAAAATTAAATTATTGGCATTTGTTGGCCAACTATATGGTGAAATGAAGAATTTGTATTCCTAACACCAACGTTTCAGCCTAACTTTTGATATGTTTTATAAATAAAAAAGTTTTAAAAAAAAACTATTTTTTTTAAAAATGTATTTATTGAAATTTACAACTGTATACTGAATAAATCAAGTAAATATAATGAAAGATAAATCATGTCCAGATACAAAGGCAAGTAGAGAATCTACCCAGTGGTACTCAAAAAATTAGTTTTTAAGAAAGAAATATAAACATACTGAAACCTTAATATTCATTACTTCATTGAACTGAAATTGCGTACTTATGATAGGTAATGGAAACGCCATCAGTGTCGTAGATTGCTTGCATAATTTATTTAAAAAAATATATGATGGATATACACCTGAGATGTTTTAACAAGTTATTCAATCATATCGACTCACTGGAAGTTTCGATTAATGTCACTTTTTATTACTATTTTGACAATACGATTTAAATAATTTGCATCAATTTCGTTACGTTAATTGTTATAAATGGTCTATATTATCAGCTCACTCTAAAATTCATGTACATAATCAGACAGGGGGGTTCTGATTTGCAAATGTCTGCTTTTAAGTCAACAAAATTATAAAACAAAAGTCAAAAATAAATGGATTAAATGAGGTTATGAACATATTTCATAAATTTGTGAAGGATAAAAAATATAAATATCCTTTTATATACATTTTTTTTTATATTAATTTTATTCTTACGAAATTTGGGGAGCGGAATAGCTTAATTCTACAGCGCTTAGTTAGCATGCCGAATGTCCTGGGTAAAAATCCCGCTCGCTAGCAGACTTTAGTTTAATCTGTAAGTGGGCGGGGATGGATCCTATGGGATCTAGCCATATATATTGAGCCATATATATATATATATATATATATATATATATATATATATATATATATATATATATATATGTGTGTGTGTGTATGTGTGTTTGTACCCAGATATGTAAAGTATAAACAGAAAAACACGCATCTCGTGTATGTGTGTGTGTATCCCTTTTTAAGTAAACGGGTGAAACACCGTATCTGAAAAGAGAATTAAGATATGAAAATATTGTTCCTATTGACAATATAAAATACAGTATGTATAATAGCAGCGACACATCTTATTTTTGCAATTATAATATATTTTAAAAAAACAGTGATTATTGTTCTCTGTTATAAACCAATTTTTCCAAAAATAAACCTAAATGACAAAAATGTCGGAAGTAACAAAATGTTGAATGAAACAAAGAAACTAAAACAGAAATGAATCACTAGACAAGAAATCCTCAACTATTTCAATCTTCCAGCCGCCTCAATGAAGAATGGTTAATGGAAAGAGGAGCACAAAGGACGACTCCAGCAAAGAAGATTGGCTCTCAAGCGTGTCATCGTAACCGTGAAGTGAGTCATAGGGCAAGTCTTTTTATCATCAGCGGGAGTAAAGTTTTCCCCATAATAAGATGAAACTAGGCAGATGGATATATTTCTACTTGCTTTATTACATAATTCTATTTAATACCGTGATATTACGAGGGAGTAAATCTATAATCTCAAGATCCACGTTATTCTCCCATTCACAGCTTGGACTACAGCCACACTTTTGATTATCATTGATTATACCTTAATTTCTATGGAACACAACCAGTGGAAATTATCAGTTTATGTTACTTACTTAAAAGGGTTATCTATATTCTTGGTAACCCCTTATCAAACACAAGAATATATCGATAAAAAAGCTCTACAGGCTCGTTTCACACTTATACGGTTTGGTTCGGATCGGTGCGTATTCGATTCGTTTTCGGTTGCCGCCGGGCAAGTGTGAAACGGTGTTCGGTACCTAATAGACAACTGATAGAACCAAAAGACCCCTCCACACGAATCGGTTTCGTTCGGTTTCTATTCGGGTCCAAGGTTCACAAAAACAATTGGTCGTTCACAAATACGGTTTAGTTTCGGTTCGGTTACATTTTCGGCAAGCGAAAATATGATTTCACTTTCATATTCTCATTTTAAATTTTGTTGTTTAATGAAAAATGAGTGATTCACTTGATATTGATCGTCTGATTTCATCAGTTCAATCACATGCAGTGGGATAAAACAAGTGAAGTCAAGTCCTCTTTCCTTTTTCGTTTCTTCTATAGAGAAACAGCATAGCAATAATTTGTCTTTTCTCCATAGTGAGCATTGTGGACATAGTGGGCGACTGCGTATTCGATGATTCGGTTGTGAAATCAAACCTGATACTAACCGAGTGAGTGTGAAGGGTTTTCATTCGTTTTCGGCGGCTACCGAAAACGAATCGAATGCGCACCGAACCGAACCAATCCGTATAAGTGTGAAACGAGCCTCATGCGGAACAAGACCATATCAATATCCTTATTAATTATTAGTCAATCAATATAAATTAGTAATTATACTCAATTATCGATTTTATTAACAAATTAAAAATCCATATAGTGATAATTTTATATGAATCCAACATTCCTGGTAGATACTGCATGATCTACTCATTTTATCGTCCAAATTGAATGCAGCGATCAATTACTTATTAAGAATTATTACAATAATATAATTCAACTGCAAATGTCTTGTTGATTGTGGGATATTTTGTTGACCTTGCCCCTAGAACTATTCCTTATTTTTTATTTTTCAAAGTTTTGTTTCTGTTTACACGTTTACTTCACCAGGGATATACCAGAGATCGGAGTGACTAAGTAGTAGAGCAATGAGTTGCCATGCCGAAAATCCTGGTTCAAATCCCGCTGGTGGCTGGACGTTTATTTAGTTTTTTAGCGGCCGGAGATAGATTCTATGTGATCTAGAACCCTCCTGAGGCTCACCCAGCCTCTATAAAGTCAGACCCGAAATAAGAGGGGGGAATCTGGTGGTTGAGCGTAATCAATCACCTCCCTGCATACCGTTGTCCAAGAAACCGACAGTCTCAACCACGTATTGAACCTCAGACCCGCTAATGGGTTGTAGTGGCACAGGTTTACACGTCTATTACTACTACTACTACAATTCTTTATTATATGATATATATTAAAGTTCATACTGAATCAACAACTTGCTCAAATTTTAGGTATGCCCCTGTGTATCCGCTAAGAATAAGTATAGTAGCTGAAGTTTTGTCTAATATAAAATTGGGATAACATTATTTTTTTAATGAAAACACAGCCATTTTGGAATAATTAATTTTACAGTAGTAAATAGATAACTAACTTTAAATCGAAAATGGAGAATTTTCTAGATAAACATGCATCTATTTCATCCTTATCTATATACATGTTTTTTAAACAGCCTCTATTTTTGGTTGGCCAATTAATACTTAACGATTTCGAAAAATATTTTGTGTAGTCAATGGCCTATATTTTACAGCAAAAACTAAAGACTTCGAGCGCGTGGATTCGTCAGGAGAAGTAATACTCTCTTTGTGTTTAGAAATAGCTGCCTAGTACCCCTTTCAAGTACATTCAATAAATGAAGTATAAATTCAAGACAATTAAAAATAATTTTAGGGTTTGATGCTGACGAATTTTTATATAATTCATAGTTTGTCTAATTACGTTTAATTGGGTCTGAAAGGAACGCATTCAAGAGTAGCTATTTCTTCAAACGGCTAATTTCGGATATAGTGAAAAATTTCAATAGAGATTCACCCGGAAGAATAAAAAAATTTAAATGAAACCTGTGCAACTACAACCCGTGAAGTGAAGGGTAGAAACATGGTAGAGACTGTACTGTTTTTTGGACTACGGTTGTGCAGGGAGGTGATTTATACTAGATCACGCTAACCGCCAGATTCCTCCTCTTAATTAATTTATTACATTATAATAATTTATCAATTATAAGCGAATTTATTCCTTAAATGGAAAAAAATGTAATAAAATTGTTTATTTTTACTACCAAATATTATACTTATTTTTATTTATTTACTTTACTGTTATTTTATTTTATTATTCTATTTTGTGTAGTTTTTTTTTGTTTTTTTTCCTACTGTTATAAATATATTACAGCTTTTATTTTTTATGTTATTCAACTTGTGTAAATTGTTATACTTCAACATGTATTAAATAATTGTTACAAAATTGTAAATTAGCAAATTCAAGGAATAAAACTTTATTTTATTTTTAACAATATCTTTCCTGAAAAGGAAACAGTAAAAAGGCAAACCATACCTGGTATGTTTTTATAACAAGTAGTTTCATTTTATAACAAACATTCAAATATGACCTTTCAACTCAAAAATTTGACGCTTAAATGCGGACACATGATATTAAATCGGTTCAATTTGATTCTGCAAATATAAACTGGATGGCCATATTTTAAGTTTCTCACTATTTCAATCCAGTTCTTGGTCATTTTTTCCCAACAGTACTGCGTTTGGGAAACTCAACTTTTTCTAAGCTTGTAGAAATACTGCATAGCGCACCGACCGATCAGTGATTAATTGTATATCTGCATTGACGAGGCTTCTGTTTTCGATTCTTTCTAATAGGAATTAATTGTGGGGTTCGAGATATCGATTCTGGAAGATTAAAATCCATACTTTGGATATTTGGATAAGCGAGAAAATCAGAAGAAGCTTGGATTCGTCCAACAGCAAATGACCCTTAATGACGTAATGAGGCGAGTCATGACGGCGAGGTAACGAAGTGAAACCGTAGCTCCAGGGACAGCAATGAAAGTGAGTTCCATTTCCTGGCATGTCTCCTTATAGGAAACCATTAGCGCTCTTGCCCGCAATGTATGAAAAAAAACGCAAATCAAAAATAACGCGTTCCGTGGAACACTAAGATTATTTTATTACATATGAACAATATAATATACAGGTATATTGCGGTCGGGAGAATAAATTAAATTACTTCCGCAAAGGTTCTTAACCCTAACCTCTTTGAACAACCATATTGAAAAATGTGAAAACTGAAGATTCCTGGTGAGCTATGCCCGGCAGTGAAACCAAGTGTTTTCAAAATTAATTTTTTTTATAGAATTATTTGGTCATTGTTTTTCAAGAAAAATATAAAGTGAATTTGGATGTGTTTTTTTTTTTTACAGTAATAATAATAATAATAAGGCTTAGCGAACGTGAGAGGGAGCGGAATGGTTCAGTGGAAGAGCGCTGAGTCGTCACGCCGAAGGTCCTGGGTTCAAATCCCGCTGCTCACAAGACTTTTATTTAATCTGATAGCGACCGGAGATGAATCCTAAAGGATCTAGGATCCTCATGGGGCTCACCCAGCCTCTATAAAGTGGGTACCCAAAATAGGGGGCAGTTGAGCGTGATTTAGGACAAATCACCTTCCTGCACAATCCTCCAAGAAACTGTACAATCTCTACCATGTACTGAAACCCAGAACCTACACGGGATGTAGTGGTCAGATTTTAACCCTTTAACTGCTGCGAGTGAAGAGCTTTACGTCCATCACAGCGCTAAGTGGGCCGGCTACCCGTCTACTGGTCTCTGCTACATACTTTTTACCTGCATTATATCCTTCATTACGCTCTTTTACTACTGTTACGCCCTTTTAACATCTCCTAATGTATTTCATTATTTCCATCCTCCTCTTTGATTCGGGCTATGGACCGACACTGGCGGAATTAAATTTTTTTTTTTATTAATTTGTTTTTAATGCTAAAACTTATTTGTTAATAATTTAATTTTTTATGAAAATCTTCAAAGCATTTGTCTATACAAAGACGAACATTACAATGCCGTGTCGTCTATACTCGGATTTAGCAAATAGATAGAAAAGCAGTGCGACGTCTTTAGCACTGAGGGCGCGTGTGATGCAGGACGGCATATATCGTCAAAGGGAGCACGCTATCTTGCGCCGGCATATATCGTCTTTAACAGTTTAAGGGTTAACATTTAGTTTTACTCCTTATTATTGATTAAGGATAACGTCTTTTAGATATAGGCGTTAGTTTGGGTTTGTTTTCATTAAGCATCTGTGCTGATTAACTCTTTTACTTCCCATCGAGTGCAATAACCGGCGCTTGATAAACCACGAACTAATGTTTCTAAAGTTTTTTACAGCCCGATAAGGCGACGGTCGCCGTTCCCCTCCTTTCCGTGACCGCACGCAACCCTCCCGCAAATAAAAACATCTGCCCTGAAGATAATAAACAACGTCCGTGGATGACCTCCCGTTCGACGATGAGTGGCGTGGAAAACGATCAGCGGATGGCCTACGTCACAACTGTTTATCCGTCACTCTACACCTCAGTCACGTTTGTATATAACTATCACAGGGGAGGAGGATCAATTATTTCCTTCTTCGTTAGGAGCTAGCTGACGGAATCGGATATCTGTTCGACTCAGACCACCCCAGGTAGAAAATGCCGAGTCATGAATCTACAAAAACCAGATAGAACCAATAAATATGTCCAGCGAAGACTCCATCACTAAAGATGTCCAACTGATCAACCAGATCAAATGGTTAATGCATCACGTGAAATTAAATAGACGAAATAAAGATAGTACATCACTCAAGCGTATATACGGGTGTTCCATTTCAAGTGGATCAAACGTTTTTAACTTTTAAACGAAACAAAATTCAGAAAAACGATTCAGGTAAAAGTTGTAGTTATTCAGGCCTAGTTTGAAGAAATAAAAAACATTTTTTGGTTTTTCACTTTAAATGGTCAATACCTTCAAAAAAATGTAGTTTCCTCTTGACCCCCATTTATTGTTATTTTTCTGAAATGTACAATCCAAAACATGGAAAAATGTATGTTACATTTTTTTATATCTTTCATAGGTCAAATAGAAGAAGTATCTGAAGCCCACTACTTCAGTATGCTTTCTTCACAGAAGGTTTTTAAATGTCCAAACATTTTCTGAAAGATTCAAAATACCTTGAAGTCATTTCGACTAAAAACTCTTAAATAAAATTACTTAATGCTACATTACTTTTCCTCGTAAAGGAGGTATACTAAAGTAGTCAACTTTGAATGCTTTTTCTACTTAAACTATGAAAGATAGAAAAAAAATGTTACATACATTTTTCCATGTTTTGAATTGCCCATTTCAGAAAAATAAAAATAAATGGGGATCAAGAGAAAACTACATTTTTTGAAGGTCGGTATTGACCATTTAAAGTGAAAAACCAAAAAAAATGTTTTTTTATTTCTTCAAACTAGACCTGAATAACTACAACTTTTACCTGAATCGTTTTTCTGAAATTTGTTTCGTTTAAAAGTCAAAAACGTTTGATCCACTTGAAATGGGACACCCTGTATATTTATTTATACACATATTTTCAAAACATATCAGCATGCTCCTCTGAATCAACAAGACCAATATTCTTACTTGATTTTATAAGATTTTTTTAATCTCAAATGCGCAGATGCGTGTTGAAAAATCGAAATATTATTTTAATATATCAATAAGTAGCCAAGGTAGAAGATCTTTAACTGTTAATGAAAGTGTTTGTAAAACATTAATGAAAATATGAATATTGATACACTTTAGGGAATGATTTATGCATTGATTTACGGAAGAAATTACTATGGTTAAAGAATAAAATATATTTGCGGGTAATTTTAATTAAATGTTCATACGTCCACTACTAATACAAAAGATTTGTTGGTACTTTTCCAATCTAACGACGACCTACCCCAGTGCCCCAAGTGGCACTTTCGTTAACTACCTCCTACTGTTAGCGAAACCTTCCTTAGTCCTTTGTTATTGTTTGTGTCTAGTGGACGTTTATTTGTTTTCATTTTAATTATACAATATGAGTTGGAATTTGATGAAGATTTTTCGCGAGGTGATTGATGAAAAGTCAGCTGTGGTATTTCTACAGGAGCGGAACGTCATTCCCCGGAAAATGTCATGTAGAAAGGGACATAATTGTAACATATTGTGATTTTTAATTAATATTGTTTATAATTGTTGCTATATATTGTTGTGTTTAATCAATATTGTTTATAATAAATGTTTTATTAGATGTTATTATTTATTTTGTATTTTAAATATTTAAATTTTAAACATAAATAATTAGATTTAACTGCAATGTGATGTTTTTTGGTTAATTGTTTTGATTGTTCTGTATATACGACACCGTTTTGATGTGATATTGTTATTTGTAATGAATTTTGTTCATAATAAATGTTATTTTTTACGTTCAGTAGTTTATATATTTTAAATTTAAAGAGAAAATATGATGTACAGCTAAAATATGATTTTTTTTTTTGGATTTCTTTCATTTTTAGCTATTTCTCTTTAAAAGAAAAATAGCTAAAAATGAAAGAAATCCAAAAAAAAAAATCATATTTTAGCTGTATATCATCGCCTATTTCATTTCCTAAGAATCCTGTTGTCTGTTTACTATTTCAAATATATTTCAGGCATCATAACCTGACAGGCTGCAAATAGTTGAGGTAAGTGCCAGAGGAGCGTGCTGGGGTAGGTCGTCGTTAGATTGGAAAAGTACCGATTTTTTTTTCAATGGATTGAAGTTCTGAAAAATACGATAATTAGCTGATACATGAAAGATCTTGTAGGGACTACCGCATGGAGACAGAGGAACAGGAAGGCATAGCAGTCTTGGCGACTGAGGACCAGGAGATGAGAACATGGAGAAGAGCCGCGAAGGATCGTGCAGAGTTCAGGAAAATTGTCCAGGAGGCCTCCATGGACCATAGCGCCGTTTTAAGAAGAAGATCATTTAAGACGTGAATATTAATTAGTTTGATTAAGATCTTTAATGATCTCTTGTCAACTTCGTGTTACAAATAAACTTTTTTAATAAATATTTCTATTTTCGCTTTGAGACACTCCCTTAATAAGTTTTAATACTAGTTTTCCAAAACTAGAAAAATTGACGTTTGATGGAACACGCAAAATCGATAAAAAATAAAACTAAGAATAATTCAGATCATTTAAACAAGTATCGCCAAGTGCAGGAGATGCCATGATAGAATCAATGCAATTCATGGTACCAGACAAAATAATGCAAATCTAACATCAAATGTATAAAATGAAGACACAAAAATATTCCAAGGTACGTGCAAATGATTGGAATGCAGTACCATTATCAAGGTTTAAGTTATTTTGCTGATTTTTTTAAGTAGAAATTAAATCTAAATCTATAACCATTGTGAACCTATTACAATTACAAATATTACCCCATTTCAAACAAAAAAAGAACTCATATTTCTTTATAGATGAAAACGATTTTAAACAAAATACAGTTCTCGTTTTTTGTATTGTGTCTATATGCATCAAAATGGTGTGAAAAATAATGAAATAAATACATCGTCTAATATATTCTTTATTTAGATGTATGTCTAGCTATAAATACGTCGTTGAATACGTTATCTTCATATACGTCTAGCTAAAATTGGACCTACATTCCCACGCAGCTCTAATTCCTGACAAAAAATAGCTGAGTTTCAGGGTGTTTGACTTAAATCACTTCTCGAACCCTATTAACTCAATCCCGTTATTAACCGCTCACGCATTTTTTCATAAAGCGTTGGAGACCGGGAACCTAATTCGGAACGAATATTTTACATAATTAAGTATGCCGCCAATTAATCGGAAAAGTCGAAAATTTCCTATTATAATTATGTTTCCAACAGGTTCTCTATTCATATCACCGCGTAAACGTGAATTACGCATTAGTCAACAAATGGAAATTTTCTTAACGCAAATACTACCTGAAATGTTTATTAACCCCTTTACGCTCGGGGATTTCTCCACAAAAATGTAACCAAAAACATCAGGTGTTTATATTATATTATATTGTATTTAAAAAGTTTATATATTTTTTTGTCTTTTTTGATTTATACTTTTTTTGGTACTAGTACATTTAAGGGCCTGCTGGCATCAGCGCGCTCTGGTGACGCGTCTCCTAACCATCTCCTACTGTTATAGTTACCTTTCTTTGTGTTGTTATTGTTTATGTCATGTTCAACCTGAATCTGTTTTTCATTATTTCCTTTAAATATGAGTTGGAATTTGAAGAAGATTTTTCGGAAGGTGTACGATGAAGAAACAGCTGTTAGGTTTCAGGAGCGGAATATCATTCCCCAGAAAATGCGTTGTGTTAATGGACATTATATGAAACTGCAAGTGGGGAATAAAATTAGATGGAGATGCCAGAAAAAAGGATGCAACAAGACCCTCGGTATTCGAGTAAATACGTGGCTGAGGAATAGTTCATTACTTTTGGAGACTATTGTACACTTTATATATTGCTGGTCAGAGGAACTGACTTCCATAAAGTTCTGTGGAGAACCAAGTTAGAGAGGGAAGAGACCCTTTCGATGCAATTTTTGAAGATATTGCTCTTTTTAATGACCATTGTTTATAATCAATCTTTAATTGTTTATCAGAACATAATATTTTATATATGTTTATATTGTATTCATTAAATAACAATTTTTAACTAAAATATGATTATTTTAGTTAAAAATTGTTATTTAATGAATACTCCTTGTAATATATGTTTTATTATTTATAGTTTAATTTTGTCTACATGTTCCTCATTTATTTCATTTCCTATAATCTGTTGTATCATTATGAAAGGCAATGCCTATTTCAAATTGATACATAACCTGAAAAGGTCCAAATAGTTGAGGTAAGTGACACCTGAGCGCGCTGATGCCAGCAGGCCCTTAAATGTACTAGTACCCTTTTTTTATTTGTCGTATGTAATACGAACATGTCGAAACCTGCGAGCAGCACTCGGGTTTGTGCGTTATAATATGCCGACCGCATGCGAGCGCTGCTCGTTGAAAATCGTTAACCGGTTAATTGGATACGAAGAGGAATTAAGGGATACGTACCGCTCGAAACTGGCGTTGTTTTAAAAAATCGGTGTGGATTTGAGAATCAGTTCGAGTCTAGAACGGAAATTGTTCCTGGGTTGCTTAGAATCATACAATATTTTTAGCCTTGGCATCACTCTATCAATTACAAGAAGCATTTTTTCCCCAGCATTATTATGGGTATCTGTTCCGCAGGTTGTCGCTTCGAGTTGAGTTACAACAGGTTTTAACTGTTTATTCATTTCATTTTTAATATTTCCAAAAAAGTTTTTCGTGAGCTTTAGTACGGAGAATAGAATTTAATTATGAGTAATTAGTAGATTTCGGTAATCATTTTATCAAGAAATAAATGTTGCAACAAATATTTCGAAGTATAGATGGTATATGTGTTTGCAGAAACGTTCATTTCTAGATGAAATGATTACTGAAGTACACACATTTCCCATAATTATATTCTCTTTTTCATACTATAGCTGATGATAACTTGTATTCATGGAAAATATTAAAAGTGAAACAAATGAAAAGATAAAACTTGTTGTAATTCAACTCGAGGCGACAACCTGCGGAATAATTACCCTATTGGCTTACTGGATATACTTATCATGAGCTTTAAAATGGAAAAGAGAATGTAATTAGTTATGGAAAATTTGTATACTTCGGTAATTATTTCATCTAGAAATATAGTTTCAACAAACATATATCATTTATTCTTTGAAATGTTTGTTGTAATGTTAATTTTTTTGATGAAATAATTACCAATACCTACTAATTATATTATCTTTTGCATGATATAGCTCATTATAACTTGTATTTATGGAAAATATTAAAAAAAAAAAAAGGTAAAACTTGTAGTGATTCATCTCGAAGCGATAATATACGAAATAAATATCTTTGTATGAATTATACTTGTCTATTCAAATATTGGCTTACTCAGTTGAGCAGTAACTCAACGTTTCGTGATTTTTTATTTGAATTCACACTTCCCACACACGTTTAATCGGAAAAACTTACTAACTAACAATCGATTTATACTCTCATTTATTGATGACAGTATAAATCGATAATTATATACATTGTCGTTCGGCCATTAAACAACTGAAAGCGGACTAGATCAAATGTTGTCATCTTCCTGAGGGGAAAAAATACTGAATTATGAATAGAATCGTTTCCGTCAAAACGACATGCATCATCCTATTATTCGATACACAAGAGTAATCAACCATTAAGACCAATAGCCATCGTGACGTCAGCGATGCAGTCGTTTCTTTTCCTTTTTTTTCAAACTAATCAACAGCTTGACGTTTTTGGTAGGCAGATGAGGCAGTGTTATAACTAGTTGTCTTTCTCAACAGATTAAGAATTAGTGCAATTGAGAATTTCTTAATTATCCTTCATGAGCAATTTAGTACTTAAAGGTTTGGACGTGCCCTTGAATGGTAACAATTAAATTATAATTACAGAGATATTAAATAAACAATAAGTAGAAACAATTTAATATTTATCCATTTAAAAAAAAACAAATTATTTTTCTGTCAAAGGGATTAGTAAAAATAATATTAGAAAAGACAGTCATATCATAGTCATGCTGTAGCATAGGAAAATATATGTCCTCACTAAGGTCAATAGAACCGAGAATAATAATAACAAAAAAAATTTGAGTAGTAGACTAAGGATTTTTATTTTTGTATGGCAGGCAGAGCAGTACATACTTTAAGTAAACTTCAGTATAATGCAAAATTAGATTATTTAAACTTTAATACCATACAATGGAACATTTAAAAATCTTTTAACTACACTAATTGGTCTGGATATGAGTATTTGCTTTGATTTTTTTCATTCTAGTGATTATATAGTATAATTAAAACGTATAAGTTATGTTTTTGTTTCATCTATATTTACGACAAACATGTTTTAAAATAAGTTTATTTTATGTAACCGTACGATACACATAAATTTAGCTAAGAATATATACAGGTTAGACACTTAATGCAAATTATGCAAAATGAATTACTTTTACATTTTTGAGGCTCACATACACATTTTTAACTTAATGGTGCTAAGTAAGTCAGAGTTTCCTGAGTCTTTCCCGACAAGAAGTAGTGACCAAGAATCCTTTTGACCAAACTTGCCTAAAAAATATTTATCCAAACCTCATACTTATACACCACAGGCACAATTAAGAACGTTCCAATTAATTACCACATTGACATTCATGATTCACGAGGTTGTTGATAACACCAAATATATCCTATCAGAAGAAGAAACGAAGCTTCCAAGATTGAAAATCAGTACTTAGTTTGGATAGGTTCTTGAGCTAACATGTGTGTTCACAGTGAAAAATTTCTATTAGACATATGATGGAAACGAAAAGAAGGATCATGTTTAAAAGAAGATTATTATTATCTTGGTAACATCATTCCCGATGGACGGTGTTCTCTATACAATGTACGAATCACAATTCTATACAACAATTAAAGGTAATGAAAAATGCATTCAGCTCATCATGAGTTAAGAGGAAAATAAAGAACATCACCTAAGAGGTGTTTTTGTCATGAAACTAATAATATTTAAAGATGATCACAGGCGTCAATGACCGATGGACTGGTTCCACATAAGTTACTGACAGAAGTCATACATAGAAGGCAAAGAGTAGGAATGCCGAGACTGCGATTGCGGAACTGTGTGACCAATGAGGGGAAGAATGCCTATTCCTACCTAGAATGCCTATTGATACCTATTCGAAATGGACGGTGGCCTCAAAAGATAGGAACTCTCGGCAACTAATGTTGGGAAAGTCTTAGCGGAATGCGGAGCTTCACAATGTCAACTAATACAGTAGGTACACATAAAATTAAAAAAAAAATATTCATATTATTTCATCGGCGCCATTGCAGGGCTTTAGCCTCCTCATCAATTTTTTTCCCCTCTGTACGGTCCTCCACGACTCTTCTCCATCACTCACAGTAGTCAGAGATCTGCCTCCACATGGAGCAGCCTCCACCCGTACTTACATACAAGACCTACTTTGGGAGCCTTTTTCTATCCATTCGGTGTGCGTGGTCTAACAATCTTATTCTCTCCTTTTTTAATACAAGACACAAGGCGAGGTTTCCTAAATACGTTCTCTATTCGTTTTGGTGTGAAAACTATTTCCGCAAAAGACGAGAAAGAGAAAAATATAAATGAGCTCTAATATCAGGGCCATGGCGTAGAAAAAAAGCGGTATCGGTCTGAACGCATTCCTAAATTCACCTGTTTGTTTGGTTTCCGTGTTTATTTTGGGTATCTTATCATTATCCACATGCCTCTCTCTCCTAGCAACTGAGATGTGTAAACAGAAAATTCTGTTTTGTTGTATTAAAAAGTTTTACACAGCCGCAAAGCGTTGCAAAAACAGAGCGAGAATCACTGTAATTCATGAATACACGATTACCAAACATGGAGATATAGGCGTAGATTGTATAGTAAAAATAAAATTCCATGTAAGAGTGGAATACAGCCTAAGAGCCTCACACGTTAGAGCAGAATCTCACATAAGCTGACGTGCTGGAAAAAATATATCCATCGTGTTATAATCTACTTCGACATATTTTAGAATATTTAAAACTAACAATGGTGAAGTTCAGATGGCATTCGATACAGGAATTTGTATGTGACTATAAATTGTTTATATAATTATCTCAGTGCGCAAGCGTGAAATGAATAATTACATGATATTTTATCTTGTTTTGATGATAACAAAAACACGTACCTTTCTTGATATCACTGTTAATACAGGAAAAAATATATAATTGCAAAAATTAAAAGCACGATCAAATCAGATTCATTAAACTCAATCAAAATTTGAAGACTTCAAACATTATAAACTATCTCGAATAATGAAAGTTACAATAAATAAAAATGCGCAAGAACGATGTAATTGGAGTTAGTTATCTCAAACGTCGCTACGGTGACTGTTGGGAGAGTAGGGCACCATTGCAGAATGGCACGACAAAGAAAGTAAGGAAGCCTTCGAAAAAAGAAGCACAATGAGCGATATGAATACCTGCCGACAAGACAAGAGTATTGTCAAAAAGAAATACCAGACACTGGAGAAACAGTTGAAAAACTTTGAAGAGTTGGGAGAATGAAACTAAGAAGAATGAACGTAACTAATTTTACGAGAAAATAAGGACCATCAAGAATATAGGATAAAATAATTGGATGAAAAACAAGGAAAGTGTACGGCTAACTACAAATAAAGAATAAAAAGAAGAACACTTCCAAGAATTAGAGATTGGTGAAGCAGTTGTGATCTTACATAATGAAATGCAGATTATAGAACCTGGTTGGGAAGAATCAATACATCCAACAACAGAAGAATAACAAGAAGATACTTTTATGTTGAAAGGTAGCAAAGAGATAGGCACAAACAGTACAAATACTCATAGCACTTAGATAGGAGGAATAATTAATTAGAAAAAGAGGCTTGATAAAATGTGACAACTACAAGTATATAGTTTCTGAATGTTGCTTATGTGAATTTTGCAGCATTTCTCTGTTATTATCCATTACAAAGCAATTGAAGAAGCAAAAACACAGCTTATTGTTCTAACAAAAATGTTAATGAGGCGCACCAATAAGAGATCATGGAGAGATGTCAAAGGCGTCCTGGCCCCTTCGCTCTTCATCCTGATTCTCGATAAGATGCCGAATGTAACGATGCAGGAGAGCAGTTATCAATAAACAGCATGGCATGGGCAGATGATTCTGGGAAGAAATAGTCTGGTAATCAAGGAAGTTTTTACTACCTTGAAAAGTGGGACGAGAAGAGCTGGGAAACAAATATGGGGAAAAACTATACTGATGGGGTTAAAGGTACGGAGGCAACAACACCATCCAACTTGGACTAAGGATAAATGAATTTAGCGTCGGCATTTAACGAGGAATATGACTTATGACAGGGATGGTTAGTGACAGAATAAGATGTGTACTATAGATGTAAAAAATTCTGATTAGATCTGTTGGTTACATACGGAGATGAATCCTGGGTGCTCAATTAGACTAAGAGTCTTGACAACCTTGATTCTCTGCCAAGGAATTTTGGTTTGTGTGTACGAAAATTGGATACAATGAAGGAAGAAAAAAAATAAAATAAATTATGATCTCCATAACTTTCTTCACCAAATTTAATAAGAATAAGCAATTGGGCACCCATATGGATGGAATAAAGAAACTTGTGTCAACAAATTTTGAAGCAGGTCAGGACCACTTCGGTATATAACCGAAGAAGATGATTGATTATGAAAATTAATAATAAGAATTCAGTTTTATAACTATCTCATTAAATTACTGAAATAACTCAACGGAATGACCTATGTTAATAATAGTGACTATTAATGACACTACTATTTTTGCCCCGATTTCTCAGAGAAGCTAAGAGATAAGAGTGCCATCCATTCCTCCTCCTCGGCTGTTTATCAACACATCTCCTTTCACCATCTTCTAAGAATTGATGAGCTAATGTTATCTTATCTCTTTCCTTTAAATGCGAGCCGTGTCTGGGACAGCCGGATTTCAGCAAGTGTATTTCTTTTTATTTGCGTTTTCGTTCCGTATTTGTTAGTTCTTTCGGGAAATATTTCGATGTAAATTTCAACAAGTTGAAACGTAGATCTATGTATAAGAACTATGGGATTAACATTTAAAGTTTTATATATAAACAATAATAAAATACTAAGAAATTACACTTCTAATGACGATGGGATTTGGCTTCCATATCTATGCATGGTATATATGGCTTTCATATCATTTGCTATAGTTTGATAACCCAATCTGTATTGGTATACCACACATTATATCACTGTTATATCACTATTATCTTTGCCAACTGGGTATAATTAGAGATTAAGCTAATATTCGTGCTAAATGTATATAATTAGAATCGATGCATTTATGTTTGGCTTGAAGGAGCTCAAGATAAATGCATTGATGTGTTTTAGTTGCGTTAATTACAACTAAAAATCTTGCTATTTCAAATTAATTCACCTTTATCTACAGTATTTTATTGTCGTTAATCTTACTGTCGCTGTTGTGCCTTGTGATATTAATATCACTGCTAATATTATAACAATGCAGGGCTAATTTTAGAATCTTTCGAATTTTTTTTTTAATTAGTTCTCATGAGCAGTTCGGTTTTAACTTAGACTTATTTCTAAAACAAGATGACACTTACTCATAACACTAATATGAATAATTGAAAATTAAATAATACTCATACTTCAGAGTGACACATAAAATTGTTTTAAAAAAAGTTCTTTAAACCTATACTTTATAAGAAGACTTTAAATAACTCAATTGTAAGTCAATCCATCACCTGCGGTTGTAACTTGATTGGGGTAGATCTCATGATTTGGTTAGTAAAACGTCAGTTACGGATCGGATTATCAACCAACCCAATTTCTTGTCTGCTCGTGATAACGTGAGGTGATTGGTGACGAAATTGTATTATAATATTATATTAAAATTTAAATAATCGACTATTCCAGGAAAATTCTAATTAATATATTATGCCTGCTCAGGTACCAACGAATAATTCCGTGTTATTGTAAAGAGACAAATTTGAAAATAATTCGTATACATGCATATAAAAATGAATAAAAGTCAAGAATTTAAAAGCAATAATACACAATTCACACCAGCAATCTCTCTAAATAAAGCTATCACTGCCTCATAGATAAGGGAATATCTGGAAACGGCAGACGGTTATGAATAAAGTCAGATAAATCTTTTTAATCCTCGCAGACTTTACAGAACTTAACACTTAAGTTCAATAAGCCTTCGATGATATTTGAATGTCAATTGAAAATCCAAATTTTCATGCAACTTTTCGTAATATTAAGGCTATGCAAGAACAAGGAGTTTTACTATGAGGAGACAACTCGTAAGGCCACAAAACATTTAACAATTATTAAAAAATATCTTGAATAAAATGCAATATTTTGAAATAAATATGTCTTAATATTCACTCATCACTCATTGACTGGATTAAGTCCAAAAAGCAAATTGAGACGAAATCTGCAATTTCCATACGAATGAATAAATTTGGCATAATGATTAAATATTATAGTATTCACCAATATATTATGAAATATTTTAATTTTCCTAAATATGTTACATATAAACTTTTCACTTGCCTGTTTTGAATGTTAACATTATTTTTTTTTAACAATCAATTATATGTTATATGATGAAGAAATGGGATATAAGAAATGTTACGGGTGGAGATCAGAAAAATTATTTCAGAAAAAACAATCGTTTGTAGGCAACTGTCAACCCTTGACCCCATTATAAGCCCTGAAGAAGACCTCCAATGTGGGTCGAAACGTTGGCTTTGAACTAAACAGTTCTTCTTACTAAATGGAATTTTTTCTGATCTCCACCCAGACCATTTTCTCCCTCATATATTTAAGGTCAGCTAATTATTCAAATAATTATTCAAGACAATTATAATACAGTTGAATAACAAATTTCATAGATAAAAAGACATTGGTATTGAATTTAAGGTTCATTAACTCTTTGAGTAAAATATTATATCCGAATGTTAGCAGACAGGAATGAACTCCCAAATCTAGAATTTTCGAGCGTTTTGATTTTGATAACTCCCCACCCAAACCAACCCCATAGTGACATCACTTATGATCAATGCAAGATCTTGTTAGTAATATTTCTCCAATTTATTTATTATTTATTAGTTCACAGGGGAAAATTCTAAAACATACGTTATAGTTGTCTGAAATAATTAGTTTTAGAAACGCCTAGTTAATTCTACAACCAAATGAAATATAAAATACATAAAAGCATAACATTATGCATATGGAAAATCAAGGAAATGGAGTATTGGTGACTAACGCCAAGGATATCCAGAATGAACAGTCAAAAATGGAACAAGAGAAAGGATGGAGGTTTCTACCTCATCCTAAATTCATTCTGGAAGAGATATTGAAGGAAGAAAAAAAAAGCCTAAAGCGGTAAGGTCATTTGAAAAGAATGCCTGAAGAAATACTGCCAAGAAACATGTCCTGATGAAAAATATATGGAACAAGAAAACGAGGTAGACTAACAAAAACTTTGAATAACGAAGTGGAGGAATCTCTGAAGGGACGTGGTCTAAAAGAGGAATGGACCTTGGACAGTCTGGAAGAAGGGAATAGAGGATCTAGATTAAGAAAATTTACAGCTTTAGCAGTACACCCCTGATAAAATTTATTATTTATTTATTGCATATATTTTTTAATTGTTTCACCTTCATTTTTTAAAACCAATACCCAAATAAGCCTTGAGGTCGTCAGGGCTCATTACGGTATTTAATTATTAAGACAAAGTTATAATTTAAATTATTTAAAATAAAGGTGGAAATTAACCTAAGATTATTTAACTGCAATTTCTAATTCTGATTTGAGAAGACATGAACTTTTCTGAATGATTTAACGTCAGTTTTTTATTTCTCCACCAAAAAAAAAATAACAAGTGTGTGGTCTGCCATAGCCAGTGGATCCAAAAGCTTGTGAGCTTGTGCTATATCCGGCAAAGCACTAGAGCAATAATGTTTGCTTTCAAGAGCTAAAGATATAGTCAAGTAGTCAACACTCCTGTTGGACTCCTAGTGGAGTAGTCAACAGTCCAAGACTTTGTTGGACTGTGCAATGTATTCAGCGCAATCCCAACTCATATGGAGCGATACTTTTAAATAAACCGTGGAATAAAATTTACAATTGAAGGGTAGACTATATTATTATAAATATCTACATACATGTAATCAATAATTATTTTCTAATTAAATAATTATTAGACAATTTATAAATGTTTCATTTTTCTAAGAACAATGATACATATAATATTACATTTATACAATGATCCATATAATATTACATAATATTTTCTCTTCAAAATGAAAATATTTAAAATTATAAAAATTTAATTTATGAAGCAAAAACCATTTTCCAGTCAAGTTTTTCTTTATTATTTTCTATAAATACGTTTCGACCCCTTAGGTCATTTTCAATTTCTTTAAACAAATAAATTATAATAATATATAATGACGTAAGTCAACAAGATCCTAATTAAAGTAATGTTCAGTAATTCTTCCCCTTGTATACATCGCAAATTACGAGAACAAAGGGAAATGGGATCAGTAAAGAGAATGGATCCGTCGGGCCGAGGTACGAACCAGGATAGCTCAGTTGATAGAGCACCATAGCGGAAATATGAGAAACCCGGTCCTGGGCATATCTTTTCTCTTCAAAATAAAAAATTGATTTTACATTTCATTAAATTTTAGTTTACAAATATTTTCTTCTCTGATTTCAGAAAGCATTTCAGAAAACCAGTGGAACGATCGAATATAAAATGAGCGCTGAGTGGCCCTGCCGAAAGTCCCGGGTTCAATTCCGGCTGTGGCTGATAATTTATTTAATCCGTTAACTGCGGGGGATGGATCCTATGAGATCTGGAGACTCTTCTGGAGATCAAACGGTCCCTATAAAGTGAGTACCCAAAATAAGGTGAAACCGGGCTGTTGAGCGCTATCTCGGACAAATCACCTCTGTTAACAACCGTTGTCCTAGAAACAGTACAGCTTCTACCACATTCCGAGGTATGTATATATAAAATATATATTATTATTACATATATTTTTATTATATATATTATTATTATTTCTTTTTATTGACATCCTAATGTTGAATAACGTTCGCAAACGCTGCAACTAAAATCACTTTTATAGGAGGCTATTAAAGTGTGAATAGTTTCGATACGAATCGGTGATATTACTGTTCCATTTAGCCTCAATTTAAAATATTTTCCCAGAGCGGAGGAATTTTACTTCGTTGAGGGACATCGTTAATTCATGGCGCCAGAAGCTTATAAGAGACGCGTGGCGTAATCAGTATTCAGGAGGTGGCCCTAGGACAGTGTATCTTGAGTAAGATCCTACGTGCGATGCGTAGCGCGCAATCTTACCCTCGATTTTCTTCGAATTTCTTACTTGTTGAGTGCCATTACGAACCTCTTAGGTGTAGCTTTTTGCTCGAATCCGTACCAAGAGATTCTTTACAGGATCAATCTAATGGCTATGAGTCGATTGATACTAGTTGATTTTAGTATCTTGCGATTTTTGGGTCAAATATGGTGTAGTGGTTAGCATAAAAACGTTCTATGCCGTAGATCGCGAGTTCTCAGCCCAGCAGGTGGCCCTAAGATCTTTTGAAAGAGAGTAAATATCCCTTGGTTATGTCCTTCAAACGGGACGTTAAATTGAGGTGCCAATCCTGTACGGTATCATGTACTCGTTATAAATCCTTAACCTAATTATGCTTAGGTAATAAATTAGACTTAATTTATTATTACCACTGTAGATTCATCCAATTAGCCATAGCAGTATAAAGATCTTGCGATGCCTATTGAAATCATTACCTAACCTCAAGTTATAATGGCCTAACTAAAATAGACCAATTACATAGCTAAAAAGAACAATTATTCAGGCAACTAACTCCATCTACTTAGAGAACCAAACATCTGTCGAAGAAACATGTTCATCGTTGTTAAGAACTTTAAAAAAAAAATCAGGATGAATTGTGAAATTTAAACGAGCCAAATTAGGCTCCAGATGGCGCCCAATTTCTTTTGTGATTTTTCATCATGTTCTCAGAAAGGCATCATAAGGAGCTAAAATATTCTCGTGAAAGGTTAAGAATCTTGACAATTCGTGATTATAATAAACACGATAAGATTATTTCTACTCCATCAATTATAAATAAATATTTCTTGATATATTTTGAGAAAGTTTTTTTTTCGGGCTACATTGTAAACAAATATGATGCATAAATCAACAGGATCCATTTTTTTATAAGTAATTTTGGAATTCTCATCCTAATTTAAAGTGTTTCCTGATAACTGATGACATTTTGAGTACAGCAATAAAAAACAGTATCACACTCAAAATTGCGAGGCATACTCAAGTATGTTTACAATGCAAGCCCGGTCCACGTTTTTCCCAGAAAGGGCCAACTTACTTGTACTACATTTATTTTGTGGAAAATCCTTTTGCTGTTGTAGCTATGAATTTATTTTCCACATAAGATATTTAAATTCTTTAGATGAAATACCGTCACTAAACCGCATTAAATTAATTTTAAAGAAATATTTTAAATATTATATTCCGTCCAATATAAAACAGCAGAAACCACTCGTCAAGTTAACAATAATATGAATCAATATAAACTTTATCCTGATCATTTTTCACAATAGTGAACGCATCGATTTCATGATCCATAAAATCAAGAATTCCAAGGAAAAACTCCCACTAATCAAAATTTTATTTGTTTTCATATCCTATCAGATAAATATATAAGCAACAGATACATTGAGAAAAGACTCTTGAAACTCGAAAGCCATCTTACCGAACGAATTTCATGTTTAAACACATTTCCCTTAAAAGACCAATAAACTTCATACATTCGTAAAAATGCGTTTTATATATATATATATATATATATATATATATATATATATATAGTCAATAAAGATGACTATAAATATAGAAATTTTTTGAACCACTACTTTTTTTAGAACAGTAATAAAAATAATAGGGTTTAAATAATAAAAATAAATGATCAATTTGATCAGTACAATATTAAATGGTGTAATTTCCAGATGTATTTACTGGTTTTATGGCCACAGAATGTTCTAAAACTTCTTTCAACAAGTATTGAAAAAATAAAATATTTAGTAGTTGCATTATATGCTTATTTTCCGCGTTACGTGTTCAGGAGGGTTAACGTTCCGTGTTGAACTTTACAAATATCAAGTAACATATCTCCAATGTGAGAGATTTTACATCAAAAAGAAAATGATAACATGAAATGGACATGCTATTGCGTTTTATTCTTATTAAAGCACAGCCCGGCCCATAAAAGTGTTTTCATTAATAATTAATAAATAATTCCAAACCTAAGACGGAGAGGATAAGGCAGATTAGATTATTCATCAACAACCTAAGGTGAGAACAAAAAATAATATTTTATCGAATATTATAGTTTTTATATTAGAGAAAACCGATATTTTTTTCAAAACAATATAATAGCGTAAAATAAAACCAGTATGCAAGGTGTAATATATTTCTTTATTATATCGAACAAGTGGTTTAGGACGTCTCTTCAGAAAAGGATACCTCTTGTGGTTATTTTGGAATATGAAACATTGACCAAAAACTTCTACTAAAATATTGCGTATAGAATACCGATATTTTTTTTTCAAACCAGGAATAGCGTAAATAATGATATAGCGTAAAATAAAAACAGTATGCAAGGTGTAATATATTTCTTTATTATATCGAACAAGTGGTTTAGGACGTCCCTTCAGAAAAGGATACCTCTTGTGGTTCTTTTGGAATATGAAACATTGAACAACAACTTCTATAAACCTAGAAAATAGGAGTTGGCCAATTTTTTAAGCCTAATGCATAAAATAGAAGGTTTTATAACGCATGCCCACGAAATTCAACAAATGGATCCAACAAACTTAATGAAAGGCGAATCAGTGGGCACTATACTTCTAGGGTGACCAAGGTAGACCTACTTCGATTATATCACAAAGACACATGCAAGGATCTGAGGATTCTGTCCAAAGATAGAGGCAGATGGAGATCCATGTTTGATGCGGTACCTAGACGCTGAAAGGCACAAAGAGGAAGAAACATAACATTGTTTCAACTAATGAAGAAATATTGGAAAAAAACTCGTATTGGATAAAAATAATTGATATTTTTTCTCCGAAAAACGTTAAGAAGGCAGCACAAAAGAACACGGGCATTATAGATAGTTAAATAAACAAGCGAAAATGGTTAAATGAATATCAGCATAATTTTGAATGGCAAGCGATCCCACCGTTCTTTGTTATTTTTTTTTTATACTTTCATAATTAATTTTGCTTAAAAAATATGGGATATGGGTACTAAAATATTACAATATATAGGATGTAAACTATCACACATGTATCATCTAAAAATACACACATTTATCAATATATCAGTATTTCTCCAACATTTTTCCACCGTCTTCCATTTCCTTTTCACCAAGGCGAGTGCTGAGATCATACTGACCCCGCTCTCTCCAAGGTTGGTGCAAATTGGAAATTTAAGTAAAAGTTAAATAAGGGTTTCCGAGGGGAAAGTAAGGAGCGACCACTGGGCGGCTACGTGACCCCAGGGTCCGGGATATCCTCGCCTGTCACGGGGAAGAAAATCCCAAAAAAGGCCAAAGGCCAGATCGATTTGAACATGTAACCCTAAATGCAATCGGATTCAATTAGGGAATCCCTCGAAAATGTTTATTAAATGGAACTGTTTCAAAGTAAATCTAAATTTCAAAGTAATCATGTCTATTAGTGACATTTATATGAGAAAATAATATAGTCTCAAAAACAACTGTAACGTTCAGTTATGGTCAGTGATTGCTGATCTTTTGAAATCTAGGATGGAATTGCAGTTCCAGTAAGCGAGTCAACAATGGTTATGATTATAATTTTTAAGCTGTTCTCATATACAATCCATTAGTGATAAATGAATGCATTAAAATCAGTTATATTTAAAATAAATGAATATAATAATATCTAAATATGTATTTTAAATAAAACTATACCACTGCAACCCATGAAGGATATTGGGCTCCTTACCGTTTCTAGGACAAGTGTTTTGCAGGGGGGTGATTGCTGGGAGTGATGAGGCCCAAGATCACGCTCAATCGCCCGATTTTCCCCCAATTAAGGGTACCTGGTGGATAACAATCCTACAGGCTGGGTGAGGCACAGGAGGGTCTCCAGATCTCACAAGATCCCGTCCCCGGCACTTTTATAAATTATGCATAAGCTAACAGATTATATAAATTATGCATCACGACCGGATTTTAACCCGTGATCTTCGGCACGGCAACTCAGCACCCTACCACTGAGATATCCCCTCCCTGAAATAAGTATAACAACATTAAAAAAAACGCAAATATATATATATATATATAATTTTTATCGTATAAAAAAAAAATCAAAAATACTATTAAATAAACACTAGCATACCATTCAGTATACAATGCAAAATGAACAATATTCCAAGAAGAAAATAAGATAACAAAAATGAAAATTAACGAGATTAAGTCAGAAAGATTTCTTATCTTTATTGTCAATTTTTTTATCAAAGCTTCTTATTATGCGCCTTAGGAGTGAGGAGTATAAGGCGATGCATGTAAATACTCTATAAGTATAAAATTGTTTATATTGTACTGTCCAAACGTTTAGAAGGAGAATAAATTAATTTTTAAAATAAATTTACCCTGCGGATCGAATTAAAAATCTAAACCATTCACGAATCCAACGGTACTTAGGATGTGTTCCGTGACATACACAGAAGAATTTTATGCATAAAGATAGCAAGCACTAAGAAGGTCAAAATAAATGAATTCCCCCTCATGCCTGCTTCCCTTCCATTTGCAGCTTTCACCATGTTTTATTGAACGTCATGTGGCATTTCTGTGTCATGGAATGGTTTGTTTCAAGTCGGGTCCATTACCCTCTCGAGACGTAGGTGAAACGGTCGCCCGCCTCTGGATGATTCGCAAAGTTGACCCAGATGTTACCCTCGGCTTCTTTCCATCGGGGAACGGCTCTGCGTCCCTCAAGTGGCACACTTCTCCGCATTCCTAAACAACTTTCGAGGGAACCGCAGTCCCACTCCACACAACAGTACCCTGCACAATGAGTAATCTAGCGGGACTTGAAGCAAAATAATTACAAGAGGTAAGCTATATTATTTACAAAGAGACGACCGGATAATATCCTCCAACTGAAGATAAACAGAACTTCTGTACCTTGGACAACGCATATTAAATACTTAAGACTTAACGTGGACTATGTGGACTTTCCACACTGATTATGTGTGCAATAAAGCTAACAGAGCTCTGTGTATTATATATCCTTACTTTAATAGAAATTCTAAATTAAGCACAGATAATAAGTTATTATTATATAAAGCCTGCTTACGACCTATACTAACATACGCATACCCAATGTTTAGTTACATGTCTAAAACTAATTTAAAAAAAATACAAATATTCCAAAACAAATGCCTTAGAACTGCTTGAAATTATGCATATGACACTAAAGTTAAAATTATGCATAAAGAATTAAGTATACCTTACATTATTATATTTATCAACAAAATATATAAACATTTTTTTAAGTGTAAAAACTATAAAACCCCACTTATAAAAAATATTGGGAACTATACAAAAAATAGTACAAAGCACAATAAATAATAAGTATTATTTATTATCATTCTCATCATCAATTTTAAGTGGAGAATACTTCATTTTTTTTATAGCAAAATTGGTATCATTATTTTAAAATTGGTGCCGTTCATATATAAATCCTATTTGTAAAAATAAAATTTTCCAAATTTACATAAATTGGTTGAATGTTTTTTACCATGCGTTTGAATAGGAACTGGGCTCGTGTAATGTTTAAAAATTTTTACAAAATAAATTTTTTTTTTTTTACTCAGCTATTCACCTATGCCTCGTTTCTACGTTTAAGTTGTAAACACACATTTAATGTAATTTTCGTTATAATTATTTTGTCTTGAATATTTTCCTACTGAAGTTTAATAATATTTATATATTTGTTATTATTACTATTAAATTCTTTATTCATTCTTTGAATGTCTTTGGCTTAAAACCAGTCCTAAACTTCCAGCAAATTGTTACGAAGAATCCAATCCACCGTTTTCAAGTCTGAACTATTCATAACTTTCAAAAAGTATTTTATTGTCTTATTCTTAAAGTCGAATTTCGCCTTTAGCTATTCTTCTCCTTTTAAAAGTTGAGTTGTAATTAATTTTCATCTTTATCTGTAGAACAACGGCGCCTCATAAATCACAAGTTTTAAAGTCTGTTCTTGCCATTCCACTGAAAGAGTAATGCCATTAATAAAATTATATATTTTTCGACAATAGTTCGTCTTCACATCAACTTCGAAATCTTTTTTCAGTTTGTTGTGTGATAATTTATATTGCACTAATAAATAATTATTAAATCGTTACCACTGACATCCAATTTTTTTTTAAAGTCTATTATTTAAATTTGTATTTATATTTTCAGCTGTATATCCTAGTATAGCGGTTGACCATGATAATTTATCCTAGATCATCTCGCTGATCAACCGTTGTCCATTAAACAGTACAGTCTCTACCATGTACTGAACCCCAGGCCCGTTCACGGGTTATAATGGTAGTATATCCAAAAAATCCAACGTTACGTATAAAACATGCAGGAAAGTTAATGCAATGTGGAATCGGCATGAGTTACTGAGGGTAAACTGATAAAATTTATTTTTTCTAAGGAACTAAATATTTGTATATAATAAAATCAAATGTATCCCACTTTAATCAATCTAAAATGATAATTACAGTGGACTAATCGTTATTATATAATTATTAATTAACAAGTTTTATAATACATTGTTCCAAATTTTGCAGATTCACGCAGATAAATACCATTTAGATCACTCGTTCACATCTTTACTGGTAGAATCTATTTACTCTATAAGGGACACAAAGTCTAAGATCGACAAAAAGTCAAGGAAAGCAGCAATAAAATATGTTCTCTAACAAAATTTATACTCATTCACTAATGCTTTAACATGTCATCAGTAAGAATATGAATATGAGAAACTGGGCAGAAGGGCCCGAGGTCCCCCAGCAATCTTATATCCAAAGAAAAGGGACAAGGTGGAAAACCCTGGCCCGAATGAAAAGGATTTGTCGGGACCAGGAAGGATGGATCAGACAGATACAGGCCCTTCTACGGGGTCAGGCAAGAAAGAGGAAGATAAAGAAAAAAAAATTATTTAGAAAAACAAAAGATATTATTTTAGAATTATTTATTCTCAAACAATATCATCATCAATATGTTAACCGCTGGAGAAGAAGCCTGTATGATCTGGATACCTCCTGGGGCTCACCTAGCCTATAAAGTGAGTACACTTAATTGGGTGAAAACCTACCAGTTGAGCGTAATCTAGCACAAATCACTTTCCTGCAAAAACGTTATCCAAGAAACAGTCTCTCTCACTTACTGGAACCAAGATCCTTCATGGGTTGTACTCATAAAGATTTTTTTTAATCATCATTTTCCACAATTTCTGAAGCCTATATAACAAGTACCGGTGATGTATATACGGTTTAAAAATTTTGAAACGACTTGCCTTGAACTTATAATAGAAGTAAAAAACAAGCGGTTTTGGCCATTTTTGCGGTTTCTTCCTGCTATGCCTTATATGAGTAGATAAAACAATTGCTGTAATGTTTTTTATAATTATTGGTCAGCTGTACTGAATTTTAAATATTTTTATTTTAAAGAGAAAAGATATGCCCCCGGCCGGGATTCGAACCCGGAACCTCTGTCTCTCCGTGCCAGTGCTCCGACCAATTGAGCAACCAGGGTCGCCTGCCGGCAAGAGGCAAATCTTTTCTCTCTAAAATAAAAATTGTTGTAATGGCATGATATTGTAAAAAAGGCAATGGATAAGAGTCGATGACTCGATTTAAATTTACTAATGAATGTATTGTTCGCTTATGAATATGTGTATATGGAAGTAATTATTTTTTTTGTATTAAAGAAATTTAATGAAACAGGTACAGTAAGGAGTTGCCAATACAATTTGACAGATTCTGAAGTAACCTAACAGTATCGTATAGACTAAGAAATATACTGAATAAGCAGCTAACAATATCGAATTTTCCATAATTAATTTCCATTTCATTAACAAATTTTAAAATAAATCACATCGTTTGTCAATCTTTAATATAAATAAAATTAGAGTTAATAATAAGGAAAAGTACAATTTTAGAAACGTTTGTCCCGTATATTATAATTCAAAATTTTTATTTTGTTGAAGATAGTTTTTATAAGATCTCATAAGTAAAATTGAAGAATTCGTCCTTTTGTATTTTTAACATGTTTATCAGTTTATGATCGATTTTTGGAGACCTTATGCTTCAAGGACTGTATACTTCTTTCTTGATATTTTTTAGTTCTTGAAGATGAATTTACATTTTATTCGTACTAATGGATCGGAAAATATAGACAGCTGTGGGATTGTAGTCGGAAAATAAGCTACTTCAACTCAACTCGAGAGAGTAACTAGGTAGATGAATATAATGAAACAAATCATTAGTCTCTTAGTGTTATCTATCTCACTCCAGACAGTCTCCCGTATACAAGGCAACCAAGGATATGAGGGATGAATGCAGTAGCCGGCGGGTTTTTGAAGACATATGATCACGGTATCTAAGGAACTGTTAATGTATAAGATTAGATAAATAATTATTATAGGATATGTACAAATAAAGAATTACTCCATGAGTTCTAACATGACTTGGTGATAAAATTGTCTTCCCGATTTCCAACACGCTTTCGCCCAGTCCTTTCTTATCGCGTAATTGTCTAGTTTCTCACGGCGACCAAGTTCGGAATGCTGTTCCACATACTATAGGTATAATGAGAGGTTCCCAATCCTATTCGACAGGTTCTGTACTAATCTAGCAGTGTCGTATAGGCTATGTTGTTGGTTCATTAAACTTTTTGCCGCTACGGCTAATAGGACGATGCTACATTAGGAGCTCATATTACTCATTTAATTAATATATTTTATACTTCAATCACATCGTCATTAATCTTGAATAAACTAAAAAATGAGGAATACTGGGAACATTGTTTATAAGATTCTATTACCACTTTAACATTAAAAACCTTCGCCGAAAACCCATGACTTCCTGTCCTACTGTATAGTATTCCACTAATCACTGTTGAACAGATTCGCTACCTACGACTCAACACAGACAAACGTCTTACTTGGAACCCTCACACAAGACTGAAAGACAAGAAACCGCTCGACGTTTCAGGCTACTTCAACACTTACTAGACAAACGCTCTACGCTCCCAATTAACTACAAAAGACTCATCTACATGACTAACATACGACCTATTTGGACTTACGGAGTAGAGCTTTGGGGCTCCACTAAACCATCGAATTCCTCTCGTATCCAATCCTTGCAATCCAAAATCCTTCGCAACATCCTAAACGCTCCTTATTTTGTCACAAATAAAACATTCCATAATGACCTTAATGTTCCATATATTACCGATTTAGCCCATTCCAGATACCTTTCATTCCATAAGAAACTCCAGGCCCATCCAAACCCTCTAGTTTCAAACCTAGCTTCCTCTTCAATTCCCGATAATCCTCCGAGGCGTCTGAAAAGAAGATGGCCACGTGACCTTCTTAGTTGAACTTTGATTTGAGTACTACCAGTGGGTAGTTTCTCTACTTGTCATTCTCATGTCATTATGTATCACTCAGCCTATTTACTTGTTGTATTATTCTAATACAGTTGAAAAATATCAATAAATAAATTTAAAAAAAAAGCATTAAAAAGATTATTTTTTTTCCATTATCCTGTTCTCCTATCAAAAATTACTCTTCGTCTTCCAATCGGTTCTGGCTAACTCATCATTTTTTTTCGATATATGTTTGCCTCTATGCAAATGTAAGCCTTATAATTTTTATGTTTAATTTTCATATAAGATCGATTGAATGTATCTCTTAATAATTCAAAATATTTCTTATTTGCTTAGTTGCAACATTCGAGAGAGGAGTTGCTCAGTATGTAAAAAGCTCAGAGCTGTATGTCTCGGGTTCGAATCACGATCGACACTTATAGTATCGCTGATACTCATGGGGCTCACCCAGCCTCTATAAAAGAGGGGGTTGAATTTGGCGGTTGAGCATGATCTTGGTAAAATCATCTCCCAGCTCTACTGTTGTTTTAGAAACACTAGAATCTCTACTATGGACTGAAACCTCAATAAAGACTCTTGATCAATAAACAATTTTAATTCGTTAAGTGTTAACTTTATTAATTTTGTTCATTTATAAGTTTTAACTGATAGTTCGTTTCAAAATATTCGAACTGAGGAGTTCAATAACCCGACCGGATGGTCAAAAGTCTTCTGCTGCAATTTAGTTTCCTAATGGCGTACGTCATCACTGCAACAGCACTCTGCCCCAGGTTCGTAGAGTATACTTTCCCCTAATCTCTTCTGAAATATTCTTTTTAATGTAGTTTTCTGAGAACAGGAGAAGGATAATAAAGGAGAAACAGATCGGGAAAGGAGACCGACAAAAGGTTACACAATGCAGAAACAGTTGTAATTAAACTTCATCCTAACAGTGAAACTAGTTTCTACAACAAAGAGGGAAAAAGGAACGGGTATTACACAACTTTCGAAAGAAAACCAATCATGGCTAGTCCTGAAGAAACAATTTCCTGCAATCAGGATGTATTTTTTCCCGCTTGATCCAATTGAGTAACTCAAGATGTACTTGAAAGAATATATACATAAAATGTGCAAAGTTCCAAGCAGCGACCATGACGCGATTGCGGTATCAGGTAGCCATGAAGAAAGACACGGAGCGCGGATCCTGCCAAGAAACACGAGTGACCCTTCACTTTCTAACATTTCACTTGGAATTAAAAAGGAGAAACGAACGTCTAAATTACAAATAAAATACAACAGCTATTGAAGTTTCTCGCGTAATTTCCGATATCATTAATGTCGAGTCAAATCATTTTTGGATTTATATACATATATAGGTATAATAAATAAGGTTTGATTTATTTTAAAATTAAAAAACGAATAATTAATACAAAAAAATTATTACAAAAAATGCCCTGTAGCGATGTGAATATCGAAAAAAATATATGTGTTTGTGTCTATATAATTATACTCAAACACAATTTAATCTTATATATATATATATATATATATATATATATATATATATATATATATATATATATATATACATATCAGGATTGCTTGTGATTTAAAACAACAATCTGGCTTTCATTTCATTTCTGTACTATTTAATTTATACCTAGAGTATGACAGGAAGATGATACGCACAAAAAAGTTATGAATCTGTGTCTTGAATTTCCTTGATTGGATTCGCGGATAGTTTGGTACTGTTAAGTGATAAGGCGAAAACTATAACATGATGTTGATGATGTTGATTAAACCAGTAAAGAAATATGCTCTTAATACATTCGAATAATGCGAAATAAATTGCAAATAGGATGAACTATTTATTTGAAAACCAACGTCGTGACCCACATTGCAGTTCTCCTTTAGGACTAGATATACAGATATGCCTTTTTTTTTGTATATTGTACGATATATAATATATGCAGTTATAAATACAGTAATAAATTTGTATTACTTAGATTATACTTTCTAATAATTCCCTCTGTTTTTATGTTTATCTACACGGTTCACAATCATTATTTGTATCTCTGTATTTCATTTTTATTATTTTATACTTTATACTTTATTTATATAAGTGTTATTTTGATTTGCTTATATCTTGTATATCTAGCCCCGAAGAAGACCTGAAATGCTGGGTCGAAATGTTGGCTTTCAAATAAATATAACAACCCTATTTAAGAAATTATTTCTTTGGCCTCCATCCGGACCATTGTTTTCCCCAAAATATAAATACGTGGGCATCTGTTCCGCAAGTTGTCTCTTCGAGTTGAGTAACAACGAGTTGTAACTGTTTAATATTCGTTTCATTTTTAATATTTTCCAACAATACAAATTATCGTGAACTTTAGTGTGGAAAACAGAATGTAATTATGGGTAATGAGTAGATTTCGGTAATCATTTCATCAATAAATAAAAGTTTCAACAAACATTTCGAAGTATAGATGATATATGTTTGTAGAAACGTCCATTTCTTGGTAAAATGATTACCGAAATATACACATTTCTCATAATTACATTCTCTTTTCCATACTAAAGTTCATGATAACTTATATATTTGGAAAATATTAAAAGGGAAACGAATCAAAAGTTAAAACATGTTATGACTCAACTCAACTCAACGACAACCGGCTGAATAATTACCATCAAGTGCTTACAATAATGCCATTGAGGGATAAACGAACATTGAGTTAAATTTGATATAACATCAGAAATGGGTGTTGTCCTCCAACCAAATGGTACAATGTAATATATTGCTCATGTCGAAGATGTTTATTGGTGTTTTAGGTATGGAGAGCCGAGTGCCTAACCACAGGAAATGTCTGGACCCACAATGGATCCCAAAGGTATCCCAAGGCGGGTAATTGTGGTCTTCCAGCGGCGCGGCATCAAAGGGTCTCCCTCATATTCCAGCTCACCTCCTCCAAATGGGCCAAAAACAAAAGGAAAAACAAACGTAGGAAGCCTAAACACAGAAAAGATTATCCCCTGCCAACTGGAGGACTAATAACAATCAACTTGTAGGAAAGCTGTGGCGGCATCTCCTCGGCATTACTAAGAAGAGGTGTAGTCTCTGAAAATAATCAATCCTCATGATGGAAAACATTAGGGCTGTCTGAAAAAAAGGATATCTACGTTATTCCACCGTTGCAATATGAGAGGTTAATAGTGGTACCACTTCACTGGCACAAGTAGTATCTTTCCTTTTTTTTAAAACTATTTACGTATGCTTGAGAAGAAACAATACACTAGTAAAAGAAAAACGATAAATATCAAACGAAGTACAAGAAGTTGACTTCCTTCTTGTGCTTCGTACGATATTCATTATAAGTTCATAACGAGTAGATTATAGGCGTACCAGTACCGAACCCGTAAAGTTTTTTTGTTTTTTAACAATTTATTTATTGATATTTACAACTGTATTACAATAATACAACAAGTAAATAGGCTAAGTGATACATAATGACATGAGATAGCGGCAAGTAGAGAAACTACGCACTGGCAGTACTCAAATCACAAGTTCAACTCAAAAGGTCACGTGGCCATCTTTTCAGACGCCTCGGAGGATTATCGGGCATTGAAGAGAAAGCTAGGTTTGAAACTAGAAGGCTTGAGTGGGAATGAAGTTTGTTATGAAAGGATAGATAGCGGGTTCGGGCCAAATCAGCAATAAATTGGACATTAAGGACATTATGGATGACTATATTCTTAACAAAATAAGGAGCATTGAGGATTTTACGAAGGATTTTGGATTGTAGGGATTGAATACGAGAGGAATTCGATAGCTTAGTGGAGCCCCAAAGCTCTACTCCGTAAGTCGTATCATGGTCATGTAGATGAGTCTTTTCTAATTAATTGGGAGCTTAGAGCGACCAGTAAGTGTTAAAGTAGCCTGAAACGTCGAGCGGTTTCGTGTCTTTTCAGTCTTGTATGAGGATTCCAGGTTAAAGGATACTGAAGGGCAGGAAGTCATTGGTTTACGATGTAAGGTAAAAGTGATTTGATGCGATTTTTGAGAATTATTTTAATTCTCCAGTTTCAAGATCTGTGATATGGGATTGGAGGCTTTGGGATGCAATAACTGGATTGGCGATGATTGATAATACACATGTATCATTAGCATACGTGGTAAGGATAGTATTAGGATGAGTCGGGATGTCAGCTGTATAAACTGCATAAAGGATTGAAACCCGTAAAGTTGAAAATATAATATGAGAAATTAAGATGAACATATTTTTCTTTTGTACCACTATCAAAATCACAAAATAATAATGTAAATTTTCATAATAAATATATATATATATATATATATATATATATATATATATATATATGTGTGGTGTAACAGATTTACCAGGGCCATTTTCTATATAAATAAGGTCTACGAATATTATTCATGGGTACAGACATGTTAAGAAAAATTTAGGCCTTTCAATATATGGGAGCCGCCCAGTTGTTGAGTTAAGCATTAGGAGAATTGATTTGCAACAGTAAACACCACTACATTGCTCTGCGGGTTATATAAAGTTACAAATTCCTTCGGATTGCAGCTCAATTAAGCTCATTACAAGCAATTTTCAATTCCATGCATGGCATCTCGATTCGTTGAGAAATACTTCAATTTAGATCCCAAGTTATCCTCTACGCTTCTATCACTTTCTCACATTTACTATCTAATTTGGATTCACACCTTTGCCAAGAAAGTTCACACGTAGATTTCCTACTCCAAGCATGGCCTAAGTTATATTTACCGTTGTTCTCTTCGCCGTGCATTATGTAGATTCTACCTTACTGCTTCCATCCATCTATTTTCGGATCTAATTTCCATAATACTTTACTTTCGAATACCTAGAAGCTATGTTCCTCCTTGAAGAGAGGGTAAACGCCTCAAATCTCTTGAGAAAGTAGGCGTATAGTCGAGGAAGAAAATGGTCTGGGTGGAGGTTAGAAAAAATCCTCTTTAGAAAGGAAAACTGTTTAATTTAAACTCTACATTTCGACCCACAATGCAGGTTTTCTTTAGGGCTAAATAAAAATTAAAAGCTTGTAAATTAAAATAATACAAATATAAATAGTCATCTATATGCGAAACAGTTATAGCAATTTTATAGAGTTGAAGAACAATTATATAATGAAGAGAAACAATAAAACTAGTAATAAAACAAGAGTAATGAAACCTATTCATACAAAATGGCAATATTTTCAAATCCATAGTTTTTGTACATAATTAAATCTAAGAAAGCAACAATCATTAATACTTAATAGTAAACGTTAACAAGCCGGGTAAACCAGTGTGAAGAGTGCCGAGTCTCTTGCGGATCCCGGGTCCAAATACACCTATGGTAGATAAAATATTTAATATTTTAACAGACTTGGGTGGACCCTGTGGGTTCTAAATACCCTCTTAGTGCTCACCCATACTCTATAAAGTAATGTTGAAGTTTCTTGCGTCATTTCCGATACCAGTAATGTTACAGGAAATGTATATAATATATTACCTACTACAAGGACCTAAATCTTCTGGGAGTGAGAAGATGGAGAAGATCTGCAGAGCATCGCTCTGACTGGAGGAGAATTGTTAAGGGTTCTTCAAGATCCACAGTGTCGTTAGATCTAGGCCAAGATAGGACAAGACAAAACCAGACCATACCAGACGCAAGAAGAAAAACAAGGAGCAAGGGCAATACAAGAAGCTAGAAGCAAAACAAGACAAGAAGCAAAACAAGAGACAAGACAAGACCTGAGGCGATTTTGGTGATAAATATATACGCCATAGCCTGTATAAATTTTATTGGGTGGTTGAGCGTGAACTGGGACAAATCTCCGCCCTGCACAATTGTAGAAGAAACTGTACAGTCTCTGACATGTACTGAAGCAAAGTACATGTCAGAGACTGTTCCTGGTTGGAATAGTGAAGGTTTTTTTTTAATAGTAAACGTTATGTGAGAAACACTTAAAATTAAGATAGACCATGATTTCGAAGATAAGGTGAATTTTTTTTAAATAACTTAATTATTTTAATTAAATATAAATGATATTTTATGAAAACAATAAACACTATTAGACCTAACCAGAGACAGACCCCTGCAAGTGAACTGAAAGGTCAAAAGCACTAAAAGCAACGAAGCGTGGGAGACACATCTATTTCTATTTGCTAGTTCTAGCCTTTTGATTGACGTAACATCAATTTTTTATAAGCAACTCGACATTTAACGCAACAGACACCAACCGACTAAGGTTGTCAATAACCATAAGGTTATCGAATAACCTTTTTTCACACTGATAAAAAAGGTTATAAATTTTTAAAATCTTTAAACCACACAATGCGATAAGACATCTAGTTCGTAGCCCGGCAGGTGGCCTAAGGATTTTTTAAAGGGAGTAAAAAATTCTTAGTTACGCAGTCTTTCGGAAGGGACGTTAAACGGGGGTCCCGAGCCTGTACGATGTCAGGTACTCTTTAAAAATCCATATTATAATTAAACCGGAATAGGCAAAATTTAGAGCTCCCACTGTAGCATCGTCCGATTAGCTATTGCAGCAAAAAGTGACGTTATATGAACAAACATGCAATAAGACATAAATTTTGCAAAAAAAAAAATCGATTAAATAAATAGAAAAATAGATTTGATTTATTAAATTCAATAAATACCTCAGTAAACATGGAGTGAATCTTATGGTGAAAATGGCAACAACAGTCGAATTTATTTTTCTGAAAAAAACAATACAAGAAGGGTGATTTGTGGAAACTTTAGGCAAATCATAAAGGATAAATAAACGTATAAAATAATTTATGATATTTAGTAGAACATTTTTTTAAGGAAATAAATTTAGACGCTATGGATATCAAATTCACAACAGTTAGTTTTCAAATACATATATATCTCATGAATATATTATATATATATACAAAAATGTTTATCAAGGTATTTTTTTATGTTTGTTGTCGACCAATGGAGTTCCCCTCTCCCATATCACATATTATTAAATATAATGTAAGTGAAATCTATATTATATTTTGACTGGTAAATAATGTTTGACTGAAATCCAGATTCACACATAAACTGATGTATATAATACTTAATAATACAGGGAGGAGTGAAATCTTAATACTTTACAGATCTAATTTAAAAGTAATTTTAATGTGGAACTGTATTGGGCCGAATTTTAAAGGTCTAAATGATAAATAAATAAAATAATTTTTAATATGTACCAAACAGCTCGCCGTTTCAGGCTACTTCAACACTTACTGGACAAGCGCTCTAAGCTCCCAATTAATTACAAAAGACTCATTTACATGACAATCATTAGACCCATCTGGACTTACGGAATAGAGCTTTGGGGCTCCACTAAGATCATCGAATTCCTCTCGTATTCAATCCTTACAATCCAAAATCCTTCGTAAAATCCTCAATGCTACTTACTTTGTTACGAACTAAGTAATCCATAATGACCTTAATGTCCCGTTTATTGCTGATTTGGCCCGAATCCGATATCAATCTTTTCATGACATTAATGTCCACTCAAACCCACTAGTTTCAAACCTCGCAACCTCTTCAATTCCTGATAATCCTCCGAGGCGTCTGAAAAGAAGATGGCCTCGTGGCCTTCTAAGCTGAACTTTTTATTCGAGTACTACCACTGGTTAGTTTCTCTACTTGCCTTTGTCTCCGGACATGATTTATCTTTCATTATATTTACTTGATGTATTCTGTATACAGTTGTAAATTTCAATAAATATATTTTTTAAAAAACCAAGCCCATGCAAGACTGAAGTAATTCTTGGGGCGAATTCGAAAGGTAGAAGAATTTGGTGCTCTAATGAAATTTTATAGTTATTTTGTTTTGTCTATTTTCTCTCACAGCCATGATGATGACCTACAATGTAGGTCGAAACGTCGGAACACAATAAATAAGTACATACTTATTATGGTGTTTTAATTGACTGCACCCCCCACTATCTCTATCCTTCCATTAGAAGTTCCAGTGAACTAATTTCTTCTCTAACAAGACTTGACCTCTCATTCAATGTGAAAATAACACGATTCTGCTTACTTAAGTACAAGAAAATCATTTTGGACAAAATACGACTTAACCACTTATTCACCGTGACTGTAGGATAGATAGGAAGAAAATGGTCCGAGTTGATGACAGAAAAATTATCTTTAGTAAGGAGAACTGTTATTGTAAAGCTAACGTTTCGACCCACATTGGAAGCTTTCTTTAGGGCTTATAATGGTGTCAAGTGTTGGCAGTTGACTACACACTGCAGAACGTTGGCTTTAAAATAAACAGTTCTCCTTACTAAACAGATTTTTTTCTGAACTCCACCCAGACCATTCACTTCCTCTAATATTTTTACATAGTAAATAAATTTAATAATGTAATTTTATATTAAAAGATGATAAGTCAATAAATATACATCATTGAAAATCAGAATAACACTGAAATTCATAACAAAAATCATATTACTTATCATGGTACTAAGGCACATGGAGGACCTTGGACTCCTCAACAATTTTATTATTTATGATTATACTAAATAACTTTATTTAACGCAATGGCCTATATGTGTATACATATAATAAAATTTAATAGCTTCCGGCAGGCACCGGTGTCTTGGACCAACAGGTTTCTCAGTAAATCAATTTCTTGTCAGGTATATCACCTTGAGGAGGTTTATTATGTAATAGAGCCTATATCCATCAGATCCCATCTAATGCATTCAAAACCAATCACATCATCTCCATCCTCACATTTTAGGTAAAAGTACTTCAATGTCATTCACGAAAAAAAATAAATAAAGATATAATTTAGCAACAGAAACTAGCTGTGAATTTTTTGATAGACCGACGTCACTAAACATTTATATAATACATTAGGTATTGAATCTGTTTTCTTGTAGGTAATGGATCCACAATCAAATTTAAAAAAAAGTATTTCTTGAAAAGGAATATCTCATCAAATCGAATAAATATTTAAAATTTTAAAAAATAAATGTGTCGAAAACGTTCAGACCAGGGATATCAAATTGTAGAAATGTGAAAGTTTTACTGACATGTGGTAAGTATAATTTTATCAAAAATATATTAGCTGCATACATGATGGGAGTCAAGGGTAGATAATGTTATGTGCGTAGCGTTAAACAAATATTACACATATGTTAAAGCGATTAATCACTATTTGACACATTAGCACTTAGAACATGTGTGCAGTAACATAGTATAATGACATCTATAAACTAATCTATAAACAAATTATCATAAAAGTAATCAGAACCTATTGTACTATAAAGCGTTAAAACACAATAATTAACAAAGACACAGCTTTCCTTAAATTTTAAACATTCCTTAGTTTGTATCTTTTTGTTTGAATCAGAGAAAGCAATGCCATCAATATTATTGTCCTTTCTTCTTCATCCTGATCAATAACGAACCAGAAACAATCATTCATCACATGGGTTTTGGAACATGTTTGGAAGATATGATAGAGTATTGCATTTTCTAAGGGTTGTTCCAATAGACAATAGGGTTGTCTATTGTTAATCCAATAGGATTAAAGTTTTTTTTTAGTGTAAGAGAAATAAAAACCATTTTCCAGTCATCGTTTATTCTCAATTTTCACTCTATTCTATTCTATTAAATCCAGTTTAAAAAAAAATAAACAAAATTTATAAGATAGTTCTTTTTTTAATTTACATCAACAAACTGTCTTTATCAATTAAAAAAAAAATCAATGATGTTGAGTGAGCAAACTCTGTTCTGTGGAGTTAATAAGTTAGCCTTAAAACATAAACAAGAATGTGTTTTATCTCATTTATAGAAACTGTTTTCTGGATCAGAAACATGGGCATTAACGAAAAAAAAGGAAAGGAATTTGCTGGGCATGGAGATGTACTTCTGGAGACGCTGTTTCATTTCCAGAATCCAACACGTCCCTAACAATACGATAAGGCAGCTAGAGAAGGAAAAAACCTCTACACAATAGAGACAAAGCGACTGAAATTGGATGACCGCTTAAAAAGAATGTCGGAGAAACGAGGCTTTAAATTGTCTTTGACTATTGCACCACAAGAAAGGAGGAAAAGAGGGCGACACAAGAAGAGGTGGTAGCAGTATGTGGAGGAAATCATGGCAGCGAGGAGCTTCCGAGAGGGAGACTGGCTCGACCGAGAACTATGGCGCTTTTAGGAACGAAAGTTGTAAAAAATCACTAAATAAAAAAATTATTATTAAAAGGACTAGATAAAAATGTGACAACTAAATAACAGTTGAATAATCATACGAGAGCCTTTCTCTTTTTTTCTTCAATGTTAATCAAGTAAAGGACGCTATATTAGCATAAGATACCATGTACCATGCCACCAGCGTATTATACAGAATGGAAATGTATAAACGTGGAAGCATGGAATTATAAAGAATGTATGTATAATGTTATTATATATTCAAATGGCCTGTGAAAGTTTATTAATAAAAAAAGAGAAAATAAATTAATAAAAAAAACCTTATCCTTCTATTAAACTTAAGTGAAGAATGTATTTATTAACTGTTTGTTGATATTAATCATGTATTTTACATTTCAGTAGTTCCATTAAATTCATAGTTTCCTCATCTACACCTAACAGTATCGACCGGCCGAGATATCCAACCATACGTAATCTGAAATATAAAATTAAACCTTTTTAGGAACGAATACCTATTTAATAACTTTTGGACAGAAATAAAAAACATTATGGGAGAAACGTTAAGTCACATAAATAAAATAAAACAAAAACTGTCTATATTCCGCCGAACGATATCAGAACAGAAGTAAAATGAATGAAGTTGAAATGTTCAACAAGATCAGTTTACCCCAAAATCAGAAGAAGAAACAGCATGAACCCAATGCACTGGCTGGCCCAAAAGGAAGAATACTGGATCAGGTGGGTAATCTAAATAAAAATGTCTGACAATAAAAATACTAAAAAAAAATATAACATACCCACATTAAACAGACATAAATGTCCTTTTGATAATAAAAATAAAAAAATAATAAAATTGAAAGAAATAACTATAAATAAGAACAGAAGAGTACAGGAAAGGTCTCAAGAATAGATTAATCCACTATCATGAACCCAGTGCACACGGTAAAACAAAAAGAAGTTTATAGGACAGCCAATGGGACGGAAAGGTTAAATGAAAACAGCTTTTTATAAGCACATCTTGAGGTTTTGCCCTCCCATATCAATACACTTTCAGCCATGATCCGTTGATCCTCTTCTATTATTTTTTCTTTCTTCCTTTTTTATATATTATTTGCTTTATTTTTATTATGCATAGAGCATTTCTAATAGTTTAGTATTTCTATTTCTTATTTTGAAGAAAAAAAAAAAGTTTTGGTGGAAGAAAGTGGTCCGGGTAGAGGTCAATGAATTTCTCATAGAATTGGAGAAATGTTTATTAAGTATCCAACGTTTCGACCTACTTTGCAGGTCTTCTTCAGGGCTATATACAAAATACAGACAATTGAGAAATAAAAAGTAGTACAAACATTTTTTAAATATGGTAAATATAAATAATAGAAGTATGGTGAATACAGGCAATTGATAATTTAAAAATGATAAAAATTGCACAGCATGGTAAATATAAAGGTTGAAATGTATGAGTGTATACTCGTAGTATTAAGAACCAAGTACCTTCCTGGCACTTGGTTGTTAATACTATACACTGATACATTATAACCTTACATTTACCATGCTGTGCAATTTTTATCATTTTTTAAATTTTCAATTGCCTGTAAGACTGAAAAGACAAGAAACTGCTCGACGTTTTCGCCTACTTCAACATTTACTGGAAAAACGTTCAAAGCTTCCAATTAATTACAAAAGACTCATTTACATGACAGTTATCATACCTATTTGGACATACGGAGTTTAGCTTTGGGGCTCTACTAAACCATCCAATTCATCTCGTATCCAATCCTTATAATCCAAAAGTCTTGGTAAAATCCTCAATGCTCCTTATTATGTCACAAACAAACTCATCCATCTTGATCTTAATATCCCATATGTTGCTGATTTGGCCCAAACTGGATACCTATCCTTCCATGAAAAGCTCCATACACACTTGAATCCTCTAGTCTCTAAACGTGCTTCCCATAATGTTCCTGATAACCCTCCGAGGCGTCTGAAAAGAAGATGGCCTCGAGACCTTCTACTATAGAACTTTATTGGAGCGCTATCAATGGATAGTTTCTCCACAAGTGTTTTTTTTTTTTTTATGTCCTTTGTTCATACAGCAGATTTACTTGATGTAATATAATTACACTTGTAAATATCAATAAAGTATTCCATTCTCACAATTGCCAGTATTCACCATACTTCTATTATTTATATTTACCATATTTCAAAAAAATTTTTACTACTTTTTAATTCTCAATTGTCTGTATTATGCATACAGCCCTGGAGATGACCTACAAAGTAGGTCGAAACGTTGGCTACTTAATAAACATTTCTCCAATTACATGAGAAATTCATTGACCTCTACCCGGACCACTTTCTTCCACATATATTATCAAGGTCAACTATTATCATTCAATAAAAAAAGATTTTTGTTTAACCTATTCCATATTTTGTCCTGTATTCGTTAATTTGATTCAGTTTGTGCATTATGTCCGTTGTGGGGATCTTCACCTTCTTGTTGATATGTACAGCACTTGGTTCTTTCAATAAATATTTTCCTTAATCTTTTCCCCTTCTGATAATACCGGAACTGGCTAAAAACCTTCAAGCATCTTCCATCAAGCATAACAATATCGTTTTGGACTCATTTTTCTAGCTCCATGCTTTTATTCATTTAATCACGTCGAAGCATTTAATAATTAATTTTCTGTTGTCAAATTTTATCCAATGCAGAAAACTTGTTTGCCATTCTTTAATTATAAACATTATTCCCTCATTCATATTAAAATTCAATGAGATACTTGCTTCCAAATTTGGATAAAGTCGAACAGGACCTTTTCGAAATATGGGTTGGTCAAGGAAAATACTGAGCGAATTCGTAAGAGAAAGTAGTCAATCTAATTTATTATAATGCATCGTTTCTGCACTTTTCGAAATAAAAGCGTGTCAAGGAAAATATGTTTGTGCATACCTGAGCGAAAGATTAAAAAAAAAAAATCTGTATATTAATGTCCACCATTCATTCCTCCAGTTTTGGCTAAGTTAATGATTTTGTAAGGATAATCTAAAACATTAATTTTACCCTAAATAATTAGCTTTTCACTGATACATTATATTCACTTGTACATCCTGCCTAATGTGAATTACCAATCTTATTTTCGGAAACTTATCTCCAACCTTAAAAACATATCTCCCTTTTTTTCCTTTAGTTAGTTATCACATTTTGTATGCCTTTTATACGTATTTATCCATTATAAATAAATATGACAACGAGAATCGGTCAATTTATCCCATTCGACAAAGAAAATTTTCGAGAAATTTGACAAATTAGCCCATTTAGGATATTTTAATGAGGATAATACCTAGTTGTTATTGAGGACCATTTAAATGAACATTATTAAAATGACCAAAACAGTTTGACCCTTTACGGAATAATTGTATAACCAATTACACTAAGAGATAACAACATACACTTAGTTCCTGTTTCCCAGGACATTCTTAAAACTGTTTGTTTGTTTATTTAACGTAATTTCATGCTGCTACTGCTATTCGGACAACGCTACAGTGCGAGTTCTAAAGTTTGCCCCTAAAGGTTTAATTAGGAAAGGGAATTTTAACGAGAATCTAACATCTTACAAGGGACCCCCATTTAACGTCCCTTCCGAAGGACGGCATAACCAAAGATTCTATAGCCCTTTCAAGATTCCAGGACCACCTGACGGGCTGCCTAGGCTGATTAGGTTGTTATGCTAACCACTAGACCACATGTAGCCTCCTCTTAAATATGTAATTTCAGTTTAGGATATTTTTTTCAGTCAACAGTCAAAAGGATATCTAGCAATTGCATTAACAAATAAACTTAATTTACAGTTTTTTTTTCTCAATAATCATGGTATGCTTGTCTGCTGAATATGAAATATCCTGCCAGCTTAACAGCACATGCGACTTTTACATTAATAGTGCTGTTGTATTTTCTCATTTGTACAGGAAACGGGTACTACAATCCTTTGAATAGGAATGCAAATCAATAAATTATAATTAGGAACATACAAATCGTACCCAAGGAAGTTTCCTAAGATATAAAACATATATTTGGAGAAAATGGGGCATAGGATCTGGGATGCGGTTAGAGCTCTCGGTTAAGCCAAGGTTTACCCTCCGACCGTTACGTTAACCACTTTCTGTTTCGCGGCTAACAGTTATATGATATACCGGCTCCAGTCCAACTCCCTTCCGTTAGATGAGCGGCTGGTACCGTACAGTGAGGGGATAATTTGGCAAAAAGCCTTAACTTTAATGCATTCCTCCCGATTCGCGAGTGGGATCTTAACAACACTAATTAAGAAAGCTATCTGCAGGAAAAAGTAGCCATTAAATTGCACGTAATCAGCTGCCCCGTTCTCAAAACCAGAATGAAAAGTAAATCCTGGTTTCTTGTCGGGTTGTTAGTCACTTGATACTTCGTACTGTACTGATTAATTGTAATGCATACTTAAAACCTAACTGAGGTAATGAAAAAAGTGAACGAATATTAAGACTCTTTATTTCATTCAAGGTGCTATGAACTGATCCCCATTATTTAACTGCGACTGTGGCGGCAACACTGTTAGCTCTGGTAGCAGTGCATATAACCTTCCATTCATTAATTGATTTTTGTATAGAACTGTTGCATATGATGAGTTTTCTATGTATCTAAATAATAAATAATTAAATATTTTAAAAATTAAGATTTGAACTACACAAAGTTTCGTGAAAAAACTTTAGGATTAGGGTAAAAGGAAAACTAGTAAAGTATTGGGCCTGAACTTGTTGATTTGGGTTTTGGTGTTTCTCATTGGAAAAAAATCTATACATCTTATATATTATTATAGTTGTAAATATCAATAAATTAAATTTTAAAATATATATATATATATGTTATAATTTTCTATATTATCATTATGATGGTAATTAAATAACTTTTTTTTTCAATATGCAGTGTTTATGTGTTATTTAAATTTTATTACTATTGGGATACAAATATTCTAATAGATTTTATCCCGGAAAATCAGGATGAACCCAGCAGTAACTTTAGAATTTAGTTTTCAATGTTTACATAATGTTCTTGAACTACTGTATCTAAGATGGTTTTTTAAATGATGGATCCTAATCAATCATAGAAGTTGTTGGATGCATTCATACGACAAAAGACTCTTATTCCAAGAACTTGTTTCGAATCTTACACTAGGTAAGCTAAATAAGTTATAATTATTTAGTATTAAAAAATCCAGCGTTACAAAAAACAACCAAAACACTATAGCAAACTAGCTGCATACATTGGATCAGATACACTGTTATTAGTCAAGTTATATTTTTCAGATAGTTTCCAAAATATAGTGCCATTGCTGCCCTGTATTATATTTTAAAAATTTACCATTTAAAACAAACAATATCAGAATTTCTGGTTGCCTTTAGACGCGGTTTGCCAATTTGCATGTTCACGGTGCAGCGTTCGTGTAAGCGTTAACTGCCAGGCACCAATATAATTTTGAGAGCCCTGCCCATAAAAGGACTTCGTGACAACAGGGTCCGGGAACAGTTGTTACTGTGCTGTATTACCTCCTCCGAAGAAAATATTTCGAAATCCCCAGCCTTGGAAGCCTCACGAATCGAATGTAAAGGCATTACACCCTTCTCAGTCCTCGAATCCCGCGGATTTTTGTGACGACGCTTTGAATTTCGAGTGAAACAATGTGAATTCTAACTAGGGAAGACCCTAGAAAAAAGATTTAAACATCATCATTCCACCAGAGAAATACCGTTACTCCAGTAGCGATCTTGATCATGAATGAGCTTTCCGTATCGCTTTGGATGCCGCTCACTTACTCTGCCGCGTGGGAGGCGTCCTGATTATATCGCTTAAGGTTTAGAACTATGCAAAGATACAGAGCCTGGTTTTACACTTGAAAGAGTTGAAGAAAGAGCTTAACGCTGTGGAAAAAACCCGGAACTGAAAACCCACCTCATCAAGTCAATCGGGATCCCCATTAGTATTATACCCATGTTTTGTGGGGGAATGGGATTATATATCGATTTTAAATTGGGGGTTAATGGAACAAACGTAAATGCAAGGTAATCAACAGAACCCAGGAGGAATTTTTAGTGTATCCGAATCCAAGTCCTTTCAGAATAATATTATAGACAATTTTATTATAAAATTATTATAAAATAAGGATGGCATTGATAACACTAACATGGACTGTTTATCGAAAGCTTCTCTGAAAAAGACATACCAGTTGACGAACTAGGCTAGAAGTAGAGGATGAACTAGACCAGCCTACTTATGTACGAACAGTTTTCCAAATGTCTAGCGAATGTATTATATGGAAAACCATTGAAGAGGAAATGCAAAAGACTTAGAAATAACCGAACCTATTAGCGTATTGAATAGAAAGTCTCTCAACTCAAAAGTTACCTTAGATGAAAACATGTCCTGCTAGATGAAACAAACATGATAATCTTAATGAAACTTGAACAGTTGGCTTGTCGGTATGTTTATTGTTCTGCCATTGACCGAAATATTAAAAAGCTTGTTCGTGGACATAAGAAGGGTTCGAATGTCTCTAGGCCAGCACGAGCACCACCCTAGCAACAACAAGTAACTATAAGCAATAACCAGGGGAAGAGTATGCATATGTCCTTTAGAATTTATCGTCATTTTTAATTTGTATTTTTATTAAAACCAAGTAGGCAGAGTAAAACAAATATTCCCCCCAAACTGTCGAATTCAATCCAAAAGTTTTTTTACATGGGAATCGAGGGGTGATCTGCACCCAATTTGTTCTATGAATGGGTACTTTCCGAACCTTCGAATTCCTTCATACCTTCTTCCGCATTCAGACAAGCAAGTTCCGCCTCTAGACTTCCAGGTTCCACCACCGAGCTCTCAGATATACCAGATGATACTCCTAACATGATTTTACATGATTCTATGAAGCTCAACTCGACCTACCAGAATGCCCAGCGTTCCCTCGAATACGAAATGGAGTGATTATTTGTGATGTGTTATATAGAATATTGATGAGAGGCCCTGCTTCCTTTTAGTGGGGAGGGGGGAACTGTTGCGTTAATATTTGCAAGAACATTTGATATATGTTTCTATTTTGTCCTTTATTACTATGAAATTAATTGAATACAGTTTTTTAATGCTTTTCTTATTACAATTGCAATGGAGGTACAACAGCGAAAGAATAGGAAATGATTATTTCGGCTTTAAATATCTAGGTCCCCAAGGCTTTCTTTCTTATATTGTTATTATTGCAACAAATATTTATCCATAATATTATTACTCAGACTTTCAAGAACAATAATTAAACATTATTCTATATAAATTATAACTACAATAATGAGCGTATTTGAAATTAATATGGATTCTGAATAGTCCATGGGAGCACGGATACGATTAAATAAAAAAAACCTGTTGAATTTCCAAGTTACATCAGCAAAGCCTTAGAGGAAAGGAAAAATGACATTTGCCAGGCTTCTTGTACCGGTAACATTCCCAGGACTGTGGATCTGCCTGCTAACATCAGGAATTTCTCAAATATGGATATATTTTCTGATCAATAATAAAAAAGAAGTAAATTAATTCTTAATAATCTGGTAACATTCGCCCATCAGAAAATAAATTTTATATTTCACTTCAATCGGTAATCTATTAAGTTTTCATGGAAATATTTATTTATATTTTATTTTGTGTCTGCTTTTCGTATCCCTCCATTGTTTCTACAGCTTCATAAGTTAAAGATTATTTATTCTAACATTTTTAGTTTTAGTTAAGGATTACAATAAATCTACAATAGGAGTACTACTCTCATTTTAGGAAATTTATTTCCTCAAAATAGGATTTTTCTTTTCTCCTTCAATTAATTCTTAAATTCCTTCACAGTTTAAGTGGATCATTTTTTTTTTAATTTCTACAAATTCGGATGATTATTACAATAATAACACACAATTATAATGGTGAATTATTTAAAATAGACAATATTAGAAGTATTTTAGAAGACTTTTTTTTTTTTGAATCGGCATTTAAGCAATCATGTGATAAAATCATATGATTTTAATGACCAATAAAGATAAATTATGTAACAGATCATTTTATATTACAGAGACATAACTAGTTTGATCAAAATCTTTAGAGCCGTTGATGAGAAAATTGTTATATAAATTGACATGTAATATAAATAATATATTATAAACTAGTCCTTCTGAAGAGTCGACTATCATGAAATAGTTATCTGTTATAAACTACAGTCGTATAACTATCTTACATACTGCATTTCAGTTTCGCAAACCAAAACATAGACTACGCAAGACCTGGTTATTTGTCCGTGGAGGACCTGGTGGTTTCTTTAACAATTCTTTGTTAGTTTTAACTTTATTCTACTTACTCTTGGTATGGGTTGACACCATGCAATTCTGTCTACCAGGTAATAATATATCATCATTATTATTGGAATCTAAATAGGTTCAATGAAATCCAAAAGACCACTGGAAATCATAGCTATATCACTTTTTCGAGCTGAGAAGAATTTTTTTTTTTTGGAAGCTTGGCATCACCTCCAGCGTCAGTAAGAGTATAATTGCAGGATATAGTAGACCATAGGACAAAACGGAAACTAACCGCCAAATCGGAAGCCGATTTGGAAACAATAAAGGCTGGAAGCGTTAGTCTGCATTACAAATGAGCATGGAATAGAGGTTCCAGGCATTCAAGATCTTGCCAAGCCCGTCATTCTTATTCAGTTCCTATTTTGGCTCGACTATTGACTTATTACCCATCAAATTCAAGAGATAGACAAAGCTCCACAACTGATACAAAATAGCCTGTTAAACGTTATCCGTTCTGAAGGACCATGTTTAAGCTATCCTTGCCCGGAGGACCATGTTTACGTTATAGAGGTATTCCCTACATGGGATATGGTGCCTTTGGAGTTGTCGACTGTGTGTTATATAGAAATATTGGTACTAGTGAACATGAATGAAAGGAATATTACCTGTTCATATTATAATGAGAAATAAAATTACATCATTTACATTACTGATGTTGATTGTTATTGTCCGTCTGTGTGGCTGGCATGCTGTGCCCTCTAACTGGCTGCTGGCCCCTTCATTCTCTGTTGGCGTCTGCTGACTGATCTCTACTCCATCATGATTATGGAGCACATCCTGTTCCCTTTGGTACTGTCTACTCAAACTGCAGTGGTCTACTGTACTGCTTGTCCTGCTTGAACTGTACTGGATGGCCATTTTTTCCCTCTTTTTCTCCTCTTCGTTGTAGCCAAGGAGGAGATAGAGGGCTCTGAATGAGAGCGGTTTAGATTGAACATAGCCCATAGTACAACCAGGTATTATAAAAAACCATGAGGTGATTATAACTCCTAATTCTGTTTATATCAAATTATCATACAAATCGAATTATTGTATTCTTCTTCCTTAACGCAAATGATTTTATATAATCAAGGTCTCTTGCAACTAACCAGTGATCTATACATATAAGCATATTATATAAGCAGTTGACCACAGATTCTGCCATCCAACCGTACACCATGACTTGGTAACTTGTTCATCTTATTTATGAAAATTTATCAAACATTAAAAACTGCATTGCATTAAGAGAATTTCTATATTTAGAAAATAAAAATATTTTGCTAGAAGCTTTTAATATTCAAGAAATTTTCGAACAGTTTTTGATCTATAACTCCTAAACAGTTCATCCTAGCGAAAGCTTCATAACTTTTAGAATTACATAGCATACAATTATATGCCGAATAAACGTCTAACATTATAACTAGGTTCAAGAATATGATAAAAAAATTTTAAAAAACCGCATCGCCGAAACGATTCATAGCGAAAACTAGAGCCGAGTAAAGTAATGGGGTGGTACCCGTTGCGTACAAGACATAGTTTTTATTTATGCATACAAGGTGTATTTTTTTTTTTTGTAAAACGTAAACCTTTACAAATCTCGGTGTCGATTAAAATTTTCAGTAAATCATGATGTTACATTCAATAAATTTTATGTACTTCAGCACTTATATTCTTATTTTCGCCGAAGAATCGGCTGAATTGTCGAAAACCTGTGAGTGCTCTATGCATTTACATACAATGTAAACATTATTTCAACAGTTTTTTCATTGATTCCTTCTTTAATTATTATAAAAGCCGTTGGCAGGACAAAACAATTTCACAATCTATAACAGTTTACATAGCACTAGGTGTCGATTCACAGAATCGAAGGAAGAATTTTCTACTCCCCTATATGGCTAATCTGGTCTCGGCGAAAATTATCTGAAGTACCTAGTGTTACGAATTTGTTCAGATGATGGAGCAAACACACTAAAATACCAGCCATGCCATGATATCCAATACGGTAGCGTTTGAGAGTAAACGATTGTCTTCTTAAGTTCTAAAACATGAAATATTGCGTTAAGGTGTTTAATATTTCGAATTGCGTAAAATATACATATGAAACTGACTGACCAGCTTTTTCAGCTTACATTTTGAATTACCGTAAGCATATGTGCTTCAATTGGACCTCATATTACGGATGGAATTCCTCCCTTGTTATCCCTGAGATCCTTCCGAGGAACCGCATTACTGAATAACAGACAGACTTGTATGTCCGTCAATGTACAACTTTCAGTACCATATCAGAGTGCAAAAGAGGAAACTGACTTAAACATGTAGAATTTCACGTACTTGACTATTGCTCCTTTCCCAATCACTGTATTGGAAATCTGGAAGTAGACCGAGATTGTCCAGCTAATCCTATGAACGTTTTCTGAATCCACTTTCCCAGACCCGTCCTTAACTGTCCCAAGGTAGGCGACCACTTTCATCTCTTCCGTTACAGTAAACCTGAACACTTGATGTACCACACCCATCTGCAGAATCTTGCACTTACTACTGCTAATGACTACATTTTTTTCTAGGGAGCTCTTGGTCCCATGGCGTCATAGTCCAGTGTCGTCTGCGTAAAGAATAAGTTGGACCAAGAGTACCAAGTGTTTAAGATTTCTTTATCCTATGCCCCATCTGTCTGTTTCCCTTTTGGAAAACAAAACATAACTGATAACAAATGTCACGGAATATGTTATAAACATATTGACATACATAACATAGATTATAGACCCCTTAATAAGTATTTTTTTCATTGAAGCAAGGAATGATAAAAACTGCCACTTAAGGGAAATATATTATATTATTGTATTAATTCTGCATTGATTTGTCTACTAAGATCATTTGCAAGGAATGATGCCAAGGACTTTATTCATTGAATGGAATAGGTTATACGTGCACGGTGCAAAGTCATGTCGGTAACATAATATGGGGAATTAAAAATTGTACGGAGGATACAGCACTGAAAGGATTGGATATTTTGTTGTTGGAGAGTTGAAGTACGTGTGTATTTTCGACCTATATTCTGTTGAGGTTTCAGATTTATATACGATATCCCACTAATTTAGATGTTATTTTCCGATCGATTCATGATATATCTCCAAGACGATTTAATAATAAATATCCAAGAATCTTTTGTCTTCATGAATGACATTCATTCATGAAATGGCTATTTGTCTATATGGCCTTGTTAATGTCTATTTTTTACAAATATCCGTTTAATATACCAAATATATATATATATATATATATATATATATATATATATATATATATTTTTTTTTTTTTTTTTTTTTACTACTCTCGACTATATATAAATTCATATTTCTAAAGTGTGTATTGAGAGCTCTTTGATGTGGTTTATTAGGGTTTTTTTCTATTGCATCACAACTATATTTGTGTCGGTACACTCTGCATTTTAAGAATTGCTCTCTTTTTCCAAAATATGATCTACCGCATTTTTCCTCACACCGTATTTCATACACTACATTCGATTTTAGTTCTAATTTATCTGAATCTTTTGTTTTTGTAAATAATCTTGACACTGTGGCTATGTTTTTGAACATTCATACATACACACACACAGACACTATCTGGTAATTTATAAACGTTCCTAGATGAATTTTATGGACAAAAAAATAAATATATAAATTAAAAGATTAAAAGAAGAATAGATTAAAAAAAAAACCTGTACCACTACAACCCATAGAAGAAGGACTTGTACAGGGAGGGTATTTGTCCTAGATCACACTAAATCGCACGATTTCCCCCTTATTAAGGAAGAGTTTGCTACTTCAAATCTTCGAAATCTGATATAAGTTCTAACGCTTTTTAATTTTAGTTTGAGGGTAATCATCAGCAGTAAAAGAGAATCCAATACAGTTTTTATTATAACTTAAATAAGTTGACTTAATCAACTTAATGAATTTAGTTGATGCTTATCTTCTAACCGCTTTATTAAAATGATGAAGAAACACCTATGTTTTCCTCAATTACTAATTTCTATATGCTCTTGTTAATGTCAATTTTCTACAAATGTCGGATTAATGTACTAAATCCATATATTTACTATCTGATTATTTATAACTTCCTAATAAACACGTCTAGATTAACGTAATGGAAAAAATACAAATAAATTGAAAGCATAAGGAAGTGTCGCTCTTGTAAATTTCCAAAAATTGTAACTAGGATATGGATGTTAACGGTCATCAGTTTTAGGACTTTGGTAGGCCCACATCCATTAAGGAAAACGTAACTAAAAAAAAATGAATATATTGTTATGAATAATCGTCGATTGTTGAGAATAATCGTCTATGAGAGTTTAAAAATACAGATTTGTTTTTTTATTAGACAGTTATTTTTCTTAAAAATATGGGCAAAAAGCTGGTATCAGAATTTTATTTGATGAATTCAGATTGTGCCCGTCTTCTTACAGCAATAAAATTATGGAAGAATAGATTTAACTATGAAAATTATAAAAACGTGTAGATCATCATGTGAGCGGAGTTGAAGAACGCAAAGTTGCGAAGGTCCTGTGTTCAAATTCCGCTTGCTAGCAGTCTTTTACTTAATCTTTTAAAGAGCTAGGCTTCAAATAAAACTCTTTATTTAGTATTAATAACAGTATCAATTTATTTCACACAAAACGTCTCTTTTCCAAGTTTTTTAGAATCAGATATATGTACGGTTATCAACAACTGGGTGCAGGTTACGCATGGATTTGCCACTGTAATATAAATAAATAAAAACTATGCTATAGTGAACTAAAAAATGAATATTAATTAATGTTGGTCAAGAAATAATTATGTAATGCAATAAAATAAATTAAATGGTTGAGGCAGTGGCAAATCCATTTCACACGAAAACCTCATTGATCACATGGCTGTTTATAACCTTCACTATGGTGTTTTACTCCCGTTACATCACTCCCCCCAATGGCATCGGCACAGAACCTAACCTTGGGTTTCACTACACGACCGGAGCGGGTCTGGTAACCCGGCTTCGGTTGCTTCTGTTCTGCGTCGAGGTCATTCGAAGGGTCGTCTGCCGCAGGTGAAGGAGTGGGTTGATCCCTGTTGGCGCTGGTCGCAGTTGCAGGCGATGTAGAAGGTCGCTCCCTGTTTTCGCCATTCACCGCCGGTTCCGTCAGGAGATGCGCTGGCTTCAAACGGTCCATTGTAATGGTCTTCGGTCCTGAAGGCAACTCCACCTTATAGGTTTTCTCCTGTCGGGATATTACCTTGTAGGGTCCTGTATACGGTGGTGTAAGCGGCTTGCTCACCGTATCATCCCTCAGGAACACGTGGATATAATCATCGGCTCGAGAGACGAAAAAGAGCACATAACACATGTGGAGGAAATCCTGCGTCGTCTCGAGGACAATGGCCTCACTGTGAACCTGGCGAAGTGTGTGTTTGCTCGTCAGGAAGTCGAATTTTTGGGCCACACGGTGAATAGATGTGGTGTCAGCGCTCTTCCTTCGAAGGTGGAAGCCATTGCTTCCTATCCTAGGCCAGAGACAATAAGGGGCCTGCGACGTTTTCTGGGTATGTTTAACTTCTATCGCCGTTGCATACCCAGGGCGGCGGATATGCAAGCACCTTTGAACAGGTTCCTCGCTGGAGCGAAGAAGAATGACAAAAGGCCGGTGGACTGGGATGTTGAGGCCACTTCAGCATTTGAACGTTGCAAAACCGCAATCCAGAACGCGGCGGTGCTTGGACACCCGAAGGAGAATGCTGAGCTCGTCCTGGTATGTGACGCCTCCAGTACTGCTATGGGAGCAGTTTTGCAGCAGAAGGATGGCAGTGTTTGGCGACCTCTTGGGTTTTTCTCCAAAGCGTTCGCTCCAGCCCAGAAGAAATACGCCACGTAGGATAGGGAATTGCTGGCTATCCACCGAGCGATCAAGCACTTCCGGCATTACCTGGAGGGACGGCATTTCACGATTTGGTCGGACCACAAGCCCCTGGAATATGCTTTTCACCAGAAGCCAGAAACTGCGACGCCCATGCGGATTCGGTTGGTAAACTTCATCAGCCAGTTCACCACTGACATCCGCCACATACCTGGGGAAAAGAACCCAGTAGCCGACGCACTCTCGAGAATAGAGGACATAGATTCGATCGAGGACTATACTCATATGGCAAATGAGCAGAAGAAGGATCCAGCAATTCCGGATCTACAGAAGAACACTCGTCTTCAGTTCCGCTGGATCAAGCCTGTACTCCTGGGAAGGCTTCGCTCTGCAAGTCTTCACCGGGAAGACAGATAAGGTGGCTCCAGTATCCACCAGATATCTGACCCCGGACTTCTTGTCGGCAATGAAAAGTCGGCGGTTGGAGATCTCAGCGACTGAATCCGCCTCATTCGTCGCTGCGACTAGTTTAACGCCGGCTTCCAGTCGCAGGGTTGACGGCACTTGGTTGCTTTTTCCTTAAACCGTGCGTGGTAGAAGCAAAGTCGCCGACCGCTTTTACTTCTGTGCCCACGATCCTGACTGGGCGTCCTATTTCTTGGCCGACTTGACCTGGCCCCCATCTGCGCCTTAAGCGCCGCTATCTCCGCGGTCAGTCGATTAATCACCTCTCCAATGTCGCTTGGTCCGAGAGCAGAAGGCCCTGGTCTAGGTTGCGGGGCAACTGCGTGATTAGCCATGATAGGGTTACAAGCGGGCTGAATCTCGGCGATCTTGTCCGCTATTCGAGCAAGCTTCGTCACATCCGTTTGTTCCGTTGCGGCTAAAGCAGCTTGCATGCCCTCAGGTAGTCCGCGAAGCCATAAAGTGCTGAGCATCACTTCTGGGACCTGTTCTCCGGCTAGCTGTTGCATCTCCCGGAGAAACATGGATGGTTTCTGATCGCCTAACCGCTTTTCTTCGAGTAACTTTTTGATCCTCGCGTTATCGGATTGGCCGAAATCTGCCAGTAGGCGCTCTTTAAGCCTTTGGTAGGGGTCTTCTGGCGGATTACGAGCCAGATCAGCAACTTGTAGGACCGTGGCGACGTCTAGTTGGGCGATCACCAAGTCAAATTTCGTCGTCGATTTAGTAATTTTGCAGGTCCTGAACACCGCTTCGACCTGGATGAACCATAGGTCCGGTGCTTCTTTAAAAAAACTAGGTAGCCGGGTTAACACATTTTGCATAGACGCCGACTCTACCTCCGCCTTTTCTTCTATCGTCTCCACATCGAATGACAATAGATCGTCTAAATTTCCTCTGCTGTTCATTCTTTTAACCTTATTATTTCAAACGGAGGTTAAGAGAAACACAAAGAAAGGAGAAAATAAATACGTATTTCTACTCACCAAATTACGTCAATCACGTTTATTACGTCGATCACGTCGGGGTCACCACTTTAAAGAGCTAGGCTTCAAATAAAACTCTTTATTTAGTATTAATAACAGTATCAATTTATTTCACACAAAACGTCTCTTTTCCAAGTTTTTTAGAATCAGATATATGTACGGTTATCAACAACTGGGTGCAGGTTACGCATGGATTTGCCACTGTAATATAAATAAATAAAAACTATGCTATAGTGAACTAAAAAATGAATATTAATTAATGTTGGTCAAGAAATAATTATGTAATGCAATAAAATAAATTAAATGGTTGAGGCAGTGGCAAATCCATTTCACACGAAAACCTCATTGATCACATGGCTGTTTATAACCTTCACTATGGTGTTTTACTCCCGTTACAATCTGTTAGCGGTCGGAGATGGATCCTATAGGATCTAAGGACCCAGCCTATATAAAGTAGGTATCCAAAATAAGCGGGAAGCGTAGATTAGAACAAATCACCTGGCCTGCACAGCCGTAGTCCAAGAAACAGTATAGCCTCTATCACGGACTGAACCCATGACTCTCCACAGGTTGTAGTGGTGCAGGTTATTTTAGATCATTTTAATATCATAAAATAATATATAAAAAAACATTAAAAGATTATTAAATACAATAATAAACATAACAGATTCAATTCGCAACGAAAGAGGATGGGACTGGCTACAATGCTACTATTCCGTTACATCGCTCCGTGTTCGACAGACCGGAAATGTTGCAAGCCATTCGATTCAGTGTCCATCACAACCGGAAGTCAGAAGCGTACTGAAGAAGTACATACACGAAACGGGAACCTGTTAGGAACGTTTTTTCAAAAAATCATGTGAACCTTCCTTCGTGGTACAGTAAACTTCTGTGCAAAAGCCATGAACGTTTAAAATGTCCTCACTGACGGACAACGTAACAATGAAAGCTGCTTATTATAATAATACAAATGCATTCATTTAAAATACTTTCTTTCGTAGGTATAGTTATTTCATAACAGATCATATTGTTTCAGATCAATTATCGGCATTTAACAATGGTCTATATTTTTTTTGGCAATGCAAAATTAGTTATGTGGGATATTTCACTAATTTAATTGGAATTTTCTTAGCTACAAAAAAAAAAACAGTACGTTTAAGCTAGCAATGGAGCTATAATTTCCTTCGTTTAAAATTTTTAGTTGTACCATAATGGGCCTTTTTATATTTACACATGATTCTCAGCCAAATGAAAATGTAATGGTCTTGTTTGAAAATATTAGTTTCAATTTATATAGCAGCTCAAGTACCTAAGTTGCTAAGTAACGTAAAATGTTGCACCAACTTTTCTCCAAAATCGACTAACAAGAAGTTTAACTTTATATTTCTTATAAACTCATAGATCATTAATAATTGAAGTCTTATAAAAATATATATATGGGGATAGAATGGTAGGACTTAGCCACCAAATTTTTAAAATAATTACCTATACATTTGTTTATTTTAAAGAATAGCAATTTCAGCTATATAACATGTAATGCATACAATAAAAATAGGCGAATATAAACTATGAATGAACTTGATAAACTACGAAATATTTTTTTTTTATAGATCAATTTATAGATATTTACAACTATAAAAATATTAAAACAATTAAATCTGATAATATGAACAGATGACATGAAAAAAAAAACACTTGTGGCGAAACTACCCATCGGTAGCACTACAATAAAGTTCTACAGCAGAAGGTCTCGAGGCCATCTTCTTTTCAGACCCTTCGGAGGGTTATCAAGAATAGTATGGGAAGCAAGCTGAGAGACTAGCGGATTAAAGTGTGTATGGAGCTTGTCATGGAAGGATCTAGTTTGGGCCAAATTAGCAACATATAAAATATTAAGATCATGATGGATGAGTTTGTTTGTGACATAATAAGGAGCATTGAGGATTTCACGAAGGATTTTGGATTGTAAGGATTGGATACGAGATGAATTGGATGGTTTAGTAGAGCCCCAAAGCTCAACTCCGTATGTCCAAATAGGCCTGCTAACTGTCGTGTAAATGAGTCTTTTGTAATTAATTGGGAGCTTGGAGCGTTTGTCCAGTAAATGTTGAAGTAGGCGAAAACGTCGAGCAGTTTCTTGTCTTTTCAGTCTTATATGAGGATTCCAAGTGAGACATTTGTCCACATATTATATATAATATTATCTAGTTACTAATGTCAACATTAAGGTCACTAATGTTTCCATTGAATTTTCATAGAATCTAAATTTAGACTTTTAAAAAAATTTATTTCATTAGTAAAATAAGGTTGCGTGAAGCACGACCCAGGTATTCTTTTAAAATGTAGTTATTTTTATAAATGTTATATGTTATATACGTTGCGTTTTGATAAGGAGTTGACTGTTTTTCTCTGAGACAGGTTTAATTGGTAGAAGACCTGGTCCCAGAAGATAAGAAAATACAATTTAGTCTTAACATCATCTGTAATAAAACCAAGTATCTTCTTTGCAATAACTCTCTATTTTCTTTGAAATAAAATTTCTCCCCATCTGTGACTTTTTACGGCTGATTCGCATACATTCATCGTAAGCAGAGATCTTTTACCTATATCCAAAGCAGCCCCAATCTCAGCCCAATTAAATCACAACCCATCCACTTTTTAAACCAAATAACTTAGGTTCATTATAAAATGACAATCATGGTTCAAATCACAGCAAATCTATGACATAATATATAGCCTAATTACTTAAAATACATTCATGCAAACCACCGAAGTCCCCATCCTCCAACCATTTTTTCTCTCTTTTAGCTACTATGGGAAGAATATTTAGAAAAATAAACAGATTCTGAAACGCCTCTACCCCTTTCTAGATTCCTCAAACTTATGTCTTAGACTGAAACGACAAGAAACTGGACAAACGCCTCGAATTTCCAATTAATTAGAAAACAATCACTCATACGTCTAAAATGAGTCCTATTTGGATTTATGGAATTGGGCTTTAGGGCTTAATTAAACCATCAAGTTCCTCTAGCAATCAATTCTTCCCAACCAAAATCCTCTATGCTTAACCTTACCTTGTCGCTTATAAAACGATCCAAAATGACCATAATATTCCATGTGTTATCGCACTGGTCCAACCCCGATATTTTCTCTTCCATGACAAACTCAATCACCACCTCGAATCCAATTTATTTCAAACATTGGATCCTTTTAGATTACAGTTAATCCCATAAAACCTCGGAAGAGAAGAAATGTTATTAGAGTGCCACAAAGCGTAGTTTTTTTTTCAAATGTCTGTGTCATGTCAATTTCATTATTTTTTTTAATCCAGTGATTTATATTTGAAAATTAGAAATGACAATCAAAACAAAGTTTAAAAAAACATAACTAGATAGGATTTGTATAAAAAAAACACCTTCTGATCAAGAAGTGAGCAATGCGAATCTCTCTACGGACTATCTATTGACATGACATTATCAAATACGTCAATAGCGCATTCTACTATTCCTCATCCCTGGAATCCTACTCTATTGTATGAACACTGAGACAAGAAAAAATAGGGATTATTTTTTCATACTTTTTAATAGGATGCTATGCCCCTTTTAAATATTTTACTAAAACCAATTTAAATTATAAAATTTCATGTTTTATATGTATATTTTAATAGTGTCTGTCAGCTTTTTACATTTTAGGATTTTACCACAATTCTGTTGGTGTAAAAGTAAAAAAAAGAACGGTGGAATTCTATACTTTATTTCATTTCTTTAATTTTATTGTTAGATGTTACAATTTTTTTAATATTTAAATATACTTTCTTTCATTCGTCATTCCAAAAATCTTCCCACCTTCAAATCCCGCATATTCAATCATTTCATATACTTGCAATGCCCCCACAAAAAAACAAAACAAAAAAAACAACGGAAATAGTAGTTGAGTTGTAAATTTTTTTAATTGATATGTATATGAATAATATATTTTTTTTTTCTTCTAATTTGGCTGTTCACACATCCAGTTACCTCTTTTTAAAATAAGCTGTAGCCGGTTTTTTTCTTACATTTTTTTTTTTTTTTTATAAAATTTGTATATATGTAGCTAATACTTGTTCTCTTCCTTCATAATTATTGTTTTCTTATTTAGATGTTTTTCTTTCTTATAATTTGTATTAGAATTAAAAATAATCATAATTTGAGCTAACTCATAGTTTATTTTATTTATTAATTAAATTGTAATTGCATTATACTCTTAGACATTATAGTTAATATTTTATTTTTGTATTGCTATTCAAACGGAATTGTAACAGAATAAATAAATATTTTTTTATTATGATTATTAAAAGTATAGATTCTTAAGGGCGATAACAAAAATCCAAATGGTGACTAACTTAACATTTTATGAAAATATTATAAGTATATTTTACTTTAATAATAAATTTAATTAATCCAAAAGGTACATTTTGAACAGAGATGATAGGTTTAATATTTCAAATTGAAATTCATTTAACCTGAAATTAAATGTTTAATGGGCCAATGCAACATTATTTATGCATCATATGTGAACATATGAATGAAACTCAACTAGTGGAGAAAGGTGCTAAATTAAATTCTGGTCAATACTGTTAGAAAATAGATTTTTTTTAATAGTGTATGCTTTTTAATACTTTTTAAAATTTATTTTAGCCCGTCCTTCCATTACTTTCCGAAGAATATTCCTCCGCTTGGCCTTAAATATTGGAACTGATGTGAATGAGTTAGGCGAGATGGGTTGGGAGGGAGGTCAGAGCTGACCCAAACAGGATGTACCGCTAGCTTACCATCACTTCGCCCTCCTCCGGCGCTTTTGGCACTTCTTCAGTTAAGTTCTATATGGAAAAGGACTTCAGATTGCCTGATCATCCTGCTATTACGTCCAACTTAAATAGTACATTTATCTCCATGCTGTCTCAAGTAACGAGTAAATGCCGAGGAATCCACGTTTTTATCACTATTTTATATTACCGATAAATCTAAGAAGGTTACAGCTGGGTGGAGCAAAGAGGTTGTGTGAAATAGATTTTATTTTATTTCTTTTTTATATTTGTCCCGAAATCTAAAATTCAGAATTTTTAAAACTATCATCCTTTAAAATCTTTTTTACGGATGCTAAACATGGCCGCTAACTCTGAAGGATGAACAACGTCTTGAGGTACTCCGAAACAAAGTTTTTGTAAAATATTCGGATCTAAAAAGGATGTGACCAGTGGAGAACTTGGGAGATTACACAACCCGGAATTGTGTATCTTGCGCCCGGTTAATATTATTGAAGTGATTGCGCTGCGAAGATTGCGATGGGTTTGTAAAGTTTTTGAATATAGTAAAGAACGAATTCCTAAAATGTTAATAAGCGTTGTGCCGAGGGGAATACCGAGGTGTAAGTTGGAGGATATTTCGAGTGATCCGGTAGATTTGGGTAGTATCTGTACGTAGTGTATAGATACCAATCTCTGCTTACAAATTTACTGGACGTAAGTTTGTAAGCAGAGATTGGTAGTATCGGCATCGAGCCTTCGGGGTTGATTAGCCTTATGATTATTTTATATGTATTTCTAATGCATTCACAAATTAATATTTATTTTCTAGATCGCAGTTCTCTTTTACTTATATTTCTGTGGCAAATATATTGATAACGTCTCCACAGAAGTTGCGTTTCTGAGAGCGGAACGTTGTTCCAGTAGTTTTTTCCTCTATATTTTTATTTTTTTTTAATGTTTAATTGATATGTGCTTTGTGATTGGCTACTACTCTTATCATAGCGATCTGTTAATAAATATTTCGACAGTGAGTATATTTTTTTCACATTGACCTATCACCTATAAAAATCCGTGCAAACATTTCATATATACCATATATACAACGAATAATTACGTAAGTAATTAGAACGAGTAAATACATACCTAAGTGGTCATGCTATTTCAAATCATTCAGGCGATAATTAAAATGAAAGCTATTGTCTCATATTCTTATATATTTATTTAATTTTTCCAATTCCCAATTTACACATGTAAAATTTTATATTGATATATAATATTATATAGATGTAGATATAAAATATTTTATAAAAGGTTACAAAAATCGGAAATTACAATTAATAAAACATTAAATCTCATATTCGATTCTTTATCAGAGTTAGAAATCAACAGCATCTTGATCAATTGAGAGATCAAGCATATCTTTCTAAGAGAAAAGGAAATCCGGTAATTAATGTTGGAGAAATGCTATTTAACAGATAAGATTATCTATACTTGTCCTTCTAATAATACTTGCACTTGCCGATCGGAAGGTATATTTCAGCTTTTATCCTCCAACTGTTTCGCGATTTCACCAGACCACACTTAGCTACAAAGAAACCTTATGAAGCAAATTAAGCAACTTTGTACTTGTACACCCACGACGTCTCTCTTGTAATGACCGACTTATCGATGTAAAACAGAATCGATGTGTTTATGCCCATCTTTGATCAAGTCATGAACCATGAAAACTTAAGGTATAGGCAGGCTATGATTAGAGAACATACGTTCTGAGAAATCTTGGATTATCAACAGAAATAAAGAACTTAATAGTTAAATCACAGGAATTGCATTAAGTGCTTGATAAGTTAAAAAAATTTTAAAAAAGAAAAAAAAGATACATAAGGATGGGGTAAATAGAACTGCTTAGAACTTCTTTAGGGCAGGCGATTTTCCGTTGAATCTTCACACAAGATTGTAATAAAAAAATAATATACAGCAATAAATATACTCTCCACAAAATGCTAAGAAGCCTGAATGTTCCCTCATATTGCAGATTTGGCCTGAGCTATATATACTACCTTTATTTTAATATGAAATCTCAAACTCATACCCCAACTATTTCCAATCTTCCTCCTCACGAAGGTGTATTAAAATAAGATGGCAACAAGACTTTATACTTTCTTCAGCACAATAGTCTATGGTATTTAGTAATAATACAAGTACCAACAACTCTAAAAGGGTTTAGGGAGTTCTATGCTCAAACATCGGTAAAAATTCTTCTGAGGGATAGTTTAACCAAAAATTAAGGACAATCATTAAATAAACAATATCAAAGGAATTCATTAATATATTTCAATTCACACAAGTATTGTGGTGGAGGTTGCTATAATAATATAATTTATTAAACAACGAATCGTTTCTCATAGATAATTCGATATATATATATATATATATATGTATATATGTATATAGATATATATATATTGTATTAACTCCCTGCTTCTATAAGGTTTAACCAACAACATTTAAATTAATGAATTTATTTAATAGCGAAAAATAATAAAAAAATCACGGGGTAGAAAAATATATCTTCAGCTATAACCTACATGCCAAGGATACAAACAAATAAATAAATAAAGTAAACATAAATCATATTATAAAAACAGGATGCTGCTAGTGACAGTGACAAACTTACTATCGCTACAGTAAAAACAAGTTCTTGAAGATAGTGATGTTTCCTTTTGATACAAAGCACGCTGACATCCAAATGTAGCATGATACAAAACTATTTCACTTTTTTAAATTTTAACTATAGTTTCTTGTATTGTTTAATAATTTCTGAAATCTCAGGTATCAATCCAAGATACCTTTCAATTATGTTTAATATAAATTTTAAAAAATAAATAATTAAAGTGTGCCTATGAAATAACTATCTTTAGATGTGAAAAATATTTGATAAATCGTCTTTCCAACTTTTTCAATGAAAATTTCTTAAACAAATAAATAAATTTAAAAACAGATTGTTGTAGATTTCTGAAATTCCTAAAAAGATAATGTTTAATTATTCCTCAAAAAATAATTTTTTCCAAAATTCATTTTCTGTTCATAAAGGATCAAGCTACCTAAAACGTATTTTTGTGTTACCAAGTTGTTTTAAAAATACAACAATAAAAAGCATTATTTTTTTTTAAATCTGTAAATTAGAAACATTTTATCATAATTTGTTGAAGAATAAATATGGACTTCCTGTACAAGTTTATTAAGAGTATTTTTTCCATTCACCTATGCAATACATATTATTCTATTCCCTACATATATGCTGTAGTAATAAATTACTTCGGTTTTTACAATTTCCTATTTTCTTTTTTTTTGGATTAATTTACAATTCTTTAAAAAATTAATATCCTGCTCTATTAGAATTATTTTTTTAAAGGATAGTCTTCACAATTAGAAAACGAGGCAATACAAAGAATCATTATAGTAAGGCCTATGTTGACTATTAAAAGTGTTCGGTTTTTTTTTGTTTTTTTTTTGTAGGGGGATCTCTTTTTAAATCTGTAAAATATAAAACTTTTATAATTATTTGTAGAAAAATACAAATCGACTTCATATACAAGTTGTCTAGTGTTTATAATTTTATTTTTTGCAATAACCGAAGTGATGGTATATATACTACAATATTTTCTACATCATAAAACATTTAAAAATTGATAATTTACTTTTGTTTTTACACATCCCTATTTTTTTTAAATGGATTAATTTCTATTTTTTAAAAATGAAAAAAGTCATCGTAGACAAAAAAACCTAGGATGTTCGAGACAAATGATAATACTGCGAAGGCCTAAACCTAGTTAGTCAAAAGATACGTTATCATCAGAGAGAAACAATTGTGGTTGCAAGACCTCTATGTTGACTATTTAAAATGGTCTACTTTTTTCTTACTTTTTTTCATTTTTGCTTTTTTATTACGCTGTTATGCGACTATGCATAATTTTTAAAAATATAGTTATCAGACCATAGTAGTACTAGACAATCTACTAATCAATATTTTGTTGAATAATATTAGCTCATCTTATATATATGAGCCTCTGTAAAGTGGGTACCCAAAATAAGGGGGAAAATCTGGCGGTTGAGCGTGTTCTAGGACAAATTACCTCCCTGCACAACTGTTGTCTATGAAACAGTACAGTCACTATCATGTACTGAATCCCGGACCCATTCAGGATTTTTTTTATTAAAACGAGACTTTGTCCTAGAATAAAGTTATTCTTCTATTATATAATATATATATATATATATATATATATATATATATATATATATATATATATATATGAGGAAGAAAATGCTCCGGGTGGAGGTAAAAAAATTATCTTAAATAAGGAGAACTGTTTATTGGAAAGCCAACGTTTCGACCTAGATTGCAGCTCTTCTTCAGGGCTAGAAGGTTCGGGGGTTGACACTAGACTCAAAGCCCTGAAGAAGCCCCGCAATGTGGGCCGAAACGTTGGCTTTCGAATAAACAGTTCTCCCTAAATAAGAGAATTTTCTTGGCATCCACCCGGAGCATTTTCTTCCTCTTAACCAATGTTCATTCCATTTTGTTTAACTTTATTGTTTATTCATTTAACGTCAAGTTATGCCGTATAGGTAATCGGAAGATGCTACAGTGGGAATCCCAAATCTTGCATATCCAGCTATAATTTGTATAGGGATCTTCAACTAGTACCTGACATCGTACCTTCAGCCTTAGGGTCCCCTTTTTACGTACCTTCCGAAGGACGGCTTAACTAAGGATTTTTTACTATCTTTAAAAAATCACAGGGTCCCCAGCCCGGCTGGGAACCCGCGATCTTGGGCCTAATAGGCCATTATAATAACCATCAGACCCCTGGTGCCTTTGTTGTTGTTATTTTGTTTTGTTTTCTAAATAATCTCAACAAACTACTTATCTAATTACAATAACTAATTAACAAAAATATGATAAATAACTCTATTGCATTTCGTAACGTTAACGTGGACGTCTCATAAATCATAATTATGCGACTAACTAATATAAAATTTCATTATTGAGAATTCATGGAGACAGCTGTAGGACTGAGAGAGAACTTGGGGATTAGATGGCTAGAATTTCGGAAGCGGGACTATTATTGAGTTGGAAAGTTATGAAAGAAAGTTCCAAACTCCAAATTGAGACGCTTTCAACAATCTATTTGATTAAACGATCAAAATTGGTTATGCATTCTCTGAGGGGTGGCGGAGACAGTCATTAATGCAGAATAGTAATTCACTTATGTTACTTTAATTGGAAAAATTTGTTATTCAGAAAATATTTTTCAATAGTGCACAGCAGTGATTAATTCGATATCTAGTAAATATTTATTCCACATTTCATATAATATTAAATAATCACCCAATGATGCCAATGATTATTTAAAAATAAACAAAATCCATACATTGTGTGTATACATACATACAAAAAAAAACCTGTACCACTACTACCCCGTGAAGAGTCAGGGGTTCAGTACATGGTAGAGACTGTACTGTCCCTAGGACAACTTTTGTGCAGGGAGGTGATTTTTCTTAGATCACGCACAACCGCCGGATCCCTCCCCCTTTACAGGGGTATTTTGGGTACCCACTTTATAGAGGCTGGATGAGCCCTAGGAGGATCCCATAAGACCCATCTTCGGCCGCTAACAAGTTAAACAAAAGTCTGCTAGTGAGCGGGATTTGAACCTTTCGGCATGACACCAGTGAGCTATTCCGCTCCCTTATATATACATATATACATTAATTAATTAAACAATGTTTAATTATATGTTCTCTTAATTAAAAACAATAGCAACGAACAAATAAAATCCAATGTTAATTATCTTTGATTGTTTTATTTCATCCTCATATTAACCGAGTTAATAAAGGAGATTTTAAAATTTAATTTACTAAATATTTTCTGTACTTTTCTATAGCCTGATAAATGAAGTGAATATCAAAGAAATACATTCTAGAAATCAGCAAAAATAAATTATTAAAAAAGTCTTCCTAGAATAGCATATAACCTCTTTTACACGGATACTCGGAAAAAATTCAAATATTTTGGTTCAGTATTAAAAGAAATTTTTTCCTATTTCTGATGCCACCAATAAAGTATAAATTAGGTAAATTTGGTGGCAATAAAGAACCATATGAAATATTCAAACAACCATTTCACTTCTTAAGTTCAATCGAATATTTTTATTTATATACATCCCACTTAAATTTCAGAAGACTATTTTTTTTTTTAATGCGTTCTTAACTCATTCTTCTCGCATTTAGATAGAATAGAGACCAAAAATAATTTACATGAAGTATCATTCTGTATGTAATATTTATACAAAGTTACTATATTGCGATCTAATTACGCTGTGAGAAAACCTTTCTGAAAGCATTTACAAGTGTTAATTAAACTCTAATTTAAGCTGCTAATATCTGCAATGACTGAAGAGTAATGAAAAGGTAAACAAAAAAAAAATCTCAATTACTCTATTTGAGTAATTTTTTTTATTTTACATATTTCAAGGACAACACTTAGATAAAGCAAATGAGAAATGAATCATTTAAATCGAAAGCAGTATTTGGTTATTATATGCACATGCAATGAGATGATAACGTGTCTTCTTATCAAATCCCCTCTCCAAAAAAATTAAATCTGGCGACACTACTGCATATAAATGTTTTGAACGGTGATGGTGATTAATAAGAAAAATTGTTTCTAAATAATACTTCATTATAGCATTTACGATTTTATAGATTCGCTATTTGTTCTCGACATCGCAACTGCTATTTATAGGAGACAAATCTAAAATTTCAAAAAGCCTAAACCTGTACCACTACAACCCGTGAACGGGTTTCATGGGCAACGGTTCTGCAAGGAGATGACTTTCTCTAGGTCACGCTCAACCGCCAGATTCCCCCCCCCCCTTATTTTGGGTACCCTATTTTTATAACATTTTATAGAGGCTGGGTGAGCCCCAGGAGGGTCCTAAATCCTATATGATCCATCTCCCGCTGCTAACAGACTAAATAAAAGTCTTGGCCCGCAGCGGGAATTGAACCAGGTTTTCCGGCATGGCAACTCAGTGCTCTACCACTGAGCCACTCCGCTCCTAAAATTTCAAACAAATAAACAAAACCAACCAAAACCAGGTCTGCTTGCACTTGATGGTCGTCTTCGAGTTAAGTTACTGTCTCTGTTTGACAAGTCTACACTATATCTTCTTTGATGTGATCTTCTTGTGGTGCTCTTATGATACCTGAATTGGTGAAAAATATTAAGGAATAATTCTCTAAAATGCAGGAGAAACTAACCAGTCAATGTTCCGCCAAATCAGGCATCATCAGGACATACACCAAAAGAAACATCACATCAAAGAAGATAAAATACAGGACATCTCACACCAACAGTCCATAAAGACTCATCAATTAGAGTCAGCAACCTCACTCCAAGATGTTCAACAAAACCAGCAAAACTCATTTTGCAAAGTTGTTTTGTTAAAAGTCTTGGAGCGTTGTTGTATCTATTTGATGAGCCTATTTGGGCTGTTGATGTGAGATATGCTTCATTATATGTTCTTTTATGTGATTCTTCTTTTGGTATATGCACTGACACTGCCTGGATTGGCGAAATCTTAAATGGTTAGTTTTTTTCCTACAATAGTATTTTAGAGACTTAAAACTTTGCTTTTTCGTTGTGTTTTTTTCTGATTGCTTTCTAACTAACGTATGTAAAGTGTGTCTCTTTTTATATGGTTGCTCATTATATTAATTAAAGAACCTTTTTACTCAAAATTTGTCTTATTGCTGTCGCTCAGAGAAAATGGCTTTACTAGCGAATAACTTCTATTTAATTTATAAAAATTATTTTCGTATGGATAAGAAGGAATGAATAAGAAAATGCATCTATGGATCTACAAAGTTAAAAATGCTTCAATTTGAAAAACATTGACTGGTTTGTTTTTTCCAGTATTTTAGAGAGTTAAGGCTTTTTATAATTGTCCATGCTATTTAATAGTTTATGCCAATTACAGAGTTTTTGTTCATTTTTCTATATAAAAATATTGTTTTCAATACATAAAATCTAACTTACAGGTTCAAAATGCTAATAATTCAAAGAACACTAAGGAATATGAACAACAGTTTATTGTATATACTATAATCAATCAATAATACATTTATAGTACCCCTGAAATATAAATAAATTTTTATTTATTTTCCAAGTCTGTCACGAGTAATCTGGTGTAATATTTTTTTTAAATGCACAAGTGAATGGGATCCAACTTACATGTATGTGTTCGCATTTCAACACCGAAGGTTTAGTAATTGTTATTAGGACATGCTTGAGTAATATTTTATATTTTAATGATCCGTAGATGTTGTTTTCCATTAGCGTGAGCGTAGTGTTGGGAAAGGAGTGCATTCTTCGCCTTAATTTATCCATCTATGAAGTTGGCGGTGATAGTTTATAAACTAAGATAGTTTGCGCTTATCTCGGGTGAGGGAAAGATCAAGGACGGAAGAGAAAAATGGCAAGTAAAAACCTTCGTGGAGTTCAGCTGACAAAGAGAAAATCAGTATAACTCACAAGTTCCATCATCTACCTAGTTTTGCCTTCAATTTTTAACATATTTTATCATAATAGTTAATGGGATTCCTTTCAGAAACGAGTTAATTAAGCATTGAGCTCATTTAGAACTCATTTATTTATAACTAGGGACACAGCATCACTAATTATAATCATTGTTACTAGCATTTATTGTCCTTAACCCACCACCAAACTTGATCCAAATATCCAATTTCACTTCGCGTGAAATTAATGCACAAAAAAAGTTATGTTATATATTTTTGGAAGTTCATTTACTGATACAGGGAACGTAGCGGCTGCTGGCAAGACTTTTATTCAGTCTGTTAGCAGCCGGAGATGGATCATATCGGATCTAGGGCCCTCCTGAGGCTCACCCAGCCTCTATAAAAGGGGTATCCAAAATGAGGGGGAAATGTGGCCTTTGAACGTGATCTAGGAGAAATCATCTCCTAGCACAACCGTTGTCCATGAAACAGTACAGTCTCTACCATGTGCTAAACCCCTGTAGTGGTACAAGTTTTTATTTACCAATACGATTATATTGTTAAAATACATCTGTAAATTTCATTATTTTTTTTTTAATATTGTCCCATTTGTTGTAGAATCCGATACCAGTCCTTGCATGATAAACTTTTATTTTCACTTCAACCAACTACTTTCAAACCTTGCTACTTCTTCAATTCCCAATAATCCCCCAAGTTGTCTGTAAAGAAGATGGCCTCGTGATCTTTTAAGTTAAATTAGTTCATTCTTATAAAAAAAATTTATTTATTTATTTAGTTAAATTAGTTATTTGAGTACTACCACTGCGTAGTTTTTCTATTTTCCTTTATCCGTCATTATATTTATTTGTTTTATTGTTATAATATAGTTGTTAATATCAATAAATTTTTTTTTTTAAATATTCTATACGTTTATTTTTTTTCTTTAAAGATTATTGTTATCAGTATTTACGAACCCCAATAAGGTTTTTAGAATTGTTTTAACGTTTTAATTTGGGTATTAAATTTTAATTAGACAAAAATAAATTTAAAAAAGATAAATATACGAAGAAAATAGTATGATGGAATAATGGAAAATCTTTTGTTAAATTTTACTTCATAAAATTATGTAATTAATCTCTTGTATAGTTAAACTTATTCACTTATTTTCTTCACCTTTTAAGGTAAAGTGATATTACATTTAAATGTTCCCCAGTTGCCAGATATATTTTACTAATTTTTCTTTGGTATATTTTGAAATTGCAAAAATATTAATAATTAATAGAAGCATTAAAGTATTTACTTTACATTTAACAAAATATAAGCATTGATTGCAAAAAAAAATGAAATAATTAGTTAATGAGCAAACTGGATGTTTTATATGTTAATTGTTTCTTTCCATAGTATAATAGTATAATTACAAATTTCTTAGTAACCATTAACTATAATCAAAGTAAAATGCATCACTCCCTATTATAACTCTTATGATGTATTTACTCGCTGGACTCAGTAACTGTTATCCAGGTATTTTTTAAGTCTTAAACATTTTTTTAATATCTAATAATAACTATTTATCTAATTTAAATGACTGATAAATCTTTGAAGTAGTTAAATGAAAAATACATGGCAACTGGAGTCATTCTTTCACAATAGGATGATTACTTTAGTACCGAATAAATTGAGCGATTTAACTCGCTTTGATAAATCATCTACTTTCCTTACTAAGATTCCATGCCCTCCATCAAGTCTCTAATGTTTAGTGAAATACTTCCTTTATTATATTTTACTTCAACATAATGAGAAAAAAACATATTTATAAAAATCGATATGATTTTATAACAAATGGATTTTTTTAATAAATTAATTTATTGATTTTTACAACTATAATAATATTACAACAAGTAAATCTGCTTATTTGAACGATATGACCTGAAAAAAAAACACTTGTGGAGAAACTATCGGTAGCACTCCAATAAAGTTCTATAGCAGAAGGTCTCGAGTCCATCTTATTTTCAGACACCTCGGAGGGTTATCAGGATGGGAAGCAAGTTGAGAGACTAGCGGATATAAGTGTGTATGGAGCTTGTCATAGAAGGATAGGTATCTAGCTTGGGCCAAATCAGCAACATATGGGATATTAAGATCATGATGGATGAGCTTGTTTGTGACATAATAATGAGCAATGAGGATTTTACGAAGGATTTTGGATTGGATACGAGATAAATTGGATGGTTTAGTAGAACCCCGAAGCTCAACTCCGTAAGTCCAAGTAGGTCTGACAACTGTCGTGTAAATGAGTCTTTTGTAATTAATTGGGAGCTTAGAGCCTTTGTCCAGTAAATGTTGAAGTAGGCGAAAACTTCGAGTAGTTTCTTGTCTTTCCAGTCTTGTCCAGATGGAGTCCTAGGTAATGTATCTGTTCGACAGGGATCAGTGGAATATTATTAAAGGATACAGTATGGCAGGATTTCGTAGGTTTACGACGAAGGGTGAAGGTAATTTGATGGGATTTGTTAGGATTTATTTTAATTCTCCAATTTTGACACCAATCTTGAAGGTTTGAGATATGGGATTTAAGAGATTGGGGTGCAACAAATGGATCCTTATTTACTGATAACAAACATGTGTAATCAGAGTATGAAGTGAGGGCAGTGCTTGGATGGGTTGGGATGTCATATCGTGTATAGGATGGGGCCCAGGATACTACCTTTCAAAAATGGATTTAACTATAAAATTAAAGAGACGACATAATAGAAATATTAATTTTAAAAATAATCTAAAAGTTAAAAAATAAATATTTCTGAAATTACCTGGCAATTATTTTGTAAAATCCTTCAGTAAAAGCAGAGGAGGAAAATGGCACCTAAAAAAAAAAAATTATATATAAAAATGTGCTAAATGCATAAATAATATTGAAAAAAATAACTTATATAAACATGTAAATATAATATATATATATATATATATATATATATATATATATATATATATATATATATATATATATATAGCCCTGAGTTGATGTTCCCCAGGCCTTCTATGATAATTTATTTAATCTTTTAACAACCGGGGATGGATCCTGTGGGATCTTGTTACCCTTATGGTGCTCCATAATAAATGATAATCCATAATCCCAGCTATAAATATCTATAAAGTGGGGAAAAATCTGGCGGTTGAGCGTGATTTAGGACTAATCACCTCTGTGCACAATGGTTTTCCTAGAAACAGTATATGGTCTTCCACGCTGTTTACAAAACCCTTCACGGGTTGTAGAGGTACAGCATATATATATATATATATATATATATATATATATATATATATATATACCATGTTTTGTCAACATTCTAATACAAACGTGTTAAATGACACTTTTTTTTCTGGAAATAATTACTCACATAAAGTGGGACAGTAAAAACAATAATAATGTGATAAGTTATAAGGTTAGGTTGTCTTTACTGATAGTTTAGGACAGACATTCTGTTAGATACTTTACGAGACTAAATACCTTTTTTTTATGGTCTTGGCTTTCAAAGTTTTCAATACTGGAACACTTTGTGGTGTATTACTTGCAGGCCATAGTGCTTCAGTTGAGATGTTTTTCACGGGTATGTCTTTATTTTTACCGTCCTTGTAACATATTTACTGCTCTATAAAACAAGCTATAAATAGTTGTGGGGTATTTGTTCCTACGGGCGAAGTCATAAACCATTAAAATTTCAATAAGCAGTTAATTTTGTAACTACCGCGACAGACTTCCCCCTGCCTAGGTCCACTTTCATTTCCCATTACCTCTTCAGCTTTCTTTTAGAGATCCATCCCACATTTTCTTACATTTGCTAACATAGTTTTAAATAAACTATGGAATCAAATGATATTGAAATTATTGGCAACTTTAAACACGATTCTTCCCTTAAAATAAAAAAAAACCCCTTTAAAACCCTGAATTTTAAATTGAATACTGGAATATTAAACTGCACAGTAGTACCACAATGGGGACCCTAATGATTTTTATAATGTATCCTCACATTTAATATGTCCCACCTGCATATCTATAAATAATATCGATGAAATAAGTTGAACCGCGTTGGATATAAAAACAAATTTGAAAATCCACGTTCATATAATGCACGAAAGGATAAAACAAAATGATTATATCCATTTAAATCTTAGGCCAGTGAGCATCAATATAAAATGAAGAAATATAATAAAAAGTTATTAAGAGAAGTGATTACATATAATATGTATATAATGTATATACATATATATATATATATATATATATATATATATATATATATATATATATATATATATGGGGAAAGAAATAATGTGGTTAGTTATTAGAGTTGAATATGGTTATTGATAGCAGATCTCTTCAATTTGACAATTGGTAATGCTATTTACTTCCTTTTTAAGGATTTGGGCTTCAATTTTTCAATGCTGGAACACTTGGTACAATATATACTCGTATGTATAATAATCGTCCAAAAAAAATAGTAAAATGAGATGAGCAAGTGCCCAAAGAGTCACAACAGGTCAGTAGTCTTTCAAGCTCCATATAAAAAGCCGATATTTTTCTAATTTTATTTAAATATTAATATATCAGAGGGTATCTGTTCCGCAGGTTGTCGCTTCGAGTTGAGTCACAAGTTTTAACTTTTCATTCATTTCCCTTTTAGTATTTTCCAAGCTTCAGGTCAATTACGAAAGACTTATTTATGTGACTGTTATAAGACCTACATGGCCTTACGGAATTGAACTATGGGGCTCCACCAAACCATCGAATTCCTCTAGTATTCAATCATTGCAATCCAAAATCCTTCGCAAAATCCTAATGGACCTATGGATCTTAACGTTCCATATGTTACCCACTAAACCCATTCCAGAAACCTATCATTCCATAATATACTCTAGGCCCATCCAAACCCACTAGTTTCCATCCTTGCATCCAATTCCATCCCGGACAATCCTCCTAGGCGACTGATGAGAAGATGACCTCGAGACCTTCTATTATAGAAATGTTATTAGAGTGCTGCCAGTGGGTAGTGCCTCTACATGCCCTGTCATGTATTTATTTATTCATATAGCCCTTGTACTAGATGTATATACTACAGTTGTACAATTAAACAAAATAATTTTTAAAAAATATATTTTCAAAAATACAAGTAATCGCGAGCTGTAGTATAGACAAGAGAATGTAATAATGGGTAATGAGTATTCAGTAATCATTTTATCAAGAAATAAAAATTTCAACTAACACGTCGAAGGATAGATGTTATATGTTTGTTGAAACGTTAATATCTAGATGAAATTATTACCGAAGTATACACTCAACTCGAAGCGACAAACTACGGAATACATATCAAACAGTGTGTTGATGAGTGTCAGAGTATAGTCTATCTGGTGGACCAGTCAATGTATTGAACTATAACCCGCCTTTCGGTCATCCATCGGTCCCTCTTGTTGGGGAAAACAGTATTGTGCACTACAATAGAATAGTATATTCACCCAAAACTGCAGACTAAAACACATTAAAACTACAACACTCTAGGATCATCTCCCCTCCTCTCCCTGAAGTAAATACAAGTCTGTAGACTTTATTGTCACAATCCTCCCACATGGAAAAGGATTCCCCATCACCTTAAACTTAAAATATCAACAAAGAGAAAAGAGAACTAGACTAATTTAGAAGAATGGCAGGAGAGGCCGAGAAAGTCCAAGGTAGGATTGGGACGAGTCAGAGAGGCCTTTTAGGGAAGAGACATCGGATGGAGCAAGCTGAGTTAGCTGACAATGACCAGAACCACTTGGAAACGGCTCTATAAAAAGTAACATCACCCGGCACAGCGGTATAGAGGACTGCTGTACATGTGCATGTATTAAATACGATTCAGAAAATATACCATTATAAACTATTTTCAACACGATTTTATTAGATTTGCAAGTATTTATGTATGTAACGGAATCTTCGAACTCAATTTGCGGCCACTTCGAAACACCGATTTAAATGGCAACTTTGAAGAAAAGAACCGATAACCTTACAAAATTTAATAACTTTATGAAAATTAACCTGACCAGGATCTTCAGGATTAGCGAATTGTCATACCCGAAGACACAATAGTGTGTAATAAGGCTTCATCTTTGAGACTAGGCTACTGACAAGATCAACTGGAGAATATCGTATAACAAAAAAAAATCTATAGTTTGAAAAATTAAAAAAACACGCTTTAATTGATGCAAAAAAAAAAAAAACAAAAAACATAAGAGTCAAAAAAATCGTTTTAAAAACATGCTTTGATAGGAAACATAACTAAAAACTGGAAAATAATTTTCAATAAGTTTGAAATAAGAACAAAATCATTAACCAAAAAATTTATTTGATCGTAAAAATACAAACCACCCCACGTTTGTAAGATATTTTTATAATGACTCTGTTTTTACCAATATAAGTTTATATAATATTAAAAACAATTAGCATCAAGCATCTCACATTTTTATCTTATTGAAAATTATTTTCTACTTTTTAATATTGTTTCCTGCTATTTTTTTTTTAATCTTTTAGTTTATTATTTATTTATGAATTTATTATATGACAATTATCTATAGTAATTATGAAATTTTATAACCGATTATTCCATCGTCATAATTTTATAAATGTAAAAATCTTTTGTTTTTTATCTTTGTCATTAAGCGATTGGTAAGAGTTATGAATTAGAAAAACTGATGAAACTTGTATAAAACATTGATTCTTACTACAAATGCGATTTGGTCAAAAATTGAATAATAAATTAATATAATATTTATAATTAAAATACTCAACGTTAAATACAAATCATAAAAAATAAAAATGGATTTATTTGACTCTTATTCAGGTAGTTGGAAACCTGCTTTTCAATAAACCTGGTTAATAAATAAACTATGGGTTGATTTATTGATGACTGGGAAAAGGTTGATTTAACTAAATAAACACGATACTGTTCATGTTATTATTTATTTTTTACTATTTTGCCATATTGAACCAAAACCGATATCAATCCTTTCGTGAGAAACTTTATTTCCCTCTCAAATACACCAGTTTCAATCATAGCTGCTTCTTCAATTCCAGATAATCCTCTGTGCATCTGAAAAGAAGATGCCCCCATGATCTTCAATTTGTAATGCGAGTACTACCAGTGGGTAGTGTCTCAACCTTTATTCCATGATATTATCCATTCTATTTACATGTTTTATTATTACAATACAGTTGTAAATTTCAAGAAATACATTTTTTTTTAAACATTTCCCATAGGCTGACCTATAAAGAGGGAGAGAGAAAGGAAGGCTAAATAAGAAGGATGGGATGAGATCCCTGACGCAAGGATGTGGGGGGGAGTAGAGGTTAACCACCTTCAAATACCGGCCTTTTCGCCTAATATATGTGATATTTGAATATCAATTCCACTTATCCTACAGCAAATCATTAATATTTGAATTTCAAATGTCAGGCAATTTAAATTTTATTTCATTTTCTGACACACTTCGAGAATTGATAAATTAAGTAAACTTTCACCAAGTGCCCATTGGTCAATTATAAAATTATAAATTTTCTTAAAAGTGCCATTTATATGCATCGATCAGATACTTTCGAGAGAATAAATGTTGTATATGTATATATATATATTCACTCTTCTCTCTCTCTCTCTCTCTCTCTCTCTCTCTCTCTCTCTCTCTCTATATATATATATATATATATATATATATATATATATATATATATATATAAGTGTGTGTGTGTGTGTAACTTGGAAACAGAAATGAGCGTAAGAAGACTCAGACTGTAAGGTCATATTATGAGGATGAAAGAGGAGAGACTCAACAAAAAAATGTTCACCAAAATTATAGGCTACAAATTCAAACAAGGATACGCACAACAAATAAAACAAGAAACACAGGAACACGGGATTACACAAGATTTTTTAGAAAACAGAATGTAATATAAAAAAACCCCTTAAAAATGCGGTACTACTGGCAGAAAGAAAAAAATGTCCGTCCAAGACCAGGACAGAAGAAAAACCTTCATTGAAATAATGAGACAAAGATGGGCCGAGAAAAACTGAAAAAAACCAAAACAAAAAAAAAAAGCTGCATCCCAGTCGCGTAGTCCTCCAGGGCTATATCGCGTCAAATATATATATATATATATATATATATATATATACATATATATATATATATATATATATAGAGAGAGAGAGAGAGAGAGAGAGAGAGAGAGAGAGAGTGAGAGAGAGAAATAAATTTTATTATTTTATAGAAAAAATATACAATACAGTGATTAAATCAGTTGTATGGCAGCGAGACGTGGACTCGAACCAAGGAAAACAGGAAAGCCCTGCTGGTCTGGGAGAGAAGAGTCCTCAGGAGGATTTTCGTAGCGGTCAGAGAACAGTATAGATGGAGAATTAGAAGCAATGCCGAGCTAGAGGAACTAAATGGTGAACCAGATATCATCACAGCTATTAAGAAGAGCAGTATCAGATGGCTGGGTCATGTTGAGAGAAGGAGTCTCTGCAGATTGCCAAAAATTATGATGAGTGATACACCAGGAGGTAAAAGAAAGAGATGGAGACCCAGGAACCGATGGATCGGTGATTTGGAGGAGGACTTGAGAATAATGGGCATCAGAAATTGGAAAAACCTGGCAGTGGACCGTGAGGAGTGGAGTAGAGGGGTGGCAGAGGTCTTACAACGACTGTAGCGCCCGTTAGTAAGTATAGAAAAAAAAATTAATTTGGAGACCAGGTTCCTTAAGAATAACAGACGTGTACAATTGTAGTGGAGTATATATCTGGTTTATATGGGCCTAGAGACACTTACATAAATACTTCAGATTAAACAAAAACTAGAAAGTATACTCTGGTCAAAAAATAAAAACTTAAAGTTACAAGAATTAAAACAATATATAATAAATAAATAAAAATTTGTAAAAATATATAAAAAATGTATTTAAGTGTGCTTGTGTATGTTAATAGAGCGAAGGTGAGTGTGTGGATGAAGAGAGAATGAGCAAATCATGGCATTGACTATTATAAGATTGTTTCAGGTAAGTTCCCTAAAATTTTAATCTATAATAAAAACCTGTACCACTACAACCCGTGAACAGGTCTGGGTTTCAGTACATGGTAGATACTGTACTGTTCATGAACAACGGTTCTGCAAGGAGGTGACTTGTCCTAGGTCACGCTCAACCGCCAGATTTTTCCCCTTATTTTTATAATATTTTATAGAGGCTGGGTGAGCCCCAGGAGAGTCCTAGCTCCTATATGATCCATCTCCCGCTTAAAACAGACTAAATAAAAGTCTTGGCCTGCAGCGGGATTTGAACCAGGATTTCCGGCATGGCATTTACAATATATATATATATATATATATATATATTATTATTATTATCACTGGCTCTACAACCCAGCACGGGTCCTGGCCGCATCAAGGCGTCGCCTCCACTCTTCTCTGTCCTGCGCCAAGGTCTTCCAAGCTCTGGATCCAATGATGCTGCCTGCATCACTCTCGACTTCATCTGACCATCTAAGTCGTGGACGCCCACGTTTTCTTTTTCCATCAACGAATCCAAACAGAAGTCTTTTTAAGATAGCGTTGTCCTCCATTCTGGCCACATGTCCAGCCCATCTCAATCTAGCTATTCTTATGTGCTTCACCACGTCAGGCTCCTGATACAAAAGATACAGCTCAGCATTTAGTCTAAGTCTAAATTGATCGCCAACTCTTACAGCTCCAAACATTCTTCTTAATATTTTTCTTTCGAAGAGCAGCAAACTGTTGGCATCTGCCCTGGACAGAGGCCAGGTTTCCGATCCATAAGTCAAAACAGGCCTGATGATTGTTTTGTACAGCATGACCTTGGCTCTTCTTGATATCAGACGACTTCGTAAAATTTTCGCCATCCCAAAATAACATCTATTAGCGGCCAATATCCTTCTTTGAACTTCTGGGCTGGTTGAGCCATCTGCTTTGACCAAAGAACCGAGGTAGACAAAACTGTCGACACTTTCAAATGTGTAGGGACCAAACGTGATGGTGGGATCCGATTGTCTTGAAGGGTTAGCCACCATATACTTAGTCTTTACTTGGTTTACCTGAAGACCTATACGCCGTCCAGCATTCTCCAATGCAAGAAAAGCCTGTTGTAGATCTCTCGGTGTTCTTCCCACTATGTCTATGTCATCTGCATAGGCCAGTATTTGGATGGACTATATATGTATAATGGGGAGCGGAGTGGGTCAGTGGTAAAAGGTTGAGTCGCCAAGCCGAAAGTCCTGGGGTCAAATCCCGCTGCCGACATGATTTTATTTATCTGCAAGGGGTCGGAGATGGATCGTATGGGATCTGGAACCTCCTGGGGCTCACTCAGCCTCTACAAAGTGGGTACTCAAAGTAACGGGGAAAAATCTGACGGTTGAGCGTGATCTAGGACAAATCACCTCCCTGCACAACCTTTTTCCATGAAACAGTAAAGTCGCTACCATGTACTGAACCCCAGACCCGTTCACGGGTTGTAGTGGTACAGGTTTATATATATATATATATATATATATATATATATATATATATATATACATATATATATAAATATGTTTATTTGTAAAAGTTACTAGGATCCTGGGTTCAATTGCGGCTGTGGCCGATAAATTGTTTAATCTGTTAATCCTGGGAAAGCGTGATGACGGACAAATAATTACGGCTTGCAACTATTAAATCTTAAAACTTCAAACCGAGTTATCGTAGCTTATTTTCATTAAATGTGAAAGCTCGGTTAAGATTGAAGTTTAAATAATTCCATATTAGTCAACTTTCATTAAAAAATCCAAAGCATAACAACTTCAAGGCTTTATTTTATGTATGGGACAGGTCTTGGCACTATTTGTTTAGTTTTTATGAGTTTTTTTTTTAAAACACTAGCACACCTCTTTATTTACTACTCGAACTATAGAGTTGCCGAAGAAAAAAAAAAACGATGGAGTTCAAGAAACTCAGAGGTGGAATTCCAATTACAGAACCTAACAATTTCATTCCAGACATTTCTGGAAGTAACTTAAGGGGATTGGAAATCAATCGAACACCTTCAATTTCATATTTCCGAAGATGATGTGGAAGGAAACGAATGTAATTTCCCCAGGAATAGTCATTAAAATCAAGAAAAATTACATTAAACCTGTCTTGTTTTGCAATTCCTTGTCTAAATAAAAGTTATTTTTAATCTTATTCAAACATCGATTATTTCCTCGTTATCCACCTCCTTAACAACTAATCTTCCACATTTATGTAAGAATTAAATTTATCTGTATGTTGATTATATTTATTTATCAATTAATTATAGTTATTACGTTCATAGTTTCAATTTGTTTCTTATAGGTATACCGACTATATAAATACATCGAACTATAATTTATTCCATTGTAATTATTACATATGTTTACATTATTTTTATTATAATTATTGCTTTCATAAATAGGTTTTATTGGAACAGTACATTTTTACTATCCTAATATTAGTAGTATATCTTATAATAATAGTATAGTTTTATATTATACTATGTATATAATTATAAACCAAATGTATATAATACAAAAATAGAAATATTTTTTACTAGCTTATGCCCGCGGCTTCGCTAGCATGGCATTTGTCTGCCACATAAAGTTTTGTGAAAGATCATTTTAAATAAATAACTTAATTATTTTTTTTAAAAATATAAGTTACTCGTAGATCCAAAATTTCAGATGGCTAACTTCAAAACTGACGGATTCTATACACCCTTTGAATCCCTATTATATTAAAGGGGAAACCATTGGAATGGAATTATCCCAATTTCTTTCTTAAACTATACAAAGAACCTATCTACAAATTTCAAGATTCTAAGTTCCTGATCTGCCTTTAATTATGTATTATAACGCGGGCGGGCACATGCCCCCGGGCCCCCACATAAATCTGTCCCTGCTGTAGCCTATGATGTATAACATATTTACTCAATCAGTTTCATCCAAATCCGTTCAGTAGTTTTTGCGTGAATGAGTAACAAACATAAATACAAATATTCGCATTTATAATATTAGTAAGATATCAAAACAAATAGTTTCACTCATGTTCTTTCTGTTATTTTAACAAATATGATCATGTGATTTGCTTTTAATTATGTACCATAATGGATTCTCCACAGAACCTAAAAAACTGTCGGAGAGGGAGGACACGTGCCCCCGTGCACCCCCCCCCCCTAAATCTGCCCTTGCTATAGCCAATGTGTTATTCTGATGTATAACCTATATTACTGTAAAGTTTCATCCAAATCCGTTCCGTAGTTTTTTCGTGGAAGAGAGACAAACATACAAACTTTCGCATTTATAATATTAGTAAGATAGTAAGATTAATTGTTTTAATATTTTTTCCCCTCCGAGGCGTCTGAAAAGAAGATGGCCGGAGACCTACTACTATAGAACTTTATTGGAGTGCTACCGATGGGTAGTTTCTCCAAAATTGTTTTTTTTTTCATGACATTAGTTCATATTAGCAAATTTACTTGTAATATTATTACATTTGTAAATATCAATATATTAATCTAAAATATATATATATATATATATATATATATATATATATATATTTATGTTGAAGAGAAAAGATTTGCCCTGGCTGGTATTCCAACCCGGGTCGCCCGTCTCTCCGTGACAGCTCTCTTACCATTTGAACTACCAGGGGTCGCTTCACAGCCAGGACAAATCCGTCCTCTTCACTAATGTTCAATATTCAAATGTATAATGCTCAGTGAACATTCTTCCTCATGTATATTTCGTAAAACTTGCGAGAACACGGGGATATGGGATCGGTGAAAAGAACGGATTTGTCCTAACTGTGAAGCGACCCTTGGTAACAGCGCTGTCAAGGAGAGACGGACGACCCGGGTTCGAATCCCGGCCAGGGCAAATCTTTTTTCTTCAAAATAAAAATAGAAATAATTTTAATAATAAAAAAAAGTATTATTTTAAATTTTGAACTAAAACAATGTAATATAAGCTGATGACAATAATTTTTTATACTGTTTCTTAGCTAGAAATATTATTTCGTGCGATTCAAACGATTATTTATGAATTTTTTTTTTCTGATTTTACTTGCTTATTTTGATTTTCCTTGTCTTAATGCTGCCAGAGAAAAGAAAATGTTTGCACCAATTAGTTGCTATGATGTGAAAGTTATATGGTATTTTATCGCACTTTTTATTCGAACTAAAATCCGGTACCTAGTGATGAGGAAAATTTAGACAGAACGAGTGCTGTCACAATGATAATGGTATACCTGCTGTAGCAGCCTGATTCTGATGACCTCTCATGATTCTCAGCCCACACTATTTATTATTAATGCCCGACATAATTCAATTCAATGATACTAAATATCTTCGGGTTGACGTAATTCAGATTATTTCCTTACGATAGCGGTGACGCCGATATAGGACTCATCAGGAACATTATTTAATGATTGTGGTCAAGATGGTTTCTCTGCCGAAATTACAATTGGATAACTGTTCACCAAGTGAAATAATTGGTGATATAATGAGCTGATAAGATTTAAAAAACCTGTACAACTGCAACCCGTGAACGGGTCTAGGATTCAGTACATGGTAGAAGTTGTACTGTTTCATGGGCAACGGTTCTGCAAGGAGATGACTTGCTCTAGGTCAAGCTCAACCGCCACATTTTTCCCCCTTATTTTGGGTACCCTATTTTTATAATCTTTTATAGAGGCTGGGTGAGCCCCACGAGAGTCCTAGATCCCATATGATCCATCTCCCGCTGCAAACAGACTAAAAAAAAGTACTGCCTGCAGCGGGATTTGAACCAGGATTTCCGGCATGGCAACTCAGTGCTCTACCACTGAGCCACTCTGCTCCCTGATAAGATTTAGCTTTTTCAAATTAAAAAAAAAATCAAATTGTGCCAAAAAAAAAAAAAGAAGTGCAAATTATATATCAACCAACATGAGTGTGTTTAAAAGCCAAGTACAAATAGAAATGTTTGTAATAATAACTTCTCTGGTGAGATCACATGCAATCATTACTTTTTATTTCTACAATCATTTATTTATCAACTTTTTACTGTTGTGTTCTGTATCTGAAATCTTGTACTAGGATTGCATGCAATCAGGATTTGATCAATGGATCTGTTAATTTGGAGCACTGCTGAAATGAATTAATGATAGTCAAAACGATTTTTTCCCTGATTAATAGTAACGGCTAATGGTTGCTTTGTGTATCAATGAATGAAATTAATATTCTTTCCTAAAAAAAAATGTATTAACCCTAGGTCAATGACCATTTAATTTATTGTAACTTTTCATACATGATTTATTTTAATTTACGCTTGATATTATTGGTAAAAGGAAGACAATAATTCATATCAAGTGAGACATAAGCTTCCGTACGTATAATTACAATTTTTTTAAATTCACTCTAAATTCACTTGAACGGGGTTTCAGATTGACCAGATGCTCTACGTGGGGTATCATAACCTAACTGTATCTTAGCTACGACAGGCCTTTATGTAATAAATAATGAAGCAGGTAATATGAATAGGATTAATAATAATATTGCATATACAATATAATTCAATACATGTTTTACTGCATGTTCATTTGATGTTTATTCTTCACTTTGGTGATACGATAGATTAAATTAACAGGAAGCGTTACTGGACTCATTTGGGTATTTAAATTAGATATCGATAAAATTGTTAACCTCTGTGATTAAACATGACCTTTCATAGCCTGATTTAAATGCTAAGATAAAAATATACACTAACAACGTTTTTGATTTATCGATTCCTCCATCCCTTTTTCTGCTACTTACTCGTGATGTATGAAAATCTATTTATGATATGAATATATATTTAGTATTTAATTTATTATCATAATTATTATCATATCATAGCACAAAAAAAAAATGGAATTTTTTATTTTGTTGATGCATCTCAATCGATTCATGCATACCACTAAACTCCAAGATTCATGGAAAAAAAAAAGGTTTATGTACTTCTTAAGGACTGTACTTTTCCTAAACAAACGTTTGTGCAAGGAGTTTGGCAAAGATCATTTGTAAGGTCGACTATGAAAAATCTATTATTTAATAACATTGATGACGATGATGATGAAAATCTGAACCTTTTTGGAAACAAGAGGCAAATGGAATAAAGCAAGTGAAAACACGAAAAAAATAAGAAAAAAATGGCATTACCATAGCCCATTAAGCTTCTGGAATCCTAAACATGATGAGCCATCATCTCTAGGCCAAGGTCTACAACAGGAAGTGATGCGGTCGTCACCCACGCTCAATCTTTTTGCGTTATCTTATAACATTTTTAAAACCGCTAAATAATTACTAAAATAAATTTGAATGCTGTAAAGAAAAAAGGACTATTGATCAATTGATACTATTTAAATGCCTATTTTTTCTCAAACAATATTTATGTTATTATAATTTCTTTTATTTTTATATGATATAATTTTTTAAATATTTTATTTGAAAAGAAAAGATATGGCCAGTGCCGGGACTGGAACCCGGGATCTTCACCTCTCCGTGGTGACGCCTCAACCAGGATGGCCGAGAGGGTTGAGGCGTCACCACGGAGAGTTGAAGGTCCCAGGTTCGAGTCCCGGTACTGGCCATATCTTTTCTTTTCAAATAAAATATTAAAAAAAATATTTATGTTAATCTGAGAGAGGTAAGGACGCGCGGTATAATCATATTTTGGAAGAGCATTATGTAATGCTTATAACTATCTAAAAGTTAGGTTAAATGACTTTCAGTAAAACAGGAGTTTATAAAACGCAAACTTTTGAAGAGATAAATAATAAAATATACAAAGAATGATAATTCTCAAAACCAAGTTAATGAGTAGCCTTATCGAAGTAATTTTTTTCCTTCCTTTTTTTTTGCAGTAGGGTCTAAAACTGCCAAGCAAAACAAATCAATTTAATGCTTCAATCGATTTTATGGTTTTGTTCGATTTTGGCTTTTCTCGACAATTGTTTTTTCATAGCGGTGTTTTTAATTCTTCAATAGATATACGGAAAATCGTTCGTTACTACATAATATGAGAAATGCTTTTTAAATCTAACAAAACAGTTCTACGGCAGAAAATAGCTTTGAATACTGACTTAATGAACTATAACAAGAAGTTGTAAAATTTCAAATATTATATTTAAACTAAGATGATAAAAATAATTACTTATAGGTCTAATTATATTTGCCACAATACATTAATACCTATCAAATATAATAGCCTATCGGCATACATTCAGTAGTCAAAACTGAACTCACGAAATGGTTAAAAAGATATTAGAAATTATTTGTTCTCTGACTAGCATTATATCGTTGTTTACCTCGCTCACTCCATCCCATCTAATTTCAGTTACTTGAATAATCAACCAGATAAAATGAGAAAAAAAAAAACGGTGTTTTAAAAGGAATTCAAAAGAGGTTTTAGCATTATACGCATATTAAATACGTAAAGGTGCCTTGTAATGTTTTTAATCACCAAAACTTTTCATAGGCTTTAAATGAAAATAAATTATTTATTTATAACACAATTAAATTTAAAGAGCAAAATAGAGTGAACTAATTGTTATTAATAAACCCCTTTGAGTGCAGTTCACAACCGAACGTTCCATTTGTCAATGTCAACTGATGTCTTCGAGAAATAACTACAAAAACTAGGTCTTTGTCCTTCAATGGTTTAAATAATTTATGTATCCCATTTTTATAGAATGATTTCCATCCTTAAATATTTGCAGTACTGCAGAATAATTTTAGGACGTTTGCCCATGAAATTAGGGTTTTTAAGTCATTATGCGATGGTCAGAATATAAAGCTAAATTTTCAACACCATTGTGGGCTGGTAATAAGATAATATTCTAGGAGCCTGTTGATATGATATAACAATATCAACATTTATATGATGTCTGTGCAATGTGGGTCCAAGGGCGGATCCAGGATTTTTTTCTGGGGCGGGCACAACGGGCAGATGGGCAAAAAAATCAACGATAACTTAGAAATAAACTAGTAGTAATTATAGAAAGGTTTATTAAAATATCTAAACAATAGTTTCACTCATGTTATTTCTGTTATTTTAACAACTATCATCACATCATTTGCCTATAAGTATGTACTGTAATGGATTCGCCGCAGTACACAAAACACCGTCTGGGGGGGCACGTGCCCGCCTATGTGTGGGTCGAAACATTATCTTTCCAATAAACAGTTCTTCCTACTTAAAATAGCTTTTTTGACCTCCACCCGGACTATGTTCTTCCTCTTAAAATTAAATAATTGAAATTAAAAAAATTTATGAGGAAAAAAATGGTCCGGGTGGAGATAAATAAATTTCTCTTAGATATGGAGAAATGTTTATTAATTGGCCAACGTTTCGGACCTGCATTACAGGTCTTCTTCAGGGCTAAATATGCAAAATACAGACAATTTAAAATTAAAAAGTTGTTAAAAATGACTTAATATGGTAAATATTAAGGTTAAAATGTATGAGGTAATATCACTGGATCTGCTATATTTTAATTATTATTGATTATTGCGATTATGAAACTACTGCTAATATGGAAACAACCTCTTTTTGGTAAGTCTTGACTTAATATACTCTAAGTCATACCAGAAAAAAATGGATAATAAATTGATAGTTCTATAATATAATAATATTTAACTTTAACTGGAAATTCCTTATCTTATTTATAGATTTCAGATCACACATGAAAATACGAATAAAAAAAAGCATTTTTTAATAAATCATGAACATTTTATCATTTCAAGGTTCAATTGAAGTTTAGTACACATTATAATTATTAAATACCCAGAAAAATATTTACAAAACCTATTGGTTAAAAAAGAAATAATAAAAAATAGGAGATAATCCTTTGTTTACTTTCGCTAATCCAGATCAAACGTATCGTTATGTAGTAACGTGAAAATAACCTAACCGGTGATTTTAAAAGAACCGATTTAATTATATTTTTAACTTATACTACAATAGACTACATTTTTTTCACTTAGGCTATTTAGAGAGGCCAATTTCAGTTAGTAATTAATTTACGAAAATAATTTTAAAATAAATAAATTTCAATTAATCGAATTTACAAAACTTGCATTATTTTAAATTCGGTTACTTAGTAACGGTTACAAAGAACGATAAGTAAATAACTTGAATGTGATTTTTAACCGTGCCTCCGGTGAATAGAAGTGACTTTCACCGACTGGTTGGGATCCTGTTCCCGGTCCGGGAGGTCTTGTTATTGAAATGTGAAAGGTGATCAGTTAGTACCTACGAAGCCACACTCCCTCAACAGATTTTACCTTGATGAACTGTTATCTTACGTTATTAACACTTTGCAGCAAAAATTTAAATGTTAACATGCCTAACTGTTAACTTACTTTTCCTTCAAAGTATGCTGAATACGTCTTATCTCTGGCCTGCATAAACGTTTCATACTTAATGATTCCTGAATTGCAGAAATGTTGAATGATCAGTTTTTCAATTGTTCGAGAGACTGTGTTTTATTTGCAACCAATGCTACATTAATTTCTCCATTTTTTAAAATAATAATTATATTTCTTAAATTTTATTTTATATAAAAGTACTTAACTTTACTCTAAAATAACACGATAAGACAAATTTTGAAAAAACAAATTATCAAAAAAAGGTACTATGGTCACAAATAATTCATTAATCAACATTAAGCTATTTATTCTTTATGTATATATATATATATATATATATATATATACACACACACATATACATACATATATATTAAATACTTAAATTGAATATAAATAATATTTTATATTATTATATATATTATAAATATATAATTATATATATATATATATATATATATATATATATATATATATATATATATATATGTGTGTGTGTGTGTGTGTGTGTTAAATACTTAAAGAATAAATAGCTTAATGTTGATGAATGAAACATTGTTTTGTAAATAAACATTTGTGACCATGGTACTTTTTTCATTTTTTTTTTATTAATTTTTCTAAATGGGGTTAAACTTAAGTACTTTTACATAAAATAAAATTTAATAAATAAAAATATTATTTTAAAAAATACAGAAATTAATGTAGCATTGGTATATTTGTTTTTTCTCTTATATTAAGTTCTCCTTCAACCGAAAAATTCAACCAAAAATCGGGAGGTCTAATACGCTGTTTTTTGGGGGGTATTTTACAATTCGTCAACAATTTGTAAGTACCATTTATGTATTCATGCAGTACACTTGTCAATTTTATATATATTTAGACTAGTTATTTTTTTCATTTTTTCACTGTCAGGGCATGATTATGAGACCAATGTAGTCTCGAAACGTCGCCTAAAGACAGTTAAAAGAATAAACTGAATCTTGAAAACGTAAAGTAAAAATTATTTATAAACAGTCAAGAGAAGTAGATACCGAAGCGTATAAATGAATTTACAAAAGATACTTATTACACTTGAGTTGGCCCACTATGCCACCTCAAGGACCCCAAACAATTTTCTGGTAGTTGAAATCATAAATGATTCTCCTATCTCACCCAATACATCTTCACGCTTAGTGGAGCAAAATATTCCCAATTTCTGTTTAAAGTTACCCATTGTCGCATTCTCCGGAACATCGACTGTAGAAGAGTTTAATGACTAAATCTGATAAACTAAAAGCAAGGATATCAATTATTGTTCTGAGATTATGGAAAAATAAACACATTAAATAGTTAAATTAAGTAGTAGTATTTTATTTATGGATACTGAAATATGCAATGTTATTTAATGTATAGATTTTGCTTTTAACACGCGTGCAGTGAAAATGTCATATTTTTAAGTGCCTGAAAATGGAAACCATTCTATTTGTGTGAGGGACATGGTAACCGCCCTGGGGGACAGGTCAGGTAGGAGGTAATCCTACAGGTTCATTGTTTTGAAGACCCATTATCACTTGGGGGAGGGGGTGGTTGGGTTTTTGCCCCAAGTCACCCGAGAAGTTGACTGGAACATAACCCGAAAATTGGCCGACTCAATCAGTAAAACTCTGAAACGAAATCGGTTACAGCAACGGAATAAATATCGGCAGATATGGAAGCTTTACTAAATTATTCTTTATGATTCTTAGTCTATTATAATAAACTGTTATAATTAATACTATTACCATCATACATTTTCGATCTCCTTCAATTCAAAGCCACAGTCCTCTCCCGCAACACCCGTTCTCGGCTCTCAGATCTATATACAGCATCCCACCGAACAGCAGCTTTTGGCAGAGCTTTCCTTATCCGATCTTCCTCCCTTTGGAACTCTATACCTTCTTCCATTCCATCACCTATTATCCCTACAATTCCCAAAAAATCGAAAGTAGTGGGGGATCAATTTTAACTTAAGTTCTCTTCATTCGATGAATGAATGTTTTTTGATGTAGATTTGTGTGTGTGTGTGTGATTATGTGTGTATATATATATATATATATATATATATATATATGAGTGTGAAGAATTTAAACCACGTACAAATGTATTAATATCATTTAGTTAGATATAAAAAAATGAAAACAAAATTACATGAAGGGATTAAAAGTAAATCTCTGATAGTATTGTTTAATTTTTCTTAATTTTTTTTTCTAGGCATAAATTCGATATACATATATATATATATATATATATATATATATATATATATATATATATATATATATATATATATATGTATATATGTAACCATAAATTGTTTCTCTTATATAATTATTGTTAACTTGTGTTTATTCTTTCTCACTTACTAAATTACTTGTAATAATTAATTAAATGTGACCATTTTACACTTTAAGGCATAATAGCATACAACACCTGTACTGTTATTCTATTGGGGCTTGTTCCAGAATAAATAAAGACATTTTTATTATTACCTATTTAATCACATACTTTCAGATTCATAATATTTTAAGAGTCATAAACCTGTGCCACTACAACTCGAGAAGGGTATGGGGTTCCGTAGATGGTAGAGACTGAACTGTTTCTTGGACAAAGGCTGTGCAGGGAGGTGACTCGTCCCTAGATGACTGACAGATTTCCCCCCTTATTTAGGGTATCCACTTATAGTGGCTGGGTGAGCCCGAGGAGAGTCCTAGATCCCGTAGGTTCAATCAGACTAAATAAAAGTCTGCCAGCGTGGTGGATTTGAACCTAGGACCTTCGGCATAGCAACTCAGCGCCCTACCACTGAGCCACCCTTCTCCCATTTAAGAATCAATAATAATAATATAAATTTCTCTTTGAACAGTTTTAATTTCTATAATTTATTCAACAGAATAACAATGCAGAAGTGAAGGTATATGTAACTGTATTGACCGTTGAGATTGGTAATGAACCACTTAATCTCTTATTTTTAAGAAAATCAACTATGTATGAAAGCTATTGGACACCAATTTTTATTTCTGTTATATTTTCAATTTTTTCAACAGGCACGGTTGGACTCTGCGGGATCTGCAGAATCTCTTGGGACTCACCCAGCTTTTGTAAAGTGCATACCACTAATTGGGAGAAAACCTGGACAAATCATCCCTATACAAACGTCCTACAAACAGTACAGGGCCTAACCATGTAATGAACCTAAGGCCCTTCAAGGGCTGTAGTGTTACAGGTTTTTTTTAATTTATTTTAACCGTGAAAATATATGTATATATGGAATGAAACCTATAAAAATATGAAAAAAAAAATCATGGTAAAAAAAATTAATATTTAAAAAAAATATTTTTAAAGTAGACACTTTGAAAAATTTAAAGGACTAATTTGATTTCTCTTTCAAATTTTGGAACACTTAATTAATTAATTAAAAAGTTATATGTGTTGTCGTTCCTTCGTTCATTCATACCGACCCATTTTAAATACATTTTTTAGGGGAAGTCAGTAACTTTTAAAAGTTCAACGCAATATTAAGGATTTCTGGAATAGGACCACGGAAAACACGACTCTGTCGAAGTAAAGAAGTGTAAACTGATTACTGCAAAGAGTTGAATATACAAACCGTGAGGTTGAGAGCAAATGAGAACCCTACCCCATTGTGGTTCAGTTTAATCTGAATCCAATAGCTAAATTTCCATATTGCAATGAGGTAACATTTCACTGCAGGTTTACGGCCCCATGGAAGGCTGCTATATCAATCCACCCGGCCCCGTTTAACTGTTTCCATCCCAAGGGCTCTTGCCAACATCCCCCGTCAGGAAAGACAATGACCAAACTGGTTTCATAGTCATATAACCGATAGTTTATTACAAGTATATTGCTCTTTTTATTACACAAGTAATTCTCTCCCCAGGATGTTGTAAAGCCAATAAAAACAAACGTTTTATTGCTTAATGAAGATGGAATGATCGGGCAAGTTTACCCTTCATCATAAGCACAGGTGACGTTTATATATATGACATCCCAATAAAGAATTTTGGATTCACCAGTAACTTAAAAAAAAAACCTTTACCACTAAAACCCGAGAAGAGCCTTGGTTTTAGTACGTGGTAGAAACTGCACTGTTTTTAGGACAACGTTTGTAAAGGGCGGTGATTTGTCATAGATCGCGCTCAAACGCCAGGTGTTCCCTCCATTAAGAGTACCCACTTTATAGAGGTTGAATGAGCCCAAGGAGGGTCTTTAGATCTCACAAAATCCATCCTAAGCTTTTAGTAGATTGAATAAATCATCTACCATAGCGGGATTTGAACCCGGGACCTTCTACACGGCAACTCAGCACTCTACCATTGAGCTTCGACCTACCCCACGCCCATTAAATAAAAAGTTATGATCTTAAACCAAAAAATATACTATCTTGAAAATAAATAATTCAATAATACACTAATTTTCTTAACTAAAGAGAATGAGGATCCATTATCATTTTACGTATTATCCATTATAAATTTACAGCAATACCCAAAACAGTTATTAAATTATGTTTCCTTGTAATTAAATACAGCTCTGTAACATAATAATTATATTTTATTTTCAGTTTAATTCTTGTTATTTTAGAATTTTTTTTACTTGACCAGACCATATCTTTTAGTTTATATTTATTTTCTAGTACTTAAGTAACTACTGTATGAATCTTAAAATGTAGCCTATTATTATTAAGGGACCTGGTCCCAGAATACAATTATATATCTATTCTATTTAGTTTTAAAAACCATGAAATGCAATAGGATCTTGTACTAATGAGGTAGGTTATGTAATTATAAAATAAATATTTTCTACAGTTATGCTCATTTTATTGTTTAAAAAAATATAAGATTATATTAAAGTATAACCTATTTTTTATTTGATTGTGTAAAAGGTGCTACGATATGAATTCTATTTGCGGTCGCCTGTTTGCCTCAATACCCTCTTCCGCTACAATATCAATAATTTCTTTAGATTTAATCTATTATTGAATTTATATTAAATTTTTAATATGACCCTGGTATACATAATGCATTCAGTTACATAAACATTACAGTAATACATAAAGGTACATGAAGGTGTTTTCCCCCGTATTCAACTCCCCAACTTTATGTTATATTGGGATAACGTTTACCAACTTTTTTATTAAGCTTATAATACTTAGTACTAAGCAAAAATACAAGAATAAACATATTAGAAAAATAATAAATTCTAAGTAAGCGTGAATATGAACATAAATGTGAATATATTGAGTCAATATCTTACATACATCTTCAGTATGGGATAAAAAACGTTATAAATTATTTTTTTTTGTAACAGTTACGGTTCATAAAATATTTGCATCCGTTTTGAGCCTGTACTTTGAGACGTTAACATTATCAGTTTATATATTTATGAATTTTTATACAATAATTTAAATTTTTTTTTAAACGAAAACGAAAAAAATCCAAATGCGGTGTTATCACTAAGAAAAATAACGGTAAATAATAAAAAACGGTTACTTCCAAATTTTGGAGCTCATACATTAGGATGATAAAACAGAACTGACTTGATAGAAAAAAAAACGAAGCTGTTATGAAACCTTCAATTGCTGGTTTCTGCTTTTGTAAAATGGTGCGACAACAACCTCTCTCTTGCGTCACTCCTTTCAAAATATACCCGTGATCTTTTCAATCGGCATACTTTTTTTATTGTACTGTGACGTTATGTAACATGGAATAACAATAAATCTGTTTCTACAGTCTATAAAAATGTATTTTTTATAATACATTTTGAATGTTATATATTTTATAATTCGATTGTTTTCGATGCAACTTTTGTACTTCTAAGAAGGGGTAAAAAAAAAAACTTTACTACTTAAACTCGCGAAGTTTCTTGGGTTAAGTACACTCAACCAACATATTTGTTTACTTACTTAGAATAACCACTTTATAAGGCTGGGTGAGCTCAATGGGGATCTGCAGATTTCACAAGGATTTTTTCCTTTGACATTGAAGTTCATCTTTACTACAGTTTAATATTCATTGTGTTTATCAGAAAACGTAATTTTCTTGAGTAATGCAAAAATCGATCTTTTCTGCTTCCTGGGTTCATGCCAATGTCTAATCAGGTAATTGCTTCGTTCCTCGCACCTCAGATTCTTGAGAAAATCGTGATTTCTGCGCTATTAACAAAGTTGAATGTTACCACTGTAGAAATATGAGTAGTTACAAGCAGAAAACAGACTAAGGCAATACTACAGTCAACAAAACGTTTAGGAAATTAAAATACTGTGATAAAGTGTTATCTAATTTTCCTCGACTTCTTCATCTCAAGAAGATTGTCATCATTTTTTCCCTTATTTTTTGCATTAGAATATTATATGTATTGTACCTGAAGAAAATTTGGTTAAAATGTAATATCTTGTGAATTGTTTGTTTATTTTATAAATTATCATTATTGGCATATTAAGTATGAGAGTAATTCAATTATGAGACGATCGAAATTTAAATCATAGATTAAAAGAAAATGGACGACAAGAGCGTTATCCAACTTTTACAAAAGGAAATTGTAAAGTATAGATATTTTCTTTTTTTACGTCCGACCCCAGTTAAGCAAGACATTGTAGAGACTGGGTGAGCCCCAGAAGGGTCCTAGATCCCAAATGATCCATCTCCGGCTGCTAACAGAAAGTCTGCCATGCAGCGGGATTTGAGCCCAGGACCTTCGTCAGCGCAACTCAGCGTTCTACCACTGAGCCACTTTTCTCCAAGTAGAAATTAATTAAGAATGTAATAAAAAATGAAAAGGTGTTAAGGAAAGCTTCGCAAAGAGAAACCTGGATGGAATAGATGAAGAGAAATAGTAGAGAATCGCATAGTATGGTCCGGGCTGTACATAAGGAAAGCTTACACTGCATGAGCGGCAGAGAAGCTGGACTATTATGGTGATGCTGAATATAAAATTATAGTGATATTTTAAATGAAGGAAAGATGGCGAAACATACGGAGAAATGTCTGAAAAAGACCATCAATGAGGGTCGAAACATTGATTTTTAAATAAATAGTTCAGCCATATTTAAGAAATTATTTTTCTGACCTCCACACGGACCATAATTATTTCCCAAATTTTCCAATAGAGTTATACTAAAATCGGATCAGTAATACTATGAAAGTTCCAAGCTCTTCACAAATGATGCCGTAGAATCGCATATTTATGTTTAATGCGGTTACCGAAGAAAAAGGTAGGCCAGATCCGAAACAGAAATTAATGATAGCCATCGAGAAGCAGGCCAAATGGAATTAGAAAACAAGATCTATGAATTACTATCTTCGAAAGTAGCCTGTTGACCTCCTCCCTTTGGAGATTATTTAGCTAACACTTTCACGGGACATTACGCTTTATTAATAAATACGACCTTTATTAATAAGTGCTATATTCGAAACGAGGTACGTTTCCAGGATGTGAACAGTAAGGGGATAATGCTCGGAAACAGTTCTGTGGTTAGCACCACTCCGCAATCCACTGATATATTATTAGAAATTTGCAGAATATTATTTAACCTCAGCCGCAAAACGTTGAGAAATTCAACGGCTAGGAAAGCTGTAATAGTTTCCAGCATTGACTAATGCTCAACGGGACAATTATGGAACGGAATGTTAGAAACCTGTTTCTAACTCCTGTCAGGTTATACGGTATCCGATAATTTAAAGGATTGCTTCAACTTTCTTAACAATAAAAAACAGAAAATATTTAAATTTATTTCATTACAACTAGATCAAGGGATAGAATGATTATCGAGTGAGTACATAAAAACCAATTTAATGCAGAAAGAACAAAAAATTTTTTTTTGGTAGAAAACTTAACTTCCGACTTGTATTTAAAATTAAGCCACGCTTTTTACTGAATAGGGGACGATCAAAATTAATAACTGGAGATTTAAACAAAAAATAGCCAGAAACCTCCCCCGTAATTGAAACGCTTGGGTTCTAAAGCTCAAGGCAAAAAAATTATAATTTAGAAAATCAAAATGTCATTTAAAAAATATATTCATAATAAGAATAATCTAGAAAACAAAATTCTCTTTAAAAAATTTAGATTGTCTTTACTATAGGGTTTTTTAGGTGGTTATTTATATTTATTAAATATGGAAAGACCTTATCTTGCGCCCGAAGTTCGCAATTTTATTATAAGGGTATCCACTAAGTTCTTGAACCTTAATCCGCGCTCCGAACGCAATCAAGAATGAGCAACCAATGTCTCTGCCAAGTAGATATCAAGATGTGGATAGCGTTTCTCTAATTGTCATCAACTGACCGGGTTTTAGCACGAATCCGACAGAAGGGGAATATCCATAGATGGTCAGGTAGTTGATTACAATGCAAAGAGAGGGTAGAAATATTGTCATCCCCGTCTGAAGGAACCCTTTCTACTGTTCCTGCCAGATCCTCAATGAAGTCCAAGGTGTTTTGGCTGGTTATTTATCCACGAAAACTATTCGTAATCGTTTGAGGGAAGTAGGCCTTACATCCCACGAGACAAACTACCACCACTAGCTCAGAAGATTGTGGTGCAGCGAGCGCCTAAATGAGGACAACAACAAACTGTACTGAAGGGAATACTAACTTGAGCATTGTACGCATCCCATGGTCCCTGCAGACTCTTCGGCGCCTGCTGTCACTATACAGACAGAAACTTGACTAGTCAGTAAACAAGACATTACTCCAGTTGGTTTCCTCTTCTAAGCGCTCGCTGCATTACATTCTTCTCAGTGTATCACAAAATATCCAACATCCCTATTCATTTTTGCGCATTTTTATAATACATTAAATAAACACAAACTCACACACTTATTACTAAACGTACTATTTATTAAACACTTCACTACTAGAAAATAAATAAACTATACTATTAACGGTACTCATTTAATCGGATTCAAAAAGTTGTTGATCCGAAATAGCGAATAGTGATTTATTTTTATAGTTCTTAAGGATAATAGTTAAAATTAGCCTAGAATGAGTGCAGCTAGGCGCAGTGTTATAACTACCTATATCCGATTAGTTGAAGCCACTCAACATTCACTCAGCGACTGGTACCGTAGCAGCTTCGCCAGTTAGGTCGAATTTAAACAAATAATAATTTGGTATTAGTTAATTCAACAATCAAGTAGCTTTGTAAAGATAAAGAGACAAAAATCGATGATATAACTACAGAATTGTTATTCGATTTGTATCAGCCAGATAATAATAGAAAATGATATGGCATCACTTTCAATACCAATATTTCTGAACTTTTTTAGACCCACAGGAGTAAACGACAAATGGTATACTACAGAATGTTAAAGATTCATTATTCTGGGACAAAATTTTGTACAGAAGGTATCGCTTCCGCAGGTTGTCGCTTGGATTTAAGGCACAACAAGTTTCAACTTTTCATTCGGTTCCTTTTAAGTATCCTCGAAAATAAAAGTAACCATGAGTTTTAGTATGAAAAAAAGAGTGTAATTATGGGAAATGTGTGTATTTTGGTAATCATTTCATCAAGAAATGAAGGTTTCGATGCTTAGAAGATGATATAACGTAAAAATTTTGTGAAAGTCGGTTCTTTAATCAATATTCAGTCAGTAATAGTTACTATATACAGTAAGTAATAAAATTATTTAACCTATTGTGACTTAAGTTGAAGCCACAACCTACGGAATCGATACCGAAATGAAGAATCATATTATGAAAATAGAAACTCTTCTTAACATTTAGCGTGGTGAATGATGAACAGGTTGATGACTGATTGAGCTTGAGTTACGACAAAATCTGTGGCTTTATAAAAATCTTATCATTTTCCCTACGATTCTTGTCAGTATTATTAATAGTATTTAGTCGGCAAAAGTGAAAACTCCGCAATACAAAAGTTCATATTTAATATTATACAATGACAACTCGGCATTTTTCACGAAGGTCCCGCATAATTAAATGGTTCAGTACGCCTGGGAAAAAAAAAAAACTTTCACATCTAGGACAGTGAAAGAAAAGAAAACGAAATCCGCGATGAGAACCGACTCGCTGTTGAGTGTGGCCATAAATAAATCGTCCGAAAAATTGAACAATCGTAACAGATATTGAAGAGGAAATCGATTATTATTTCTTTTTAAAACGTCAGATGTACATCAAAAAGTTAAAATATCTTCTAAAAATAATTATAATGAAAGGCTGATTACTTTACAACGACGAAAACATACACCATTTTTAATAAGAATAAACAAACTGTATATTTTATAGAAAAAATGTAACAGAAAAATGTTTAGATCAATGTCAAGAACCGAAGTACAGATGTTATTGTCTCTGCAATGTTACTGAAAAGATTAAAATTGTTCCTATTTATTTTAATTTTATTTATTACGTTTCCTTGTCTCTGCAACACGGGTTGACGTTTTTACAACATTAAAATATTACACACAATGCATACATAATAATATTTTCTATAACATTATAAATTGTTCTTGTTAAGTATTAAATCGAACACCATTATATTTCACTAAAACAGGCTTTTAGAGCAATTTACAGTGAACAGGTCGTGAAAATTCCTGTATGACCGTCCTCGGTCTTGTTGAATATGTTTTAAATTATAATTATTTTAAAAATAAATCCTTGACCTTTTTAACCGTTGTTTAAAACTCACTTTAAATCATACCATTTCGCATTCTTAAATAAAAAACACATTAATTAATCTATTTATTTAAGAAAAATAAAAATAAAAATTAAGGCCAACCATTAATTGCTGATTTGAGAAATAATTCTGGTTTCACCATGGTATTTTCATATTCAGCATTATTTTACTTAACAGTTGCTACAATTAAAATTAATTGCAGAGTATTTTATTTATTATTTCTTCAAGATTGGTAAATTCTAAACAGTCGCTGATTTATTTTATTGTTCATTGGCAGCTGATCTAATTATCCATAACATTGTTACATGTTATAATATATTTGATGTTGCAACATATTGAATGTTACAATATGTGTATATTCATATCTCAACCAGATTTATTGTGTCGGTATAATGTCATAGTAGAACACAACCAATTAAAAATGGATTGTAATAGTTTACCGGCAAGTATAATAGAAAAAAAATGAAATAAAAAAATGGCTGATAGTTTATATTGATACACCATTGTCCCAAAGAGAGAACAGCAGAATTTCTCAACGGAGTTATAAAATGAAAAAACTCATGGAAACCTTGATTCGGAGAACCTCTTCATGAATGAAGATTTCTTTTTAGAATTCAAAGTGCTTATAATAGAAATGTAAACCCCACGAAACACCAAAGAGGGTCATATTAATTTTAAATTATTCCAAAACGATGAAAAAGCCTTTTTATCATTCCAATTTTTATAAGTAAAAATGAATTAAGGGTGGATCACTTAGCTTTTCGTTCGAGTTCCAACCCATTTCACAAATTGCATGAGCTCCCACGACAGGCCCAGAAGCCCTAAAATTGAGTAGGGCCTACTTTATAAGTCAATTAACATAGTAGAGGTACATTAGAGGGGTCAAAGGAAGTTTGCGAAGGTAAAATGATTAACAAGTTTGAAAAATAATATCATGCAAAAAAAGCAGAAAAATATTTATCAGTTTTCCTAAACAGATAATTTTTTTTTTCTATTCAAAGGATCATACAATTGAAAGAAATTTTTAAAAAGTATTTTCAAGTTGTTTGCGAAACGTAAACTTTTTTTTATATATATCAAAAAGTTCCAAGTATAATATTTTGATTCAGAACGAGAACTAGAGGGGGCAGAATTTATTCAAATTTTGAGCACGATTTTATTTCATGAATAAATAAATCAAAGCTAACGTTTCAACCCACATTGAGGGTTTTTTTCAGGGCTAAATATACAAGATGCATACAAATTAAAATAATGCATAGTAAAGAATAAAAATATATATAGGCATCTAGGGATATGGGTGATAAAAAATTATGATAAAAATGGGGAAACCTTTACGTAAATATAAAAACAAAATAATTAAACTAACAGTATTCGAAAAAGCAGTAAAGTAATAAAATAATTATAAAAACAATAGACTAATACAAATTAATCTAATGAATGGTATTGTTATGAAAAAAAAAGAAGAAAATTTTGTTTTAAATGAAAATATAACTAATAAGAATAAGAAAATAAATTTAGATTAAGAAATATGAATTAGAAATAAATATGATTATGAACTAATAATATAAATAAGACAAAGAAATGTATAATACAATTAAATTGTTTACTTTACTCCTACATTTTCATTATTACATTACGTTTCAGCTTAATATTTCATGCTTAAAAATTCACAATTTGTGTAAACTTATACCAAAAGGAATAAAAGATGTATGAGGTTGTTATATTCGGGGCCGTAAGCAAGTTGGTTGAAGGATTATACTTCACACCAAAATGTATGAAGAAGACGAATTTTTATTGTTTTTATTTAGCCGAAGGAACTCTAAAGTAAATAAAAATCTTAATAGATTCCTAATAAAATGCGTATGAAGATAGCGTGTTCAGGGAAAAAGTAATATTATGAAAATAAGTTGCTGAGAAAGGGGTGGGTTGCACTTTACTTCAGCGCGTTATTTTCATAGCCTGCCAGATTTTCCTCCTTACTTTGGGTACTCACTTTATAGAGACTGGGTGAGCCATACGTGGGTCCTATATCCCATAGGATCCAGCTCCGGTCGCTAAAAGACTTAATAAAAGTCTTCGAGCTAGCGGAATTTGAATCCAGGACCTTCGGCATGGCAACTCCGCTCCTAGCTTATTAAAAACTTTATTTTAAATTTATTAAATTATAAATATGCACAGGCAACTTCCAAGGTTATAATAGGATACAGTGTTGACCTTAACTTCTCCAAAGAAACACTAGGTCGAGAATAAGTCTCATCTACAAGCATCTTCCCCCTACGCCCTCAAGGACTGCCTCATGTTTTTATTTATGAAATTATAGCGGTGGTGAGGAAATACTGATATGAAACTCCCCTCTTGCCACAGGTTGCCATAGAGATATGGAATGAAAAGTCATCAATTTAGAAGTCAATACTATAACCTTCCCCATAGTTTCTTAACTCTATTATCCTTCTTGTTAAGACAATACTTAAAAAATAAATAGTTTACACACATATAAGTGTTAGAGGCTTTTTGAATGCATTTTACGTCATCCTTTTATATTACTTGAATCCATCACTGATCCAACCAATCGACGCCCCTTTCCCATTCGGCAACCAAGATCTGAATGAGACTTATCAGGCTGACATAAACTCTGTAAAATGTGTATACAGAAATAGTTTTGTAGTTAACAAGATACTTATGAAGCATAATAGAAGAAAAGAAAAGCACGTAGTCTTAAATGTAAGGCGACGGAGCGTGGAAAACTTAAGGTCGGGAATGAAGTATGTAATAATGATAATGTACACAAAATTGAACTATACAAATATATTATTACAGTCAAAAATAGATAATATCTGCTCCATTCAAGATGTAACTGTTGGACAAATTAAAGGATCTTGAGGTAACATTTTCGACCAAGCAGTTAGAGGAGAATTTCCTTATTTTAATTTTCCTCTCATAACTCATTTTACTTAAAATTTTGCATTTTATTTCCAAATGTTATGATTCATGTTTTTCAAAATCTAATTTTTTTATGTATAGTATGAGAACAATCAGAGTTAAGATCTAAGGTTCATGTAGAAATTATACCAATTCCAACTGTAATATCTATAAGTAGATTGAATAATCCTTTTTGAGCTTGAAGTAGCACATGCACAAACGAAGGTCGCGAGTATTTTCATTATTTGATTTATTTTATTCTCTTATGACCTGATAAGTCAACCGTCAATGTTTATTTATACTGCCACATTTCATAAATAAATACTCCATGAAGAATTGCATAACGTTCCCCTGTAAACAATTACCCGTGTTCTGAGTTTTAGATATTTTTTCCGATAAGATGCCAACAGGTATTGTGATTAAAAAAATTTATAAAACTAATATATATTATTTTATTTTTATTTGTAAGATTAGGTTAGGACAAATAAATGTCTAATTCAACATAACTAATGACGAAGAATCGAAAATCATTTGAAAATGAAAAATACAAGATTTTTTCATGACCGTCACTGAAATCAAGTTTTTTGTAACATTTTACTGATACTTCTGTAGGTATTTTCCCTCAATGGGTTGCCTGGTTAAGTCAGAGTGTCCCTCCACTTTTCTCTATTCCACCAGTCATCCTCCTCAAGTCCCCTGCGGCCATCTCCTCCTCCACAGTCCTTCCACCGGGTTCGAGGTCTTCCTCTTCTTCGTCCGCCCGGCTGTTCCCACAGCAAAAGTCTCTTCGGCCACCTACGTCCTGGCATCCGCTGGCAGGTCCGTATCACAGCCTGTTCCTTCCAATCCTCTCCGGAACTCCTTCAGTCACGCCCAGCCTGTCTCTAACATCTTCATTTCTGACTCTATTCCAGGCGGGTGATCCTCAGGCATCTCCTCGAAAAATCCATCTCTGCAGCTTGAGTAGAGTAGAGTAATCTGGAGTAGAGTCCCGGGTTATGTGTCCAGGACCACATTACCTGGACCCCTGTAACTTTTTCAAAATATTTAAATTTTAGATATCATAACGTCATGATGGGAAAATACTTATTCGGATAATAGAAAATCGGATCGGAAAAGATTTGTCCTCTGCCGGCAGGCGGCCTTGGTGGCTCAAATGATAGAGCGCTGTCACGGAAAGACAAAGGTTCCAGGTTCGAATCCCGGCCGAGGGCCTATCTTTTTTCTTTAAAAATAAAAATATTTAAAAATAAAAAAATTGACCAATAATTATAAAAAATTGAAAATACTTATTGTTTTAAAAATTCGTCTATAAATTAGAAAATTGGTCTAGGTTTCCTAAAAATATAGAAGGAACTATTGGATAGTTTCTATTTCTCTCGCATCTACCGTCCCAATTCACCTTAACTTTACGTTTTAGAAGTTGCTCTTAAAAAAATATAGCATGAAATGGGTAAACAGAGAAAGATCGAATGAAACTTCTAGCTCGGTATCGTCCAACTATACGTGCTTAAAAGAAGGAAATTCCTGAGATATTAATGTTGCACTTCAACGCTGGGTCAATCCCCGAGGAGTCCGATGGCAGGTCAGGTACCCACTTCATAATCTCAATTGCCATAATCATTACTGTCAGCATTATGTAATGCTATTCCCTAGGGAACAAAAATTATTTATTAGAGTAAATAATTCCAATGGATTCTTGAATCACAGTTTCGAACAAAACATCTTACATCCTGGATTTGTTTGTATCACAATTAGAAATTTTTATAGAAAATTAAATTATCACTTTCAGATATGTTAAGAAAAACCAAGATCTCGGTAAATTAAAAAAAAATACATGCACCTTCTGCCATAATATATCGAGAATTTAAAAGAAAAATACATGAAGTCAAAAACACTGATGAAAGGCTAGCTAGAGAGTGATTAGGAAACATTGAAAAATAAATAAAATATGAGTCATTGGGTTTATCTATAAAAAAATCTAACAATAAGTACTCTAGCCTTTTCATAAGCGTTTTCTCAAAATCATATTTTCAATTGTTTTAACCCACATTTAATTAATAGCTCCTTTCTCGCCCGTTTCAACGCACTTTGGAACTCACTCCCAGCTGATATCCGTCATGTTTCTTCCTTATCTACATTCAAATCCAAGCGTTTTTATACAACTCCAAAATTCACAAACAGGTGCTTTCCAATTTATTTTTAATAACGTTATTATGAGTCATTCATTCAAGTAAGTAAAAAAACCTTTTTCCAGTCAAACATTTTTTCTTTATTTATAAATACGTTTCAACATTCTTCAATCATTTTTTTTTCCAATTTTTAATATTCATACAATTAACATTTTAAAATAAATATAAAATAAATAAAAGATAGAAAATAGATCAATATAGATTAAAAATTACTAATTTATATTATTTGACCATTCATGATACTTATATATTTTAAGGAGAAAACAAATTAAAATATTATTTTAATATAAATTATCATAACAGTCCAAAGTGCAATTCATAAATGTTAATAATGACCATGGAGTACATTGTAAACTCTAAGTATTATAAGAAAAATTGTAAATTATTTGACAATCTATTAAAAGGTATGCTTTTTTTCAGTATTTTAGGACATGTTTTTTATATAATTATGTATTTATTTGGATTATTCTTTTTATTTAGGTTAAAGATGTGCAAATTTATAAGTATTAAAAAAATATATTTAAATTAAATAAAAAAAGGGACTTATAAGAGATGTAAATTGAAAATGACTGAAGAATGTTGAAACGTATTTTTAAATAAAGAAAAAAGGTTTGACTGGAAAAAGGTTTTTTTACTTACTTGAATGAATGACTCAAAAAGATGTACTCCAGTAACATAAACAACAGAATTAAAATAACGTTATTATTTTTTATATTGTTAGGTGCTTTCATTTATTTTTTTTTTGTTTTCCCTCTCAGTTTAGTTCTTGATATTTTATCTTTTATTTTATTTTCTCGACCAGAAGTTTTAGTTTATATTTATTTTCATGTTATTATTTAAATGTTATATTATTCTTCAAATGTAGTCCTTTGGCCAGATATATACTAATTAAATATTGTATACCTCTGTTATTCTCAAGGGGTCTAGTCCCAGAATAAAATTATTTTTTTATTCTATTCTACATCACTTGTGTAATGTATACACATTAGGAAAAAAAAATGTATTGCCAACCATTATGCCATATCTGATACATAATTAGTACATTATAAAGCTTACTTTATAGAATAAAGTATTTCCTAGGATATGGATCGGTGAAGGGGCCAATTAAGACTAGGTATCATAACTGGTTATATCTCGAATCGAGAAATTACATCGAGAAATAGTTGCAGTAACTGCGACTACCGAAGCTTGAGGCCTTATCAGGAAACTAAAGATCCAATATTATTGCGAATGTCTATTACGATGATGGCATAGGTCTTTACAGTTAAATAAATCTTATAAACAATTAAATCCATAAAATTGCTTATTTATGAGAGAATTAAATGCGACGCAAGAAAGTGGAATAACAAATTTTTAAGAGAGAATAACAAAATTTATATTAGTTTTTATTCACAAGTTTATTCATCCACATCCAGCCCATATGACAGCTCCCTAGATCCTAATGTGGATGTGACAATTTATATTCCTCTTAAAACCAATTCTATGAATAAGCGAGATAAATTTTCTGATTGCATTATCACGTTTGATAAGTGGTTTCCACCTTATCTAGTTTAGTTGGGCCTTCAGAATAACCAGCGGAGATAAAAACATTCACAACAGTATTATTAACAGTATATTATGTTGCTTTAATTACATTTTTATTGGTTATTAATAAGATTACGTTTTTTTATTATATATATATATATATATATATATATATATATATATATATATATATATATATATATATATATATATATGTAAAAGATTCATTTTATTTAAGCAATGAATTAAATGTTTTAATATCAAATAATAAATTTTTAAAAATATAACCTATAAACTTCGGTTGTAACATACGAAATGTCAGTGAAGGTGTAAATTTAAATTATTAGCAAAAACAATACTATTATTAATCAATACACTTCTCCCAAAGTAATACAAGCATTTCTATCCCCGCGAACTCTTGGGTCCTTCCTCACCCACCATGTTCTCCGGACCTTTCTCCAACTGATTTTTACTTTTTCCGTTGTTTGGATCATTTTTTAAGAAATTAAATATTTGACAACGAAAATACCCTGAAATCGGCCTTCCAAGACTTCACTTCTTCCTTGTCGTCTAATTTCTACAGAGCGGGGATAGAAATGCTTGTTTTACGTTGGGAGAAGTGTAACTGAAAACTGAAGGATGCTATTTTGATTAATAAAAATATTGTTTAATAATTTTTTTGCTACTAATTTAAATTTACACCTTCCCTGGCATTTCATATGTTACAACCGAATACAATAAATATAGTATAAAATATAACCTAATATAAATTATAATATAATTAAAAGTTATAAATATAAAATATGACCGGAAAACCTACAATTCTTGAGAGATAAAATCTGTGAAACTCTATTCATTTAGGTACATAGATTCAACAAGGGCAAAAATTTAATATAATTCTAAAATATATTGTAGTCAGAGGACTCCTCAAAGGATCCGTCACTGACTGCTAACAGAATAAATAAAATCCGCCACATCTGGATTTGAACCCGGGACCATTGAACACGGCAACTCAGCGCTCTACCACTGAGCTACTCCGCATTTTATCCTTTATCGTTTACCCGTGACATCTATTTTATTTAGCACTATTGCATCTCATTTCAATTTTATTGCACTGGTTCCCTTTTATTAAGGAAGTTTGTTGTTTCCATTTTTTTCCTTAGTACCGTGAAAATATTACACAAAATAATCCAATTTCGGATTTATAAATATTCATTTTCAGATATATTAATAATTATCGTTTAACTTTATTTGTTTGGAATTTGTAAATACGTAGTACAGTACCCAGTATCCTAAATTTCTACTTTCGTAATTGGGCAAGTGGACGCGAATACGAACATATCTAACCTCTGACATCGTTATTTCCTATTCGTAGACCCCCATATACCCAACTTTCTCTTCAAATATATATATATACATATATATCTATCAGTATAATTTTTAATTTGTACCCATGAACTTTGATTTTAATAGTTTAATGTCTTCACAAAAAAATTACCATTCACCCGGAGTCGACAATCCAATAAGAATTATTTCCTCAAGTTCAAATGGTAACATAGACACAACTTGGTAAGTAGGATGGACATGTTCAAACCTGTATGTACCTCAAACATGACACAAGAAAAGGTAGCGATTTGAGCAATAACAAAAGAATATGGTGAAAGGCCTTGAGAGAGCTGCTTCAGTGTACAAAGCATAGCAGTGCCAAGCCTTCACACTCAACAACCTGTTCTAGGGTACCTGGCTCAACCCCGACCACTCTCCCAGGACCACCACAAATCATCTGTATGTTTCACCTCTTCTATAAGAAGTAGAACTTTCCAAAACCAATGCAGCAGCAGAAATAGTTATAAAAAATAAGGTTACATAACTTCGTAAAGCTATTATAACTTTTAAGTTCTGTATGATCGTAATATTTACTGTTGCATTGCGAATACTCAAAAATATCAGCTACCTTATCAGCATAATTTAGTAATCGGTTACTTTTCGATTCCTGTGTTAAAAAAAAATCTCTACCACTATAACCCGT